>JAWWQZ010000262.1:11200000-11662608 GCA_033815515.1 Cryptocheilus praepositus | reverse complement strand
CGCTTCGGTGTACTATAACATACTATAAGGGCGATTGTCCTACTCGAAAATTACGCCGCTGGCGAAGGCCGGAAATTTGGCCATTTTCGCGATTTTAAACTTTCAATCCAATTTCCTCGCGAACTAAACGACTTAGAACGGTCCGGGAAGTTGCGTTCGTGATGGTTTTGAGTCTACTAGCACTGGCAAAAAGTCCGGTGCGATTATCGAAAATTTTTTTTTTGCCGATTTGGGCCGAAAAGTTCGATTTGGGGGGGTATTGACAACTTTCGCGTTTTTCGCCAATATCTTAAATGTGCGATATCTCCGATACTGGACAAGCTAGAGAGGTCCGCGAGGGCTCATTTTAAAGCGCTTCCGGCGTACTATAACATACTATAAGGGCGATTGTCCAACTCGAAAATTACGCCGCTGGCGAAGGCCGGAAATTTGGCGATTTTTCGCGATTTCGCTTCAAACTTTGAATCCACTTTCCTCGCGAACTAAACGACTTAGAACGGTCCGGGAAGTTGCGTTCGTGATGGTTTCGAGTCTACTAGCACTGGCAAAAAGTCCGGTGCGATTATCGAAAATTTTTTTTTGCCGATTTGGGCCGAAAAGTTCGACGTGGGGGGGTATTGACAACTTTCGCGTTTTTCGCCAAAATCTTAAAAGTGCGATATCTCCGATACTAGACAAGCTAGAGAGGTCCGCGAGGGCTCATTTTAAAGCGCTTCCGGTGTACTATAACATACTATAAGGGCGATTGTCCAACTCGAAAATTACGCCGCTGGCGAAGGCCGGAAATTTGGCCATTTTTCGCGATTTCGCTTCGAACTTTGAATCCACTTTCCTCGCGAACTAAACGACTTAGAACGGTCCGGGAAGTTGCGTTCGTGATGGTTTTGAGTCTACTACCACTGGCAAAAAGACCGGTGCGATTATCGAAAATTTTTTTTTGCCGATTTGGGCCGAAAAGTTGAAGGCGTGGTGGTATTATTGACAACTTTCGCGTTTTCGCCAAAATCTTAAAAGTGCGATATCTCCGATACCAGACAAGCTAGAGAGGTCCGCGAGGGGTCATTTTAAAGCGCTTCGGGTGTACTATAACAGGATATAAGGGCGATTGTCTAACTCGAAAATTACGCCGCTGGCGAAGGCCGGAAATTTGGCGATTTTTCGCGATTTCGCTTCGAACTTTCAATCCAATTTCCTCGCGAACTAAACGACTTAGAACGGTCCGGGAAGTTGCGTTCGTGATGGTTTTGAGTCTACTAGCACTGGCAAAAAGTCCGGTGCGATTATCGAAAAATTTTTTTTTTGCCGATTTGGGCCGAAAAGTTCGACGTGGGGGGGTATTGACAACTTTCGCGTTTTTCGCCAAAATCTTAAAAGTGCGATATCTCCGATACTAGACAAGCTAGAGAGGTCCGCGAGGGCTCATTTAAAGCGCTTCCGGTGTACTATAACATACTATAAGGGCGATTGTCTAACTCGAAAATTACGCCGCTGGCGAAGGCCGGAAATTTGGCCATTTATCGCGATTTCGCTTCGAACTTTGAATCCACTTTCCTCGCGAACTAAACGACTTAGAACGGTCCGGGAAGTTGCGTTCGTGATGGTTTTGAGTCTACTAGCACTGGCAAACGTCCGGTGCGATTATCGAAAATTTTTTTTTTGCCGATTTGGGCCGAAAAGTTCGACGTGGGGGGGGGTATTGACAACTTTCGCGTTTTTCGCCAAAATCTTAAAAGTGCGATATCTCCGATACTAGACAAGCTAGAGAGGTCCGCGAGGGCTCATTTTAAAGCGCTTCCGATGTACTATAACATACTATAAGGGCGATTGTCCAACTCGAAAATTACGCCGTTGGCGAAGGCCGGAAATTTGGCGATTTTTCGCGATTTCTCGCGATTTCTCTTCAAACTTTGAATCAATTTCCTCGCGAACTAAACGACTTAGAACGGTCCGGGAAGTTGCGTTCGTGATGGTTTCCGAGTCTACTAGCACTGGCAAAAGTCGGTGCGATTATCGAAAATTTTTTTTTTGCCGATTTGGGCCGAAAAGTTCGACAGGGGGGGGTATTGACAACTTTCGTGTTTTTCGCCAAAATCTTAAAAGTGCGATATCTCCGATACTAGACAAGCTAGAGAGGTCCACGAGGGCTCATTTTAAAGCGCTTCCGGTGTACTATAACATACTATAAGGGCGATTGTCCAACTCGAAAATTACGCCGCTGGCGAAGGCCGGAAATTTGGCCATTTTTCGCGATTTCTCGCGATTTCTCTTCAACTTTGAATCCACTTTCCTCGCGAACTAAACGACTTAGAACGGTCCGGGAAGTTGCGTTCGTGATGGTTTCGAGTCTACTAGCACTGGCAAAAAGACCGGTGCGATTATCGAAAATTTTTTTTTTTGCCGATTTGGGCCGAAAAGTTCGACGTGGTGGGGTATTGGCAACTTTCGCGTTTTCGCCAAAATCTTTAAAGTGCGATATCTCCGATACTATAGTAGCTAGGGAGGTCCGCAAAGGCTCATTTTAAAGCGCTTCGGGTGTACTATAACAGGCTATAAGGGCGATTGTCTTACTCGAAAATTACGCCGCTGGCGAAAGCCGGAATTTTGGCCATTTTTAGTGATTTCAAACTTTCAATCTAATTTCCTCGCGAACTAAACGACTTAGAACGGTCCGGGAGGTTGCGTTCGTGATGGTTTTGAGTCTACTAGCACTAGCATAAAGACCGGTGCGATTATCGAAAATTTTTTTTGCCGACTTGGGCCGAAAAAATCGACGTGGGGGGTATTGACAACTTTCGCGTTTTTCGCCAAAATCTTAAGTGCGATATCTCCGATACTAGACAAGCTAGGGAGGTCCGCGAGAGCTCATTTTAAAGCGCTTCCGGTGTACTATAACATACTATAAGGGCGATTGTCCAACTCGAAAATTACGGCCGCTGGCGAAGGCCGGAAATTTGGCCATTTTTCGCGATTTCTCTTCGAACTTTGAATCCACTTTCCTCGCGAACTAAACGACTTAGAACGGTCCGGGAAGTTGCGTTCGTGATGGTTTCGAGTCTACTAGCACTGGCAAAAAGACGGTTCGATTATCGAAATTTTTTTTTGCCGATTTGGGCCGAAAAAATCGACGTGGGGGGGTATTGACCTTTTTCGCGTTTTTTCGCCAAAATCTTAAAAGTGCGATATCTCCGATACTAGACAAGCTAGAGGTCCGCGAAGAGCTCATTTTTAAAGCGCTTCCGGTGTACTATAACATACTATAAGGGCGATTGTCCAACTCGAAAATTACGCCGCTGGCGAAGGCCGGAAATTTGGCCATTTTTCGCGATTTCGCTTCGAACTTTGAATCCACTTTCCTCGCGAACTAAACGACTTAGAACGGTCCGGGAAGTTGCGTTCGTGATGGTTTTGAGTCTACTAGCACTGGCAAAAAGTCCGGTGCGATTATCGAAAATTTTTTTTTTTTTTTGGGCCGAAAAAATCGACGTGGGGGGGTATTGACAACTTTCGCGTTTTTCGCCAAAATCTTAAAAGTGCGATATCTCCGATACTAGACAAGCTAGAGAGGACCGCGAGGGCTCATTTTAAAGCGCTTCCGGTGTACTATAACATACTATAAGGGCGATTGTCCAACTCGAAAATTACGCCGCTGGCGAAGGCCGGAAATTTGGCCATTTTTCGCGATTTCGCTTCGAAATTTGAATCCACTTTCCTCGCGAACTAAACGACTTAGAACGGTCCGGGAAGTTGCGTTCGTGATGGTTTTCGAGTCTACTAGCACTGGCAAAAAGTCCGGTGCGATTATCGAAAATTTTTTTTTTTGCCGATTTGGGCCGAAAAAATCGACGTGGGGGTATTGACAACTTTCGCGTTTTTCGCCAAAATCTTAAAAGTGCGATATCTCCGATACTAGACAAGCTAGGGAGGTCCGCGAGGGCTCATTTTAAAGCGCTTCCGGTGTACTATAACATACTATAAGGGCGATTGTCCAACTCGAAAATTACGCCGCTGGCGAGGGCCGGAAATTTGGCGATTTTTCGCGATTTCGCTTCGAACTTTCAATCCACTTTCCTCGCGAACTAAACGACTTAGAACGGTCCGGGAAGTTGCGTTCGCGATGGTTTTGAGTCTACTAGCACTGGCAAAAAGTCCGGTGCGATTATCGAAAATTTTTTTTTTACCGATTTGGGCCGAAAAAATCGACGTGGGGGGGTATTGACAACTTTCGCGTTTTTCGCCAAAATCTTAAAAGTGCGATATCTCCGATACTGGACAAGCTAGAGAGGTCCGCGAGGGCTCATTTTAAAGCCGTCCGCGCGTACTATAACATACTATAAGGGCGATTGTCTAACTCAAAAATTACGGCGCTGGCGAAGGCCGGAAATTTGGCGATTTTTCGCGATTTCTCGCGATTTCTCTTCAAACTTTGAACTCCACTTTCCTCGCGAACTAAACGTCTTAGAACGGTCCGGGAGGTTGCGTTCGTGATGGTTTTGAGTCTACTAGCACTGGCAAAAAGACCGGTGCGATTATCGAAAAATTTTTTTTTTGCCGATTTGGTCCGAAAAGTTCGACAGGGGGGGGTATTGACAACTTTCGCGTTTTTCGCCAAAATCTTAAAAGTGCGATATCTCCGACACTGGACAAGCTAGAGAGGTCCACGAGGGCTCATTTTAAAGCGCTTCCGGTGTACTATAACATACTATAAGGGCGATTGTTAAACTCGAAAATTACGCCGCTGGCGAAGGCCGGAAATTTGGCCATTTTTCGCGATTTCGCTTCAACTTTGAATCCACTTTCCTCGCGAACTAAACGACTTAGAACGGTCCGGGAAGTTGCGTTCGTGATGGTTTTGAATCTACTAGCACTGGCAAAAAGTCCGGTGCGATTATCGAAAATTTTTTTTTTGCCGATTTGGGCCGAAAAAATCGACGTGGGGGGGTATTGACAACTTTCGCGTTTTTCGCCAAAATCTTAAAAGTGCGATATCTCCGATACTAGACAAGCTAGGGAGGTCCGCGAGGGCTCATTTTAAAGCGCTTCGGGTGTACTATAACATGCTATAAGGGCGATTGTCTTACTCGAAAATTACGCCGCTGGCGAAGTCCGGAAATTTGGCCATTTTTCGCGATTTCAAACTTTCAATCCAATTTCCTCGCGAACTAAACGACTTAGAACGGTCCGAGAGGTTGCGTTCGTGATGGTTTTGAGTCTACTAGCACTGGCAAAAGTCCGGTGCGATTATCGAAAATTTTTTTTTTTGCTGATTTGGGCCGAAAAATCGACGTGGGGGTATTGACAACTTTCGCGTTTTTCGCCAAAAAATCTTAAAAGTGCGATATCTCCGATACTAGACAAGCTAGGGAGGTCCGCGAGGGCTCATTTTAAAGCGCTTCCGGTGTACTATAACATACTATAAGGGCGATTGTCCAACTCGAAAATTACGCCGCTTGTTTTGTCATGAATTTTTGGGATTATTCGCGTTTTGGCTTGGTATTTTGTTTTCTTTTTCGTCTCTAAGTTACAGACTTAGAACGGTCCGGGAGGTTGCGTTCGTGATGGTTTTGAGTCTACTAGCACTGGCAAAAAGACCGGTGCGATTATCGAAAAATTTTTTTTGCCGATTTGGGCCGAAAAGTTGAGGCTGGGGGGGGTATTGACAACTTTCGCGTTTTTCGCCAAAATCTTAAAAGTGCGATATCTCCGATACTAGACAAGGTAGAGAGGTCCGCGAGGGCTCATTTTAAAGCGCTTCCGGCGTACTATAACATACTATAAGGGCGATTGTCCAACTCGAAAATTACGCCGCTGGCGAAGGCCGGAAATTTGGCCATTTTTCGCGATTTCGCCAAACTTTGAACTCACTTTCCTCGCGAACTAAACGACTTAGAACGGTCCGGGAAGTTGCGTTCGTGATGGTTTCGAGTCTACTAGCACTGGCAAAAAGTCCGGTGCGATTATCGAAAATTTTTTTTTGCCGATTTGGGCCGAAAAGTTGAGGCTGGGGGGGTATTGACAACTTTCGCGTTTTTCGCCAAAATCTTAAAAGTGCGATATCTCCGATACTGGACAAGCTAGAGAGTTACTCTAGGGCTCATTTTAAAGCGCTCCGCGCGTACTATAACGTACTATAAGGGCGATTGTCTAACTCGAAAATTACGGCGCTGGCGAAGGCCGGAAGTTTGGCGATTTCTCGCGATTTCTCGCGATTTCTCTTCAAACTTTGAACTCACTTTTCTCGCGAACTAAACGACTTAGAACGGTCCGGGAAGTTGCGTTCGTGATGGTTTTGAGTCTACTAGCAGTGGCAAAAAGACCGGTGCGATTATCGAAAAAATTTTTTTTACCGAATTGGGCCGAAAAGTTGACGTGGGGGTATTGACAACTTTCGCGTTTTTCGCCAAAATCTTAAAAGTGCGATATCTCCGACACTGGACAAGCTAGACAGGTCCGCGAGGGCTCATTTTAAAGCGCTCCGCGCGTACTATAACATACTATAAGGGCGATTGTCTAACTCGAAAATTACGGCGCTGGCGAAGGCCGGAAATTTGGCGATTTTTCGCGATTTCTCGCGATTTGTCTTCTTACTTTGTTCTCTGATTCGTCTATAACATAAAGACTTAGAACGGTCCGGGAGGTTGCGTTCGTGATGGTTTTGAGTCTACTAGCACTGGCAAAAAGACCGGTGCGATTATCGAAAATTTTTTTTCCGATTTGGGCCGAAAAAATCGACGTGGGGGGGTATTGACAACTTTCGCGTTTTTCGCCAAAATCTTAAAAGTGCGATATCTCCGATACTAGACAAGCTAGAGAGGTCAAATCTTAATAATTCGTACCTTTCACGCTCAGTAGCTCAAGCACATGCCATTAACTGTTGGCTTTCAAAGAGTACATCTGTGTGTAACGATCTGTTGACCGATGAAGCACCCAAACTTCAGTTTCGTTGCATACGCACATTCCCTTAATTTCCCAACTTTCGCGTCCAAGTATACTGAAAGGAGGCGAGGCCCTAAGGAGAACACCCTGATTGGAGGTGATGCCGCGATATCGACCTGCCAATCAGCGTAGACCAGAAAGTCACAAGTGTGAAGGTTGAGACTGACCAGTCAAATAAACTCGAGAAATCAGAAACCCCAATCGCGCGTAACTGATTTCAGAAGTTCCCAAAGTTTGCTTGGCTCGTCGAAACTGTGTTATACATCAATAAACCATGGGCAAATATTAAACACCCCGTTTTTATGAAATAATCACGAACGTAACACCAGAGTAATTAAAAATGCCGCCACGCCTCGCTCCGCGGTAATCTCCGACAAAGAGACACTCGATATCGAGCATTTCGCACGCAAAACATTTTGAACAAGCGCTCCTACCTTAGACAACCGTTCCCTATCCTCCAACTTATCAATCCGCGAAGTAACCTCGCATATATATTTCCAATACAGGAAAAGGCCAGCGAACGCAAATCGTATCACTCGACGCGCGCGAAGCTTCTAATTTCCGCTTCCCACGCCGTGCACAAAGGCCCCGTCGGAGCATAAAGCGTCTTTGCGGACGCGCGCTCTAAAAACAACAGCATAACTCTTTAGAAGCCGCTGCAAAATAGCAGAACAAAAGGCAAAAATCGCGGACTCTCCACACGCTCTCGACGGGAAGGTAAGCGGCGGAGAGAAAAGCTGCGTGCGACGGAAGACGGAAAGAAGAAATCGAAACGGCGGGGCGTGGAGGTAATTAACTTCAAATACGCGGAGGCCACGGCCTCGAAAACCTTTTACTTAACTCGGCGGCAGTGGGCCGGGCGTATCCGGGCTCTAATATAAATGTTGAACATGTTATTAGCTAAGTAGGTAGCTAAACCAGGTATGAGCATCGGGGCTCACCCCGTAATCTCCATCCACTTTTCACAGAACGAGGCAACGATCGATCCTGCGGCTACCGGCCGGAGATACGAGATGTCTTGCGTTTCTGCCGTTCTGCCGCTTAACCCCGCCGATGCTCGGAACACCTTATTTAACACTTTGACTACCGTGATGGTCACCGGTGACCAGTACTTCATAGCATCGCCGTTCTAATACAATCACCGGTGATTCGACGCAAGAGGTTTTACTGAAAATCCAAAATATTTACAATGGGTAGCAATTATTATTTTATAAATGCGGCTGTTGTTAGAATTGTGATGCGGCCCTTTGGTTTCTAATCTCTACACATTATCTACATTTTGCATAATTCAGTCAAATGCTGTAGTATTTCATAGCATCGCCGTTCTAATACGATCACCGGTGACCGACGCAAGAGATTTTACTGAAGATCTAAAATATTCGCAATGGGTAGCAATTATTATTTTATAAATGCAGTTGTTATCAGAATAGTGATGCGATCCCTTTGTCTGCAATACCTGCACATTATTTACATTTTGCATAATTCAGTCAAATGGTGTAGTATTTTACAGCATCGACGTTCTAATACAATCACCGGTGACCGACGCAAGATATTTTACTGAAAATCCAAAATATTTACAATGGGTAGCAATTATTATTTTATAAATGCAGCTATTGTTAGAATAGTGATGCAGTCCTGTCGTCTCCAATACCTGCACGTTATTTACATTTTGCATAATTCAGTCGAACGCTGTAGTAGTTCATAGACTTTTGTCTAGTCTTTGACTGCTAAGTACTTCCGGCCGAAGCGTTCGCTGACGACAAAATACTTTGCACTAGTGTGAATTCTATTGATGGTTTATGTATGGCGCAACTAAGTTCTAATGATAATTCTTCACTTACGCCGCATTAAATGATGCAAGAAAATGATTTTATAAAAACGCATGTATATTAATCTCCTACGTTGATAATTGTGGCTGTAATAGGTAAGAAATCGAAACTATTGAGAAACGCATATATGCGTCCGCCGAAATCTATCGATGTCGACTATGGGCACATATATGCGTTTTCCAATCGTTTCGATATCTTATCTATTAAAGCCACAATTACCAACGTAGCAGATGAAATTAGATGCGTTTTTTTTATAAAATAATTTTCCATAATATCAAAGTAGTCCATAGTAGTCAAAGGGTTAAACGCCCGTAAATATCAATAACGATTGCCGTTGCAGTAGCGATGTGAATGATGGGCGTCGAGCTCGAGTGTGGTCGGTCAGAAAAAATTTGGACGTTTCAAAAAGCGAAGGCACCCTGCACCGTGGAACTACATTTAAATGGAGAGGATGCGCGTCGTAACGCGAGTGTGGAAAAAATGGAAGAGACGGGGTCGGGAGTGTGTGCTTAAATGCTGTAAGGTAAAGCCTTGAAGAATTGCGCGGCGACATTGAAATGTGGGGGTACGTGTGAACGGTACGGACGGAAGGGCTGCTGAATGCTTCAGAAATTAAACAGCCGTGAAACGAAACGTCGTTATTCCGAGTGTGTAAATGAGCGCACGCGGGGACTTTTGTAACAGGATTTCGAAGAGAGCGGTCGATTATAATAAATTTTAGGGCGAGCGAGTTCGAGTGCGGTCGGGCGGAAAAATTTGAATTTTTGAGAAAGCCGCGGCACGCTGTACAGTGGAACTATGCATTTAAATGAAGCGGATGCGCGCCGGAATGCGAGTGTGGAAAAACTTGAAGAGACGGGGTCGAAGAGTGTGTACTTAAATGTGGCGATGGAAGAGCTGTAAGGTGAAGCCTTGAAGAATTGCGCGGCGATGTTGAAATGTGGGGTATGTGTAAACGGTACGGACGGAAAGGGCGGTTGAATGCTTAAGAAATTAAACGGCCGTTACACGTCCTTACTCTAATTGCGCAAATGAGCGGATGCGCCGACTTTTATAGTATAACGTTTACAGCGTACGATTTCGATTAGAGCACTCGGAAGAAAAGAAGTTCTCGATAGACGCTCGATGGAATTTAGTGCAACGCGTCGACTACGCGAAAAATCCAAGAATCGTTTCTGTAAGACGCACGGCATACGCTTTCGATCAGTATACTAAAAAAAATTGTCGATGTATGCTCAATAGAATTTCGTCGAACACATTAAGTATATAATAAATCACTTTTGTATCACGCACGGCATACGCTATCGGTTAGTATGCTCGAAAAATCTAAATTCTCAATTAGAGGCTCAATATAATTTCACGTAACATATTAAATACAGAAAAAAAATGCAAAAATCGTCTAATGCGTCAACTACGCAAAAAATCCAAGAATCGTTTCTGTAAGACGCACGGCGTAAGCTTTCGATCAGTATACCAAAAAAAATAAATAAATTGTCAATGCATGTTCAATAGAATTTCGTCGAGTACATTAAATATATAATAAATCACTTTTCTATGGCGCACGGCGTACGCTTTCGATTAGTATGCTCGAAAAATCTAAATTCTCAATTAGAGGCTCAATATAATTTCACGTAACACATTAAATACAAAAAAAATGCAAAAATCGTAAAATGCGTCAACTACACAAAAAATGCAAGAATCGTGTAATGTGTCAACTACGCAAAAAATGCAAGAATCGCTTTTGTAAGACGCACGGCGTACGCTTTCGATTAGTATGCTCGAAAAATCTAAATTCTCAATAAAGGCTCAATAGAATTTCACGTAACGGATTAAATAGAGAAGGAAATCCAAGAATCGTGTAATGCGTCAACTACGCAAAAAATGCAAGAATCGCTTTTGCAAGAGATACGGCGTGCGATTTCAATCAATGTACTCGAGAATAATAAATTCTCGATAGACGCCATTGAAATTTAGTGCAACGCATCGAGTGCACGGCAACGATGTATCGCGTCGAGCGAAGGTAAAATAGCTAAACCGAAATGGCCGGACGTTACTTAACATTATGCAAATTCGTCGTCGGCCGACTCGCATCGTCGCTTTTTGCCGCGCATTTCAGTCGTCGGATACTTGGCTCGATGAACCGGCTTTTAGCTTCGCGGCGGAGGGAGATGAGTACCGGCGGTAATTAAGGTCGCTCGTCGCGAATTAATCAGCCCTGATACACGACCGCGCACGACGTATTTACGTTTTCGCGGTGTCCGCCGATAGCGAAACTTGGCTGACCTTAATTATCGGCCCTTCAGGGAGACACTTATGGGACGTCCGATATTTACCGTCTTAACCTTTGCAGCGGCGCCGTCCGACTACTCGAAATTCGCAGTCGAGTGAAACCCGCCGCGCCGAGGCGAGTACTTGAATTTGCGGACAAGTTTAAAATTCCATCTACTCCAAAACGCAAGCTATACGAAAGAAAGAAGTACGCCGCTGACACGAATAATTGAGACTGGTCTAGGTTGGCACGTTATGTTCAAGTCCCCGGCTGTATTTTTCAGTGCAGTACTCGTGTATTAGGTACTAGTTTGCAAAGATTGAAATTAAAAAGTGTAGCGGAATAAAAATCGCCGCAAACTAGGGAAATAAGTTAGAAAATGCAATTTGTTGGAAGACTATAGGGTGAAGCCGAATAAAAGTCGCTCTAAATCTTGAAAATAAGTTAAATTAAAATTACATAAGTAAAGTATAAGTAAAATAAGTATAAGTTAAAATTACATTTGCTTAAAAACGCATGCTACTAAAAATAATCAAGTACACGGTTGGCATAAGTAATTGAGTCGAGTCCAAATGGGCTCGTTATTTTCAAGTGTTCGGTTGTATTTTTCAGTTCTACACTCAGGTATTAAGTACCAGTTTGCAAATATAGAGATAAAAAACGTGAAACCGATAGAAGCTACTGTACACCTTGGAAAGACTGAAAAATCCATTCGCTCGTTATTTTCAAGTTCCCGCGATGTTCTTCTGTGCTACACTCAAGTATTGGGTACCCGTTTGCAATGATCGAAATTAAAAGATGAACCCGATTAAGATCATCGTAAACCCTGATGACCAATTTCATTTAGAAACTGTTTTTATTCCTCGTAAATTAAAAGAAACGTTAGCTCGCTGGTTTTGATCAAACGTTATAGCATCCATTGACACAACGTGCGTATTAATTCGTGTAAATGCAAAACGCAGAGACATAAACGTACACTTACATTGATACGCGCATGCATTTTAAGTTGAATTGACGCGTTGCACGCACATCCCGCGAACGTTTAACGATAATCAATGTTTTAACGACATCATAACGTATTATAATGCACCTGTCGAGAAGGTATCGATGTTGTACCAAGTGACATTATCGGCACTTCGACGCTTAATCGTCCGACATAACATTCAGGGTCTTACTCGATCGACCGGGGAAAGGTTTAAAAACAGCTTGACATTTTTGATATTTGACGTTTAACGGCCCCCGATAATGCGAGTGTCGATAGATCGTAAAAATAGATTCGGCCTCGATATCCATCCTCGACCTTGCGCGACGTATATTTTCACTCAAACTCATCACGGAACTCGCCAAAAAACACTTAACACGTTTACTGCCATGGTGGTCATCGGTGACCGGCGCAAAAGGTCTCACGAAAAATTAAAAAAATGCCCAATCGGCAGCATTTACAATTTTGTAAATGCAATTAATATCAAATAGTGATTCAATTCTTCGGTCTGCGATACCATCGCATTATCTTTATTTTGCACAATTCAATCATATTCTGTAGTACTTCATCACGTTGCGGTTTTTATATAGTAAAATACGCACGGCAGTCAAAGTGTTAACCGGTCGTAAAGACAATTTCTTTGACAAGCAATTTGAATGCGTCGAACAATCGAGCAGCAGAAAACACATTTTGCCGCTGTACACTTAATTTCCAACTTCCTGTGTCACTATACCTTTTATCATATGCAGGGGCCAGTAACTATTGCGCAGGGTTACAGAGCAAAAAAGGCAAAAATGTAAAAAGGCTAACGAGAAATTTTTTGCTCACGACGCATTCGTACGATCACAGAAATGCACGATGTTCATCTATCGGCTGAAAATGGGTAGCTTTAATTTGTACGTTTACATGAGTTCGGTGCATAGACATCGGTAGAAAAGCCTGGAAAAGCGTCCACAATTTGAAAACGCTAATCGTCGTGCCGCCAATAAAAATACCCGTCCGCGCAGTTGTGTTTCTCGATTCCCTACGTTTACGCGCACGCAGTCAAATCGCATGTGGCATCTATAATCGATCGTGAAAATTGAAAGAGAACGGGACCGATGGCGGAAGAAGAATACGGGGCGCCCAACCAATAACGGCAAAAGTGGCGGAAGCGGTGAAGGGTGCGCGATCATTTTCGTCGGACCAAGCTTTACTTAGGCGCCATGGAAATTACACCGATCCTTCCGTTTCGATATTCTTCCGGCTGCAAATTTTACTGCACGGATTTTCAGCGTGTAACGTTTTTCGGTGAGCAAACGTTCACTTGTAATTGGTGTGAAATAACATCGAAAACACTTAAGCTGAATTAAATCGGGGATCTAAAATATTTTCGGTGCGGAACAGGATTAGATACTGAAAAGTTATGTGTCTCCGCTAATTGTGTGTGAAATCAATCCAGGTTAGAGCATTGAACGGATGACGTCGTACTCTAGTTCGTTGCACGTTTGGAAATATTCAGGTAAGAAATGTACGGTATAGCAGTAGAAATGGCATGGAAATTAAAAGTGGAAAAGTACACGTATATATATAAAATACACTTATAAGTCAGGTGTGGTAAATCAATGACAAAATATTCTTTTTGTACATATGAAATGGCGGTAATTAAAAATGGAAAAATACAGACAGTTAATAAGAATAGCTAATGGGGATCTATGGGGAAATATTTTCGGTGCGGAACAGGATTAGATACTGAAAAGTTATGTGTCAGGTGTAGTAAATCAATGACGAAATATTCAGGTTGGGGCATATGAAATGTACGGTATAGCAGTAGAAATGGCATGGTAATTAAAAGTGGAAAAGTACCCATATATATAAAATACACTTATAAGTCAGGTGTGGTAAATCAATGACAAAATATTCAGGTTAGAGCATATGAAATGTACGGTATAGCAGTAGAAATGGCATGGTAATTAAAAGTGGAAAAATACAGACAGTCATAATAAGAATAGCTAATGGAATATGGAATTCAATATGGGGATCTAAAATATTTTCGGTGCGGAACAGGATTAGATACTGAAAAGTTATGTGTCAGGTGTAGTAAATCAATGACGAAATATTCAGGTTGGGGCATATGAAATGTACGGTATAGCAGTAGAAATGGCATGGTAATTAAAAGTGGAAAAGTACCCATATATATAAAATACACTTATAAGTCAGGTGTGGTAAATCAATGACAAAATATTCAGGTTAGAGCATATGAAATGTACGGTATAGCAGTAGAAATGGCATGGTAATTAAAAGTGGAAAAATATAGACAGTCATAATAAGAATAGCTAATGGAATATGGAATTCAATATGCTCATTTTATTAATATGACACTGAATGTGTAACGTTGCGAAGCGCGACATTTAATTAATAACTAAAGTTAATCTCGTGTATCTTCATGCGGTGACAAGAAGACAGTTGCATTTAAACGGTCATAAATAGCAGAGTGCACTTTTAATTTTTCTATTTCTGTAACTAAAACTCGGCATAACGAATATCTTTGTCACCGCAACAGTGACATTTGACCCAGTATCTAGAAGAACGATGCAACATATTTACCCACAGTTCATTCGTCCGCGAAGTATTAAAAACAGAATTTCACTGATCTATTATACACTTTGTTTGCGTGTAAACACGTTAACCTCGTAAAAATCGGCGACTGCTTTTTAAATATCGACAATGTTTGCTTACCGCCAAAGAGTTCGGTTACATAGGATACCACTCGACATATTTGTTAACATATTTGCTTCCACAACATATTTTCGATACCCTACAAGTAAATGCAATAAAAAAAAATGAAAAACCTCTGTCCCATTTAAAATCCATCACATTTTTGGTCAGTCAACTGAGAGGTGAATTTCAGCAACTGTGAGAACATACTTCTACAACATATTCGGACAATAGACCGACCGACAAATTACATACTACAAGTGCGCGTGGAAATAAACGGAACTGTTTTCAACATTCGACAAAAAAAAACAGCAAGTAAAAGACGACAAACAACTAATTATTCCTCAACTAATTAATATTGCTCAACGAAATCCTCGATTTTTGTTGGAGATTGTTTCACACATTATCACAACTTAATAAAGTATGAACTCTAAAATTTCAATTTTCCTTCATAAAATGTAAACGAGTAAAGTTCTGTGTGAAATATAATTTCAACAGGGTTATACTTTCTGAAGCTATATCACTTTATACAGAATGATATGTTATTCGCTATTTCGTGAAGAAAGGATGAAGAGCCAAATGGGTTAAAGTGCCAATATTCGCTGCACCAAGACCAATATTATTAAGGGAATCAATACAGTGCCAGGTCGCATCTATTGCGAATCGGGTTCTAGGAGTAATGCGGTTAAGATTAAATCTTACAAAATAAATACTTGGACGAACGAAGTGATGTAAAGTAACTATGTTTCTGAATTTTTACAATTGATTGACGTAAATGCAATCAAATTTGCTTAAATTTGCTGCCCAACCAATGCCTTCCCGATCTATATAGAAGACGGGTATTTGCGAAATACCGGAAGAGGACTAATTAAGACGCGCGAAGCGATTTATAAGATTATCACCAATTATTATGAATCTAAGCATATTAACATCCCTGGACGAGTCGTTTCCGCATTTAACCCTTTATCGTACGCGCAATTTCCACAACTTCATTTAAACTACTGGCATTAAAATTCTACACGATTTAAACCACATTTCTACGTACAAACAGAACATAGATAATTAAAGTACTGCGAGAAATATTCTTGGATTAACTGGCATCGCTTTCCTATATACGAAAATTCCTATATCGAAATCTGATGTCGAGTCACCCTGGACACAGGATATGCCAGAACGAAATACGATGTCGAGCACCGCCCGACATAGGACCGCAAAGGTTTAATGTTACTTAACACACCGTTGACCAACTCGTATTTGCATCTGCATTAGCTATTGCAATTTTTAAACCGCAGGGGAATATGGAATATCGCAAAACGTTAGTTTATCGTATTTCGTCTTGCCCCCCTTATTAAAAAATAAATACTTTTCGTTGCTATCATAAAAATCTCAAATATCGAGGAACGTGACATTTAAGAACTTTTCGCGGAATTATTTACGGTGGTTTTATTTGATTGTCCGAATATCAATGCAGAAATAGATTTACTTTTTGATAGTGTACTTTTCGACTTAGTTGTTCTTCAAACTTATTCATATCACTGCCAAGTAAAACAATTTTATAAAAACTCCGCTAAAATTCCATCGAAGTTTATTCAGATTATCTGGCTTTCACATTAAATTACGAAATACCAGCCGATGACGCGAGACAACTTTTGCATAAAAGGACCGGTCAACAATGTTTTAACAGACGCACAAACAGGCAGTTCGACGGCCTAAACATGCGACCGAAGACTTTTTCGGCGCTATCGTTATGAAACGCAAATAGGGAGTTAAGAGAAGCAGCGGAGCGGCGCGATGCAAAGAAATAAAAATTTGACGACGCACCGTAACGGAGTGGGACGGAGCGAAGAATATCGATGATATTGTATTGCCCGGTACCACTCGAAATTGACAAAGTTTACGCATGAGCGAGCGCGTGAAAATGTATCTTCGAGAAACTTTCGACGTTTCCTTCCGTCGGTCCGTTCGGAAGAAAGTTGAACGACGCGATATCGACGTTTTATCGGGTCCGCGACAGTGCAATGCTCAATCGTTCCGTCGTTCGCGGCGGTCACCACGTCTCTTTACCTTCCCTGGAGAACCGTTCACGGCCCGGCGAGCGTAGTTTGTCGCATGATACACGATTGCCCGAGACCAGCGTGTCTAAGACATTTGTCGCTTAGGACAGATTCAATTTGCATGCTTAAAGAAACCGACAGGCATAAGTCGAAGGTGCGCTCGTCGAATAAAATGAGATTTGATAAGCGGACTTATGCGGAATAAGGATATAATGTATACAATAAGGAATACGACACTTAAAAGGTTGATACGTCAGTCGTTCGGGACACTATACAAGGTTTTTAATGTTAGCAGGGTGCGATACGCACGAATTTTGTGCGGAAAGATTTGATGAGTACGCGCAATGCCTAAATTGCCCGTCGACGTCCAGAATACTGATACAGAGACGGCTTGAGACAATTTAGCATTTCTCGTTATCAATAGTGCAAGATACCCATGAGCCGTACAAATGAACGCAATAGACTGAAAGTTCTAACTTATAGAGGGACTCCTCTTATGTATCGTGTACCAATTGATATATTCTCGGGGGTTATGGTTTGATACTTAAAAGGCTAATACGTCAACCGTTGAGGCTGCTTTACAACTTTTCTGTTATCAGCAGGGTGCGATACCGACGAATTGCCCAGAACGGTTTAAGCCAATTTCGCATTTTTTATTACCAGTAACGCAAGACACTTAACTGCACGAATGCCATAGACCGAAAGTATCAACTTAGACGGCAACTTGTATACTTCATTCCAATTCCAATATTTTCGCCATTTACGACATTTAAGAGTCGTCAACTGTTCAGGCTACTTTACAACTTTTCCGTTATCAGGAGTGCGCGATACCCACGAATCGGCCAGATACAGGAACCTCGCAGAAAAATCTTTGATAAGTGCTCCCACCCAAAACGGCTTAAGCCGATTTCGCATTTTTCATTACCAGTAACGCAAGACACTTAACTGCACGAACGCCATAGACCGAAAGTATCAACTTAGACGGCAACTTGTATACTTCGTTCCAATTCCAATATTTTCGCCATTTACGACATTTAAGAGTCGTCAACTGTTCAGGCCACTTTACAACTTTTCCGTTATCAGGAGTGCGCGATACCCACGAATCGGCCAGACACAGGAACCTTATAAAGAAACCTTTGATAAGTGCTTCCACCCAAAACGGCTTAAGCCGATTTCGCATTTTTCATTACCAGTAACACAAGACACTCAACAACCGCACGAATGCAATGCGCCGAAAGTATCAAGTTACACCGCAACTTGCATACTTCGTCCCAATTCCAATATTTTCGTCATTTACGACATTTAAGAGTTGTCAACTGTTCAGGCTACTTTACAACTTTTCTGTTATCAGGAGTGCGCGATACCCACCAATCGGCCAAACACAGGAACCTTATAAAGAAACCTTTGATAAGTGCTCCCACCCAAAACGGCTTAAGCCGATTTCGCATTTTTCATTACCAGTAACGCAAGACACTCAACAACCGCACGAATGCAATGCGCCGAAAGTATCAAGTTACACCGCAACTTGCATACTTCGTCCCAATTCCAATATTTTCGTCATTTACGACATTTAAGAGTCGTCAACTGTTCAGGCTACTTTACAACTTTTCCGTTATCAGGAGTGCGCGATACCCACGAATCGGCCAGACACAGGAACCTTATAAAGAAATCTTTGATAAGTGCTCCCACCCAAAACGGCTTAAGCCGATTTCGCATTTTTCATTACCAGTAACGCAAGACACTCAACAACCGCACGAATGCAATGCGCCGAAAGTATCAAGTTACACCGTAACTTGCATACTTCGTCCCAATTTCAATATTTTCGCCATTTACGACATTTAAGTCGTCAACTGTTCAGGTTACTTTACAACTTTTTCGTTATCAGGAGTGTGCGATACAGGAACCTCGCAGAGAAACCTTTGATAAGTGCTCCCACCCAAAACGGCTTAAGCCGATTTCGCATTTTTCATTACCAGTAACGCAAGACACTCAACAACCGCACGAATGCAATGCGCCGAAAGTATCAAGTTACACCGCAACTTGGATACCTCGTCCCAATTGCAATATTTTCGCGATTTAACGTGAGCGTCCCCCAACGCACGTCCCATTTTTCCCGATAAGCTTTCTGATCGGATTGCGCGCGACCGAATTCGTAGAAAGTCTTTCAGCGTCGTGAGTTTTCACCTGCCTCGTGGCTCGTCCTTCGGTATCCTTAAAATCGCAAGCAGGTAGGATGACGTCAGTCGACTGCAAGCAAACCGGTTGTCGGACGAACGAAAACCGCTAGCCGCGACCTCGACTCACAACGGCGAAACATCGAGCCGTGTACCTTATACGATCTTTCGCGCACGTGATGAAGCGGCCTCCGAAAATACGTCGATGCGCGCACCTCGGCGAATTTTCTCGGCGAGCTAATTACTGGCGTCGACACGTACGGGCGAGGATAAGACGGGTATAATTCGGGGAACACGGTTGGAAGCGCTCAAACGTTCAAAGTGATGTGAAATCGAGGAACAAGGGGCGTTTGATGCCAATCTTGCTGCGCGAAAATACGGATCCGCGCAATAACTAGATGATGGGTTCAGGATGCAGATATCGATTGTAGAGAATCCCTCGGTATTCCTAATCTTTTGACAGGACTTCGAATTCGATTATATTAATAATGCAAATGTTGCTGCACAAAAATACAGATCGGCGCAATAACTAGATGAGAGCTTGAAGATGCAGGTATTGATTGCAAAGAGTTACGCGGTGTTCCCAATCTTTCGACAGGATTTTGAATTCGATTATATTAATAATGCAAATGTTGTTACACAAAAATACGGAGCCGCGCAAAAACTAGATGATGGGTTCAGGATGCAGATATCGATTGTAGAGATCATCGATTATATTAATAATGCAAATGTTACTGCGCGAAAATATTCCTAATCTTTTGACAATCTTTTGACAGACTTCAAATTCGATTATATTAATAATGCAAACGTTGCTGCACAAAAATACAGATCGGCGCAATAACTAGATGAGAGCTTGAAGATGCAGGTATTGATTGCAAAGAGTTACTCGGTGTTCCCAATCTTTCGACAGGATTTTGAATTCGATTATATTGATAATGCAAATGTTGCTGCACAAAAATACAGAGCTGCGCAAAAACTAGATGAGAGCTTGAAGATGCAGGTATTGATTGCAGAGCATCACGCGGTGTTCCCAATCTTTCGACAGGATTTTGAATTCGATTATATTAATAATGCAAATGTTGTTACACAAAAATACGGAGCCGCGCAAAAACTAGATGATGGGTTCAGGATGCAGGTATTGATTGCAGAGCATCATTCGGTATTCTCAATATTTCGTCAGAACTTTGAATTCGATTATATTAATAATGCAAGTATTGTTGCACAAAAATACGGAGTCGCGCAAAAACTAGATAATGGGTTCAGGATGCAGGTATTGATTGCAGAGCATCATTCGGTATTCTCAATATTTCGTCAGAACTTTGAATTCGATTATATTAATAATGGAAATGTTGCTGCACAAAAATACAGATCGGCGCAATAACTAGATGAGAGCTTGAAGATGCAGGTATTGATTGCAGAGCATCATTCGGTATTCTCAATATTTCGTCAGAACTTTGAATTCGATTATATTAATAATGCAAATGTTGCTGCACAAAAATACGGAGCTGCGCAAAAACTAGATGATGGGTTTAGGATGCAGGTATTGATTGAAGAAAATCAGGCGGTCTTCCCAATCTTTCGACAGGACCTTGAATTCGATTATATTAATAATGCAAATGTTGCTGCGCAAAAATACAGACCCGCACAATAAGTAGATGTTGGCTTGGGGACGTAGATATTGATTGCAGAGCTTCACTCGGTTATTCTCGACCTTTCGACAGAACTCTGAATTGTACAATGCTAATAATGCCAATGTTGTTACGCAAAAATATGAATCTGCGCAATAACAAGACAATGGCTTTAGGACGTAGGTATTGATTGCATAAAATTACTCGGTAATCGCCAATCTTTCGACGGACGTTCGAATTCAATAATACACACTATTTATATCAATAATAAAGAAAAACTCGACGCGTCCGAATAGTATTTGTGAACATATGGTAAGGAGAGAAATTGTTAAACATTCAACACACCGAATATTGCGCCTTTACCATAATCTATATTCGTTGTATCCGACACACGATCATAAAGTTTAAACCTCCTTAAATTCTTACAAAATTGGTATCATTCAACTAAATGATATGAATGACGCTAATATGTGCCTCTGATGATAGAAATCCAGGACAAAACATTACGTTCACGTTAAAAATATCTATGAAAATAATTACTCGGAAACTTTATAAAAATGTGCAGAATGCAAGTTTCATAATTATGTGTTGCATGATGTAAGATCAAAAGTGCGAGAGTGTTTTGACTGACCGTTCGCAGGTATTGAGCAAAACAGTGAGTCATAAAATATTTGTCAACTGTCTCTTTTGTTCTCTTTTTGCTTCCGCGTTTCACCTTCCTGCCACCACGTTTCACGAGCGAATGCAATATTCACGCCTGTCCTGCAATAATAACGTACGCTACTGGTAGTTTTTAACGTCAATTAAAATTGCATTCGCTCCTAAACACACTTACACGGGAGCGATTCTCAGACTGAAACGCGCGACCATGGCATAGACGGAATTATAACAGCTTTAACACGAGATGCAAATTCTGCTGTAGCGTTGTACATTGCAAAAGCATTTCGGGATACTTTCGCAGTCAATGTTCTATAATTACCCTAAATCGGCGAGCAAACAGTATGCCCAATAGTTAAACATTTCTGAATAGTTGTAATTCTACCCACGTTCTACATTTCCATAATAACGCAGTAAATTACACATCCGACTGCATGAATATGGATAGACATACGTGAACAGTTTAGTGTCGCACGAATTTCACGATCTAATCGAAATAACATCCTATGTCATGCGATACTCGACACCGCAGGTCAAACAACCCACAGTTTAAAAGTTCTAAAATTCCTGTGGACCGTATCGGTGTTTTCATCCGGTATATTCGACCGTTGAAACGTCCTTTTCATCTTTTATGTCTATCACTTCAATCAATCTTGTCATCCTGAATTTCTCTCTAGTTACAATTACTTGCTTGCATTGCGGTATACTAAAAAATGTATTTTATTGCATTTAATGCATTTTATTGCAAGTATTTCACAAAATCCGTACTTTTCGAAAAGGAATATTTTATTATAACATTTAATATTTATGGGTACGTTGCAAGGTAATACGCCTGTAAGCAACTTTAAACATTTTCGAAATAAACATGAAGTGAATTGAATTTAACAATGAAAATACTATTTTATAAAACCGGTTCTGATAACAACAGTATTTTCGACATATTTCAACTCATATTCCCATCAAAATAAATATATTAAACAAAATAAAAAAAAAAAAAAAACGTTAATCGCAGCATTACTAATATTTACAAAAGGCCAATGCCATATTATCAATACTGCACGTTTAAAAATTTCCATGCTTAACAAAACATTAGCAGATATATACCGACATAAACATGCCAAAAAACACTCTTGAATGCACACGTATGTGCTCGTTCCAAAAGTCGGAAAACCTTCCTCCATTCAATCTTCAAGTTTGCTACCAGAAAAATGCGTGTCCCTTACATTTCCACGGTTAACAATCCCTCAGCACGCAAATGAAGCCTATCTTCCCCCTTACATCACGTTCCCAACAGCCTGCACAAAAGAACCTCGAACGCACACACATGCACCTAATTCCAAAAGTCAGAAAGCCTTCCTCCGTTAACACGTTGACTGCCGTGCGTATTTTGCTGTATTAGAACGGCGATGCTATAGAATACTACAGCGTTTGACTGAATTATGCAAAATGTAAATAATGTGCAGGTACTGGAGACCAAAGGATCGCGTCACTGTTCTAGCAACAACTGCATTTATAAAATAATTATTGCTGCCTATTGCAAATGTTTTGGATGCAAGTTTGCTACCGGAAAAATGCGTGTCCCTTACATTTCTACGCTTAACAATACATCAGCTCGCAAATGAAGCCTATCTTGCCCCTTACATCACGTTCCCAACAGCCTGCACAAAAGAACCTCGAACGCACACATGCACCTCAGTTAACACGTTGACTGCCGTGCGTAAAGCTATAGAATACTACAGCGTTTGACTGAATTATGCAAAATGTAAATAATGTGCAGGTATTGGAGACCAAAGGATCGCGTCACTATTCTAACAATAATTGCATTTATAAAATAATTATTGCTACTCATTGCAAATACTTTGGATCTTCAGTAAAATCTCTTACGCCGGTTACCGGTGACCGTCATAGCAGTCAAAGTGCTAAATCTTCAAGTTTGCTACCAGAAAAATGCGTGTCCCTTACATTTCCACGCTTAACAATCCCTCAGCACGCAAATGAAGCCTATCTTCCCCCTTACATCACGTTCCCAACAGCCTGCACAAAAGAACCTCGAACGCACACACATGCACGGCGCATCAAAGCTGATCGGGAAGGGTTTCCGGCCGATTACCGCCCCTTCCCCTGCCCGCCGACGCCACCCACACCGCGAATATTCCACCCCCGGCGTCCTCGTCCCAACAGAGTGGCGTGCCGCTATTGGATCGGAAGTATTCTCGTCGCGCACGTAGAAGGCATTAATCTTGCGCGGCTGTTTATCCGTCTTCTGTTTAATTTCCCCTTTTTGACGTGCCCATTTCCTTCCCGCCGACACGTACCCCTTTTCTCGCGTACGTAGCGCCCGTGGCGAGACCGTTTGCCACTTGCACTCCACCCTTTGGCTTCCTTTAAACGTCATACACACGTCGGACGTCGGTCGGCAGCGGCGAGCGACGGAAAAGTAGAGGGGACTGACGGAAAAGTGGAGGGCAAAAAAAAATAAGGAGCGGTTTGGCAGACACGGGAGCTGATGACAGGCGACGGCCGGGGCTGAAATACAAGGGAAGAGAAAATGAGACCGGATGAAGGTACGGCGGAGAACAGAGAATGATGAAGCCCGACGAACGGCGCGCAGATGCAAAGAGGAGGGTAAAAATTACGTGCGACATTGAAGGGCGCAGTGCGCAGAGAGGGAAAAACGTCGTTCGGCGGATTATCGTCGATCTCATTACACGCTCGGCGCACCCTTTCCGAGCGGCGTCGTGAGTGGTTCGCACGGCTGACGATAACGGGCGTCGTTCGAGTGATAACGTCCGGTAGTTGACGGTGTGGAGGTGCGAGTACGTCGCGCGGCACTTTCGAACGGAACTGTTGACGCGACTTAACCCCTTGCATTACTATTTAAGTTGGAAGAATTCGGGCCCGATGTGCGGAAATGGTGGCGAAAGGACCCAAAGCGGTTGAAATGTATTGTCGGAAGTTGAAACAAATAATATCTTGCGACCGTCTGTGAAATAGTCGTGTGCTTAACACTGACTGCCGTGATAGTAACAGGTGACCGACGCAAGAGATTTTACTGAAGATCCAAAATAGTCGCAATGGGTAGCAATTATTATTTTATAAATGCAGTTGTTAAAATAGTGATGCGATTGTTTGGTCTCCAATACCTGCGCATTATTTACATTTTGCATACTTCAGTCAAACGCTGAAAATTTCATAGCAGCGTTCTAATATAGTATAAATATTCTTCGCAGTCATAGTTCGTGGATGCTCGTATTTTTTTACAATATATACTAATATTATTGTGTCGCTTGGCATTTTTTGACGTGAATTAAAAGAAACTCTGGGTATCATGTCGAAAAGTACCACTACATACAACTTTTATGATACTTCCAATTACTGATACTTATTCTCCACATAGTTTAACGTTTGGCGTTTTCGCATATAAGTTAAAACATGCACTGTCTAGGTATTTCTCAATTAAATATTTTTAATGATCCTCAGGACTCAAACTATTGACATGTTTTATGTCTTTATCCTTCCATTCCCTCATATTCCATTAAACAATACTTAAATATATAACCGGCCAGTTGCTATATTTAACTCAGACGCGAAACGATCGAAAGAAAATTGTCGACGTATAAAACAATTTCGTTGCAGCCTGCGATATTTCCATTTTTATTCCTGCTGACGGCCGTCTCCGATGAAAATACAATTGCGTACAATTAGATTCCGCGCCACTGCTGCAGTTCATCAGAACCTCAAGACACAACAGTTCCGCATAACGGATGCGTTTTAGCTGAGAATTCATCAGAATCCTCGAACACCGTTCTCGCTTCTTTAGACGCAGCTTGTATGAATCAGCTATAATGATCCTATCAAAAGCTCTCACCTCGGCTCCTCAGATCGCTAAGTGGCCAACATTGTTCCGCTCCAGAAGGATCGGCCGATGATGTAAGCCTCTTCTCTTCCGCGACATTCTCGGCCCAACGTCGGAGTAGTGTCGAAACAAAAAAGACGACGACGAGTCGCCACGCGAAGAGGAGAAGCCAAAAAAGGACGAACGAGCGCCGAATGGGAACCGGTCGAACGGAGATAAATAATGAACCGGTTGAAAGTCGAGCTGCCGACGAAATCGTCGCGTCGATCGGTCTCCCTCAACCCTCTTTATCCGCCACCTTCTTCGATACCCGGCCGGATTTCGTCCCCTAATGAAGTTTCCTGGCTAACGACTGTGACGTCCGTATCTTAACTCTTTGCGGTCTCGCGTAAAATGTAACTTGACGTCACATTTTGTTCTAATGGCAGTCCTGCGCTGAGGTAGACTTGTAATAGGTGCTTCTGTCTATGGGAATAGACTCGTAATAGGTGCTTTTGCCTATGGGAAAATGCTGAATACCCCAAAAATATTTCTCGCCACATTACAATGTTTGTTATGTAGTATAGTATAAGGAATGCACGGCAATAGGGTCGACAAGACGTACAATTGGACAATGATGATGAAAATGAATGAAATCGCACCGTATTGCGTAACAAGTGGCAAGTTAGACTGCGAAACACCCTACGAATTGTAGGCAGCATAACCACTCTACTGTTCCAAATAGTTATATATATGTATGTATATGTAGTACATTCTTGGAAAATGAGAGTTGCTATGAAGTACTAAGGATTTTACAACAAGTTTTTTCAGTTAACGTCATTCTCGTATAAAAGAATTAAAAATACTCGTGCCACCTGAAGCAAACAGAAATCAGTTGACACTGAACACAGCGCAGACCTGCTGTTACAAAATTGCAAAAATCTCACGGACCGCAAAGGGTAAGTTTGCCTGAAGGGTTTTTTGGGTTACAGCAGTCTCTGTGTACGACGCCAAAGTACAAAGAAGAGAATATATATGTATATACGCACGCGCCTATGTGTCCATGTGTGAGTGTGTGCTTCAGAAGGGCAGAGCGGTACAAGCTTACTTCGATGCGCAGCCCGAACGTTTCGACACGCGCGCATTAATTAAGTCTCAGCGCAGATTACTCTCCCAAAGATACGCTCTCATTAGTGTGTTAAATTAAATTGGGTCGCGGATACGTGGATATGGCTCGTTCTCTTGCCCGCGCGCAAGCAAACTTTAATTATATTTGGCGCGGGACCCCGAACTGGCAATTAAAAGTTACATCGCGGAGAGACACATTAACGTGCCATTGTCCTCGATTCTTTGTAATATATTTCGTGTGTCGTACACGACTCACCATGCGCTGCGCACAAAATATGACGACGGTCGGTGCTTTTCGGCTGGACGTTAGATATTATTCCCGGTCCAAGATATACTCCAACAAATGGCCAACTGCGAATCCACGTAATACGATCCCTTAATTCTATTTGCCTCGGGTATAATTTCCGGGAGGGTAGTGCCGTCTGTATAATAATGTCAATATCGCTCGATGCGATTAATTGGAGGAATTGATTGTCGTAATTGTCTGTCAAGCCCACTCAGGCATGCCCGCTTATACGTATTCTATCAGCTATCAACCGATACGAACTCTAGGAGCCTTGATTTGGTTAAAGCCCGTTTGTCCAACAAAGTGATACGCAGCATAGTCAACACAGATATAGTGTCTTTTTCTGTGTAAAACCGCATGTAAGTTGCCTCTCAATGCATGACTGTTTGTAAGAGATGCAAGTCTAAAGAAAGCATTATATTTATATAGCATTATATTACAGTCCACCAAAGGTTCAGATGGCAACAGAAAGTGTAGAAGACAGCAAGTTTAAACAAAGTATTATATAATAATACTAATATAATACTAGTATAATACTGCTACTATAACACTATTATAGTACTACTGCTATAATACTATTAACTATAATACAATACTAAGAAAGTATTATATTTATATAGTATTATATTATAGTCTACAAAAGGTTCAGATGGCAACAGAATGTGTAGAAGGCAGCAAGTATAAAAAAAGTACTATATGATAATACTAATATAATACTATTACGATACTGCTACTATAACACTACTATAGTACTACTACTATAATACTACTAACTATAATATAATACTAAGAAAGTATTATATTTATATAGTATTATATTATAGTCCACAAAAGGTTCAGATGGCAACAGAAAGTGTAGAAGGCAGCAAGTCTAAAGAAAGTATTATATAATAATACTAGTATAATACTACTACTATAAAACTATTACAGTACTACCACTATAATACTACTAACTACAATATAATACTAACAAAGTATTATATGATAATACTAATATAATGCTACTATAATACTACTACTATAATACGATTATAGTACTACTATAATACTACTAACTATAATACAATACCAAGAAAGTATTATATTCAATGTATACATAAGCAGTACATTACAAATGGTGTATACTATTGCCTTTTACACCCACATCCCTTACACTCCCAACGAACCAATCGCTCTTCAACCCAATCAGCTTCTACGCCCAGTCTCCAGACACATCATTCTTCAGCCGCGCTCATCGCCGCCTTTCATCACTTTTCCGAAAATCCCCACGGCCATTAATTCTCGCCGAAACAAACTCTCGCGCGATGCACAGAGGTAAACTCTCGCCGTTTTCCGCGCGACGGCGGAATGCGGGACAACGAAAGAAGGATGACGCGCGTCGACGGAGAGATCCGACTTAGGCGACTTGCCAAAAATCCCATCGCAGACGGAATATTCGACGAGCGTGGGCGATAGTTTCGCGGTCAACGCTGCCTTCCATCGGACGTGCGACTGGGAAAGTATCGGCAGGGACGTTTGCTCTGTTCTGTGTTCTACGACGTCGACTTCGGCTCGCCTTACTGCCAGACGACAGCGGATTATCCCTTTTGTTCCCTTTCTCGCGAGTGAGCCCACGTCCCGGGACTTAAGGAGGACGTATGAGGATGCTTTGCGTATTACGTTCGACGACGGCGGAACCCAATATCTTGCCTTATAAACAGGCCCGCGCTATCGATGTATAAAGCGTTGTTTTTATTAAAGGAAACTCTCGGCGCTGGGATTAAAGTGTTATTGCCGGGGTAGTGTGCGATATTAGTGCAATGAAAGGAACACACGGGCCAGTGGATACGGAGAAGTTGGAATTAACCCTTTGACTGCGGGCGGGGTGTATACAGGGCTTTGAGAGTATAGTCGATGACTCCTGAATGGCGAGTATACACCCTGGCGCACCTCCATTATCACGTTTCGCGACGCGTGGGGTGTATGCGTTCGGGCGATTTGGAATTCTTATTGCAAAGAGAAGAATTTTTTGTAAATTTAGTTTAAAGTCAAGTGTCGACATCTTAATAGCATGTATGCCGCGACTATCGTGTCGTGGGGCGTGTGCGTACCACGTGGCGTTCACTTTTTGCGAGAGATTTTCGTTGAAATTGCGTATACGAGTTCCGGTCAGTCATTTAGTCGCGCGCTGCTGAGGCAGCAATTACTGCTTGATTAAAACTGGTGTTTATTTAGTTCAATGTGTTTGGAAAGTAAAATTAAACGTGGGATGTATATAGTTATTTAAGTGTTATGGCTTAGCATATTTTACCGTTAAACATTTCTTTTAAATTTTCCGCCTCTTTTTTTTCATCCGTTAAAAAAGTTATATAATTTTTAGTTTAGTTATATATTTTTTAGTACTTAGATATGGCAATGCACGACTAAAATACGGGAGCATTTGATTCTTCCAGAAAAGAAAATATTCAAATACGCTTTTGTTAAAATAATTCCTTAAAAATAAAATTTACTGCATCTTGAACACACCTTTCCCTAGATAATTATGTTGTTCGCAGTATTACTATTACGTTATACTTATTAAAATTGTGAAGCATACATCCGAAGCTAAACGGGTAATCGTAATAACCTTTACGGAAGGTGACCACAAATTGCATAGAACGTGTTAATCTCTTCGATACTCCCGATAACCACAATCCCCCGTTAAAATTAAAGGTTTCCTCCAGAATAACCGCTGTTGTTTTGTTTCTCCGTTTCAACGATCGCTGATATTGACACTACAGGAATTCATAACATAATCAGTGATAAAGAATAAAACGTTACCCTCTTTTTCCGGGGGAATGTACGTTTATATTTTGAGTTCGTTGTATACTTGCAGCGTATTCGTGATAAAGTACGCCCTGTCAAAAGGGTTTATACATACGAAAGCCGCATGTATAAGCCCGGCGAATTTCACTCAGTACAACGCGTACATTGTTTCATCAATCTGTTAGAGTATTGGAAACATAGTCCACGTGTTGCACAACTCTCGATACTATTCCAGTTTTTTATTGTTACATAGCAGTATGCACATAAGCTTGCGCTTTTGAAATGCATGATTGAGTGTACCTTTGCACCTCAGCAACTACTGTACAAACATTACATCGCACATGGCAGGTAGCGTTCTGCTGAAGTACGTCGGAGTCTAAATGTTGAAGAAAAGATTTTCAAGGTTGCCAAGAGGTAAAATATGAGAAACTGCGCTGGGATTATATGCATGAAAATCACCAAAGTAAAAACGAAAGCATAAGACCAATTGGTCACTTTACGTTGAAGTATCTACGAAAACTCAGATAATAAACTTACATGTCCATAAACAAAAAGTAGAAGGAAGTTTAATTCCAAATCCTTCTCCTGTACATAAACCCTTACATTGATTACACAGAGGATTCGTAAGTCACAGTCGACGTGTTGCACAACTCTCGATACAATTCCAGTTTTTTATTGTTACATAGCAGTATGCACATAAGCTTGCGCTTTTGAAATGCATGATTGAGTGTACCTTTGCACCTCAGCAACTACTGTACAAACATCACATCGCACATGGCAGGTAGCGTTCTGCTGAAGTACGTCAGAGTCTAAATGTTGAAAAAAAGATTTTCAAGGTTGCCAAGAGGTAAAATATGAGAAACTGCGCTGGGATTATATGCACGAAAATCACCAAAGTAAAATCGCAAGTATAAGAGCAATTGGTCACTTTACGTTGAAGTGTCTACGAGAAATCAGATAATAAATTTACGTGTCCATAAACAAAAAGTAGAAGGAATTTGAATTCCCAATCCTTCTCCTGTACATAAACCCTTACATTGATTACACAGAGGATTCGTAAGTCACAGTCGACGGGGTGCACAACTCTCGATACAATTCCAGTTTTTATTATTTTTATATAGCAGTAGTACATAAGCTTGCGCATTTGAAATGCATGATTGAGAGATCAGCAACTACTGTACAAATATTACATCGCACATGGCAGGTAGCGTTCTGCTGAAGTACGTCAGAGTCTAAATGTTGAAAAAAAGATTTTCAAGGTTGCCAAGAGGTAAAATATGAGAAACTGCGCTGGGATTATATGCACGAAAATCACCAAAGTAAAAACCAAAGAACACCACAGATAGTAAATTTACATGTCCATAAACAAAAGGTAGAAGAAAGTTTAGTTCCCAATCCTTCTCCTGCACATAAACCCTTACATTGATTACACAAAGGATTCGTAAGTCGCAGTCGACGGGGCCTTTTGTACCTAAGTTTCGATAAACAGTTCTCGTTTGGATATCAGGAGCGCTGGCGCGGAAAAGCACACCGGCGTCTCTTTTCCGAAAAAAAGGAAGCACGGGAATGAGCGGCATCGCGTACACAGCCCCGAGGAAATCAATGCACGGTCATTGTTATGGTAATCGAGTCGGAACTCCTATGATTCCCCGCGGCGGGCGACCAATGAATTATTCGTTACCGAGGAAAATCTCGCGCGCAACGTACGTGGGTAGCTAAGAAGATTTTCCTGGGGTTCGTTTGCAGTTTATTCGCGGTCCATTTGGGTAGTTGCAATCGTGGGATTCGCGGATACTGACTTCGAGACCTGGGAGCCAGTATTGCGCTCCGGCAATAGAGCCAACCCCCTGGATTTTATACTTTCGTGGATTTCTCCGCGTTCCCCCGTTTCCCTCCTTCTCTCTTCTAATCTGACCGCGCGCAACGTTGCGGATTGCGTCGAATGAAAGATGAGACGATGGAACGATACACCGACCCCGATCGTCCTGACGCAAGAGCGTAATTGGAATAATGATGAGAACGTTAATAGCGACGATGCTAAATCGCGAATCTCGACATCGCGGACCGGTCGTGGGAACGTCAATAGGATTAACATTTCTCTTCGCCGGAGTTAAGGAGTCCCGAGCGTGATTTACGTAACAACGATAATAGCGATATAATGCCGAACGCGCGATGACGGGAATTAACATGACAAAAAGCCGTTCGCGCGCCGGCTCGAGACATATTCAAAGCAGGCCGGTAAAAATTGCATACCCGGAGCTATAATATAATACGTCCGAAACTTGATTAATAAAGATTGCCGCAAAGTAGCTGCAGCTAAAGGGAGACGAAATATTAAAGACGGTTAGCTATGAAAAAATCGTCCGGGGAACGGGGAACGAGTCAAAGCATTCTACCCTTCAAGCCTCCGCCGGGCTTAACGAGAATCTGCGATGCCACTTTCTACACGGTATTCGACAAAGACCGTAATATGCAGCTTTCAATAAAGCGACCCGCTCCGCCGGCATTAGCATCGTAATAAGAAATAAGAATTTTCATGGCTGCCGGGCACCGAGAAACATTAATTACCCGACGATTGTCACGCACAGTGCACTTCGTATTACGGTGATTAATAAACGTATCGGTAATAACTGTGCGTCAACCGTTCTGGTGTTTTCCTTGCACCTTGGCCGTCAATTAACTCTCTGTATACATAATATAATAGGCAAAAAATGTACCTGCCGTTGACACAAATAAAAAATATGACACCACAGCCAAGAGGATCATTATGAAACACCTTATAATCACCGGTAAAGCGCATTCAAATCAGCTTTAATCCCTTAACCTACGCTTTACGTCCGAGAATTTTGGGCTGAAAACATTAACAAGCTCGCGCAGCCTTCGAGCCATTCGCATGACTTGTTTAGTACGAAGTTTAGTGCAAAGTTCCCTTACATCTACTAGAATGTTTCGAATTGTATCACACCATTGCAGATAATTAATTTTCTATTACTTGCATCTACCACAATTATTACATCAGGTTGTAATTACTTATCACATATTCCACAAATATTTATAACTTTACCTAGAAGGGCGCCGCCGCTAATATTTATATTCGACCCGATCACCGTATTACAGGCATAGCCCGTAATATTCACTTTTGGCCCGATCATCTACTACGGGCTATGCCCGTAATATTTATGTTTGGCCCGATCATTTACTACGGGTTATGCCCGTAATATTTACGTTTGGTCCGATCATCTACTACGGGCTACGCCCGTAGGTGTAGGTTAAGGGGTTAAAGATTATTCACAATAAAACAGACAAGACTCAGCTATATCCCCCACACTTACAAACACACCGGATTCCCAGTTACACCGGTTATAAGCAATTTAACACGCATAATCTATTTACAGGGCAGGCACAAAACAACCGACTTCGCGCGCCTCGAAATATTTACGCCTCCCAGTTATTCGAATATATTTGATATGCCATTATCAATAGCAGCGTACCGTCCAAATTTCGCCTACTACAATTTCCTGCTCGGCGAATGGTCCGCAACTATTTTCGTCGGCTAACCGCGCGAGCGTTTATCGACTCATCACTAATTTATTCGAAGCGCAAACTCGGAATGATATTTTCCAGCGGGCGGAGGGAAATTCGCATTACAGCAGTTATTAACCTGGGCGGAGGGCTAAGTCGGCCGACGTCGAAATCAGGCCGGTCAATGTCGATAGCGCTCGCGGCGATGGCGGAAAATGCCAATGGAACGTCTATCGTGAAATGCCGGGGGAGGAGAATCTCGGGGACGGAGGGACGGAATGCGGGGTGCCGATCAGATTAGAGAAGCGAATGTCGCGGCAATTGGATAATGGAATGATGTAATGAGCAACCAGCTGGTGGGCCTAATGACGTGGGCGTTATAGCCCCTTCCGTTCATTTACTTCGCCTCGCCTTTGAGGCAGCAGTTTGATTCATGCATTGTGTTGGCGGGTTCGGCGCAACACATGTTTTTTTGACAAATGAGCGGACGGCGGCGAAGGATGGGTCAAGGAGTCTTGACGAAGAATGAAGGAGGCGGTAAATTTATGTTTGTGACAATTAACGCGTTGATTGCCGTGCGTATTTTACTATATTGAAACTGTAACGTGATGAAGTACTGCAGAATATGATTGAGTTGTGCAAAATGAAAGTAATGCGAAGATATCAGAAACCAAAGAATTAAATCACTATTTAATATTGATTGCATTTACAAAATTATAAATGCTACCGATTGGATATTTTTTTAATTTTTCGTGAGACCTTTTGCGCCGGTCACCGATGATCATTACGGAAGTCAACGTGTTAATAATGCAAATGTTGCTGCACAAAAATACGGATCCGCGCAATAACTAGATGATAGCTTGAAGATGCAGGTATTGATTGTAGAGCATCACTCGGTATTCCCAATATTTTGTCAGAACTTTGAATTCGATTATATTAATAATGCAAATGTTGCTGCACAAAAATACAGATCGACGCAATGACTAGATGATAGCTTGAAAATGTAGGTATTGATTGCAGAGCATCACTCGGTATTTCCAATCTTTCGACAGAACTTTAAATTTGATTATATTAATAATGCAAATGTTGCTGCACAAAAATACGGATCCGCGCAATAACTAGATGATGGCTTCAGGATGCAGGTATTGATTGCAGAGCATCACTCGGTATTCCCAATCTTTTGTCAGAACTTTGAATTCGATTATATTAATAATGCAAATGTTGCTGCACAAAAATACAGATCCGCGCAATAACTAGATGATAGCTTGAAAATGTAGGTATTGATTGCAGAGAGTTACTCGGTGTTCCCAATCTTTCGATAGGACTTTCAATTTTTTTGTTTGTGACAATTGTTTGTGACAAGGGAAATGTTAAGTGTTGATCTGAGAGGAAATCATAGTATTCGGTAATTGTTAAAGACAAACGAGTGGTTAGTGAGTAAGGATACGTGAAGAAGTTTTAATGAAAAATAGAGAGGGAGACAAAGTAACATATGTGAGAAAAAAATCACCGAGCAACGGGATATATTGGTCGAAGGTAATTTGTGATAGGAAAATGTTAAGCGATCGGTGGATAAGTATGTGTCGAGAAATCGTGACGAAAAATGAAAACGGTACAGAGCATTTGTGGGGCCCAGAAGAAAATGCACTAAGCAACGCGACAATGCAGTCAACAGTAATTTGTGACGAGATTACGGATAAATATCTTCGTAAAGCGCTGTTTACAGGATCATATTACAGGTTTTATTAAAGGTTGCCAGAGACAATGCGACATCTAAAAAGGTTAATTGAGGAAAAAGGTCATGACAAACAGCCGCGTCGTAATCCGCGGAATTACATAAGATTGTGCATTATGCATCGTATCAATAGATTCGTCCTCCGGTATCAATTTGCCGAGAACGATTGCGCAAAAGCTTTTACAACGCGAATCAAACCCGGTTCACGCAATTAAGCGAGGGAAACAATACGCCCGCTGCGAACACCAGGCGCATTGTTTCGCACAAAAGGAAAGACCGAAAATGTTTGAACTTTTCCTGCCCGCTTCATTTTGCAACTCAGCATGCGATTACGGGACGATTGTCAAAAATAGCGGCACGTTTCACCTAAATCGCATTAGCGTACTTGAACGTAGGGCGAACATCTGGTGACTGTTTCAAAGTATTGGATTGTCGTTAACTTTGTACAGCGACCACATTCTATGTCCCCTGCGAAGAACCGTCCACGAACACCGGTGGCATGTTTGAAGATTACTTCGCGATAAGCTTCGCCTAATGACAAACGTACGGCTTTCTATCTCTACTTCTTAATCATTAACATTAGGCGTTCCTGCGTAAATGTACGCATTTTACGTAACAAAAGGAACAATGGCTCAAGGCTCAGGTATTCGTGCCTCGGGAATATCTAATCTCCGCCCAAACTTTCACAAGTAAGAGCATTCATGTCAGATGGTTAAATTTGAAGGAAATAGAAATATCATTCAACTAAGTGGGTCCTCCGCGAGGCATATATATATTGCATACTCGTTGGCGGACGACTAATCATATTTAAGAGAAACTATATATAATAACTGAGTCCGGTCACTGCACTTCACTTGCGTAAACGAATAGGAAGATATAATATCGCAAAATATCTCAATCTTCGCATATTTTAAATAGCATACCTTAGTAGGTTAAACATAAATAGGGACTCTTGTTAAGAAGTTACAGTCTTGCATATAATGTACATTTTTTAAATTGTGTGTTCATTAATTTGATGGCATAACAAGTAATTTTGCGTTCTATCAACAAAACGCAAAATGATTGTAAAACATACCGGCATGTATTGAATATAATTGACAATTGTAAAAAATACCGGTATGTAATGAATGTAATTGACAATTGTAAAAAATACCGGCATGTATTGAATGTAATTGACAATTGTAAAAAATACCGGCATGTAATGAATGTAATTGACAATTGTAAAAAATACCGGCATGTAATGAATGTAATTGACAATTGTAAAAAATACCGGCATGTATTGAATGTAATTGACAATTGTAAAAAATACCGGCATGTAATGAATGTAATTGACAATTGTAAAAAATACCGGCATGTAATGAATGTAATTGACAATTGTAAAAAATACCGGGTATGAATGTAATTGACAAGTATTGAATGTAATTGACAATTGTAAAAAATACCGGCATGTAATGAATGTAATTGACAATTGTAAAAAATACCGACATGTATTGAATGTAATTGACAATTGTAAAAAATACCGGCATGTATTGAATATAATTGACAATTGTAAAAAATACCGGCATGTAATGAATGTAATTGACAATTGTAAAAAATACCGGCATGTAATGAATGTAATTGACAATTGTAAAAAATACCGGTATGTAATGAATGTAATTGACAATTGTAAAAAATACGGGCATGTAATGAATGTAATTGACAATTGTAAAAAATACCGGCATGTAATGAATGTAATTGAAAATTGTAAAAAATACCGGTATGCAATGAATGTAATTGACAATTGTAAAGAATACCGGCATGTAATGAATGTAATTGACAATTGTAAAAAAAAAAATACCGGCATGTAATGAATGTAATTGACAATTGTAAAAAATACCGGCATGTAATGAATGTAATTGACAATTGTAAAAAATACCGGCATGTAATTAATGTAATTGACAATTGTAAAAAATACCGGCATGTATTGAATGTAATTGACAATTGTAAAAAATACCGGCATGTAATGAATGTAATTGACAATTGTAAAAAATACCGGCATGTAATGAATGTAATTGACAATTGTAAAAAATACCGGCATGTAATGAATGTAATTGACAATTGTAAAAAATACCGGCATGTATTGAATGTAATTGACAATTGTAAAAAATACCGGCATGTATTGAATGTAATTGACAATTGTAAAAAATACCGGCATGTAATGAATGTAATTGACAATTGTAAAAAATACCGGCATGTATTGAATGTAATTGACAATTGTAAAAAATACCGGTATGTAATAAATGTAATTGACAATTGTAAAAAATACCGGCATGTTTTACTTAAATCGCATTAGCGTATTTGTACGTACAAGTGAAAATGTGGTGACCGTTGCAAAGTATCAAATTGTCGTTAACATTGTGTAATGTTCCGAGTCTTCCGCGAAGGACCGTCCACGGACACCAGTGTCACGTTTCAAGATTACTCCGCAATAAACTTCGCTTAATGGCTAGCATACTCGTTCCGTTTCAACTTCTTAACAATTAACATCAGCTTTGCCGACCGTCTGACCACGGTGCGCGCAAGAATACATTTCCATGATTTTACAGTTTTCCGCGGGGCCGCCGTGCGGACTCTCAGTAGAAAATTCCATATCTAGGACGGCAAACGCCACTAATCGCGCCCCCGGCATGAGCTGAATGCGGACCCTTGATCCCGGAGCTTTCCCACGTAGATTATGCGAATCTTTCTCCCGTCCGTTCGCCAACCAAAGTCGCCATATCTCTTCATTTGCCCGACCTCCGACCTTCCCACTTCGCCAACTTTTACTTTCCGCCGAATTCTCCTCAATCCAAGAATCTGAATCTCGACGTCACGCTGAAACTGTTCCCGACTCTCTTTTTCTTGCGCGAAATTTATGGAGGAGTTAAACGTCTTCCGGCGCGGAAACACTTCGAAAGCCTGCCTCCCATGTCAATAAAAACAGTCACGCTGCTTATGAGTAACAGCAAATACTTGTCACTACTTTTCGATCTTTTACGTCTCAATTCCTTAGAAAGTCATGATGATGTTAATCCGACGTTAACACAATCATGTTCCTGTCAGTGACTGTCCATTAATTGAATCGTGATCAATAATTATGACGTCACACGTGATTACTGCTCAGTCAACAAGCGGACTGGGTACGTATTCCTAACTGGGTTAATCGATAATTGTAATCAGCGATCATTAATCTCGTTTTGTTTCGGTCTATTCATAACTAGGTTCGGCGCTGCTGCTAAAAGAAGCAATCACACCAATTGCCACGTAGCATCTGTTTTCCCTACCTTCGTTCAGTAATCACCAAAATTGCATGCGCAGCATGGAACTGCGTTACACGTTCACTACCACGCGTTATATACGTGTAACATTTACACAGAATGCTTCATTTGGATTGTTTAGTATATTTTACAGATATACACCTAAGTTCGTGCAACGTTTAACGTAACATTTGTAAGAAAGGCATGTGCGGGGTGACACTACATCACATTTCAGGGTAGATATGTTTGCATGACGGAAAGCGATGGTAGTTATTTAGATAATGTTTCTCATAACATTATAATGATGTATATTTTGATTATTATATATAGATCCCTTGAAGCTCCGAGGCTCCGAAGTTTTGGGGTTCCGATAGCGAATGTAGCGCAGCCGTCTCGAATAATGTTCCGAAAATATCGCGAACTGCAAAGACTTAACACATTAAGTGTGCTGGTGGTGTCGAGGATCCGACACTACATTTTCATTTTAAGCGGCAGTTTCAACTTTGTGAGATCTCACATAATAAGAAAAAAAAACTTTTTTTAATTAAAAATTGGAATTTGCACACGAATTTTTATTCTCAGAAATTTTCGCATGTTCCAGGAAGTTCCATGCTGCAAACTACTAATAACCCTGAAAATAACACACCATTCAAAATTAAATTCAAAAAAGCTTATTTACACTTTTTAAACCCCTTCGATACGACGGTCGTCAGCCGGCCATTACTTGATAGCCGAGATCAATTTGAGGGTTGTCCGTATGTATGCATTCGAAACCTGTCGACTTTAGTCAACGTGCGACTAGTCGACGCTCGCAGCAAAGGGGTTAATGGATTTCATTGAAACGTCTTAAACAAAAGTGATGCTCTCTCTTGACCGCCTTCGCGCGCACACGCATTCTCTATATTTACGCGCCACCTAAGCGGGGAGTCAAATAAAATCGGCTCCGCGTTTAACGGGTTAACGACCAAACACACGGCTGTTCACTGCCCTGCAACGCGATTGCGTTTCTCCGGCGTTCCGGCGCGAAACGATAAAGGAAGGTCGACAACAGGTGTCTCGTACGAGCGCGTCGACGGGGGGCACCGGTTTCAGAACATTTAAAGGAAGGACCGCGAAAAAGCGACGCGGATGGAAACTGCATGGAGAAAGAATTAACACATTGACAGCCGGCGATCTAAGAGACATTTAAAGCCTTAGCGCCGGCAATGTATCGGCCACTTAAATCCCAACCGCCGGCTTTATTCGCAAAATATTATATATTTTCGTAAAATAATACATTTTATGTGCATTTTGGTCATATACAATTTAACGGTGATTAAAAGCAGGAACAAATCGAAATTTTTAATTTATAATTATAGAAAAAGGTACAGTTCCTTATTTCATGGTGGATTATTGCATATGTATAACGTAAACAGAAAACAAAAGTTTTAATATTTGAGGCAAGTGTGGCATTTCTCGAAACATGGATCCTCATTTCATGCAAGTCGATGTGTAAGATACTCACACCAGCAAAAAAATTCCACATCACCGAGTGATAGACTCAGAAACCCGCGTTTTCCCGGCGTCGGCTGTCAATGTATTAACAAATCGCCGATGTCAAATTATGCGAGTGAAATCCGTTCAGTCGAATTCGTTCGCGTTTCTTCCGCGATTGTTCCATCGCCAGGCGAAACCTAACCCAGACTCAGAAACCCGCGTTTTCGCAAGGTCGGCTGTTTTCGCGGGAATGTGTTAAGAAATCGCCGATCAAATGTGTTAGTCGAATGCGTTCGCGTTTCTTCCGCGATTGTTCCATCGCCAGGCGAAACCTAACCCAGACTCAGAAACTCGCGTTTTCGCGGGGCCGGCTGTGTTAAAAAAAAAAAAATTAAAACGTCATGCCGATGCATCGGGCGCTCGGCCCGGCGGTGCAATTCGATTTCGCACGTCCCAACGCAACGTTATGATGCGGCACGCATGCACGATGCATAATGCAGGAGCTTCGCCGCTACATTTTCGCCGCACTGTCGTCTTGTCTGAAACTTAATGGAGTAGCTGTCCCGGGCTTGACGCAAGCCTGGGCAGACCCGGTACGTCATACGACGCGATCCGCGGAAGTGCAATTGTGGCCGCGTATATCTGCACGCGAAACGGCGAAGAGGAAGCTGGAAGGACGGGAAAAAAGCGGCGCGGCGAGAATGGGCAGCGAGGGAAGATGGGGAGTCGGTGTTAAGAGAAGTGCGCAAAAAGATGGACGGAGAGCGGACGATCGGCGGGAGGAGAAAAAACGTATGGGGAAAGAGATGGATGGGTATCGCTCTGCGGAAAAAGCGTGTGTATTAGGTTGTGGTGCACTTGCATCAACACTGTATTTTCCCCACAGACGGCCTACCTGAATTTAGGAATGTTGCGACCGTTTTACACATCTTATCGGTCATAAACACGCGACGCTTTGTGGGACCAATGACCAATCGCGGCGGTCACTATGGGCCCCATAAGTCTTTGTCTCATTGAACGGCCACCGGACGGTTTGTTTAAGGCTTATCGGGATCAGGTGTTTGATTAGGAAACCGTCACAGCTGGTTTCCATAGAATATTTTCAAGTTTTCTAACTGGTCCCTCAAGCGAAGAGTCCGGTGAGGACATGTGGGGTACGAGGCCCGCCTACCGCCCTTTGTTTATGAAACGGGGTAACTTTTAACACTTTACCGACCGCTATTGACTGAAGATGCCACTCACTAACGACGGACTCTGTTTTGGGTATCGCGCAGGAATTGTGTATGTACCTATTTGTAAAGCTTTATAACTGAAAAATACTGAATGTGTTGTTGAGAATCCTTTGGTTTCAAAGCAGTGTGATTTTATTGTCATTTAGAATTGTCATAAAATCATCTGATATTTATTTTATCTAATATAACCGTTGACCACTGAAAAGCCGATTAATCGGCTACCGGTAAATAGCAGTTGGAATCAAAATGTCAATTAATCGGCTAGCGGTCGTTAAAGTGTTAAGTTAGAACACAGTTAACCAGAGCACCCGAATCTCGCATCTTGTACATACTTTGTTGAACCAAATAAAACGCTTTGTTAGAACACGGTTGTCACCACCTCAGTAACATCCTCACAAGGTGTACGCGAAGACGGGGTGGCGTGGACGATTGGAAGCAGGCGATTGACGTGATGCGCTGGTACAAGCAATGGGAAATGACGGATTTGATAATTGCTACGGTGCGTCAAGAGAACATTTGATTGCGGCGCAATTGCGAAGGAGGAAATAAGTTGAGATACGGCGAGGAGGTTAATACGATGTGGCAAAGGTAATAATAGTAAACAGGCGAGCCACCCTGTGTGTCATGGCGAGGAAAGGACGGAAGGTGGCATATAAAAGTTAGGGCGGCGAACTTAACGTTTGCGACAGAGAGGGATGCGGGTAGAAAGAGGGTCTCATGAAAGTCAAGCTCAACGGTCGTACATGAGTGCGGCGGCGAAAATGTAAGCACGACGGTATACGGACGATCTTCCTCAACGGCTGAGAAACAGTCATCCGTGTGACGCGCTTGAATTGCTGATACACTTTAGAAAATAAAAGTTTCCCCCGCAGTACAAATCCACCTCCCGTGGCCGGATATCTTTATGCGGTACCTACACGGGCGGAACTGTAAACAGGTGATGTGTAATGTAACGTATATAAATGTGTACCTGCCCCTATTTCGCGCGGCAGCGTCGTCGGGCCGGAGAAAAATACCGCTTACGTACGACGACAATCTAGATTATTATTAAACGGCGCGTTGAGATTTTCCGGCGAGATCTGCGAGAAGAAACAGGTCGCGCGACGAGGATTTCTGCAAACGATGGGGAATCTGCAAGATGCTGACTCTCCGTTAACGTCGACCGTTCCGCGACGCATATTTAAATAAATTGAAGTCCGTAACAAGAAAGGCCTCAAATCGTTTCCACGATGCTTGCCTACTTGACGCTTATTTAACGTACCACTCAATAAACTGCAAGCCGTCTACATTCATCGTGTTACGAAAGAAAAGAATCGTACTAGACCTGTAATGAAGGCGTTATGCTGAAAAAAGCGCGGAACGCGCAACGTATCATCCGGCCGAAAAAGCTCTATTTTTCAAATCAAATGAGTTTCCCCGGGACACATATTTAAATAAATTGAAGTCTGTAACAAGAAAGGCCTCAAATCGTTTCCACAATGCTTGTCTACTTGACGCGTTTTGAACGTACCACTCAACAAGCTGCAGGCCGTCTGCATTCGTCGTGTTACGAAAAATAAAATCGTACTAGTCCTGTAATGAAGGCGTTATACTGAAAAAAGCGCGGAATGCGCAACGTATCATCCGGCCGAAAAAGCTCTATTTTTCAAATCAAATGAGCCTCCCCGCGACAGTAAATTGCAATATACGCTTACGCAGCAGACAGACACTGGTAGTGTATGGATCGACATGAATTTATATCAACAAGCACAGTGCAGCGGGCGGAACGGGAACAAAAACAGCGTAGTGAATGCAACGGCATATGCGAAGTACGCTGAATTACAAGTACAGTGGTCAACCTCAGGCACGCGTCTCGGGCTGGTCTACAAACGAAGGCCTCCCAAGCTAACTGTAACGCAAAGATCACGAGCCTTGACCCAATAACACGCGCGACGAGTGTCAATTCTCGTTAACTCCTTCACTCGTTCGAGCACGTGTCTCGATCGGTCAATATTAAAAGACCAACTGTCACGTTGCATTAATTATCCTGTCGGGATACCGCAGATATATCTGTCGCGGTGATCAAGTCCTGCGCTTGCAAAACGTTCGCCCCGCGATCAATCGAAGTTAGCCGCGTTTTGTTAACCCTTTCATTACGAGCGCCGGATCTAGACGGCATCTACACGATGACCTATGTGTACGAGCGCCGGTTATAGACGGCATCTACACGATGACATATGTGTATGAGCGCCGGTTATAGACGTCATCTATGCGATGAAGAGTATGATACCGCTTGATCACCGGCCCTGCGATATTCTTGTATCTTTTGTTTGTATGCATGTTGCACATCGATGGCACGTGTCATCCCTCGTTTCGGTTTTGATTTGTTTTACTCCAAAAATAAAACATGCACTGGTTTGGAAGCAATCGAAACAAGAATCACGGTCCAATCTTCTTCAAGCTCTCAGTGGCTAATATTCACAGAATGACATTTTCCCTCGGTTCATAAATCGGTAGAAAAAGGCCGAAGTAGAACGTGCGTCGTTTTCAGTGCAAACGACTAAAGACGCGAATCTAATTATGAATGTAGAAACTGGATTACTCAACATTTTAATTCGACATATTAATTATCCTAAATTGTATTTCTATTCATAACAATTGCAAAATCTCCAAATTTGTCGTTGTGTAACATTTAAGAGAAGCAATAAATTACGAAATCTTTATTTTACAATAATCGGTCCGAACTCTTTGCAATTCTCTGGTGGAATGCCGAGGCGCCAAAGAATGCGACACTCTACCACCCCTTCATTTTTGTATGAAAAAGGGAAGGGGAATCACAGGTATTTTGATTATGACTTGTCGTATTCCGCACAATAACTACTTCCGTGCTGGACAATCACCTAAGACCCCTAGAATTTCGCCGCAAATTTATTTCCGCTAACACGCGTTTCGTTAAGTCCGAAAATTCGGCTGAGCCACCTCGGCGAATTTACGACAGGTAAAACTGCACGACTCGAAGCTTCCGGACGTGACCCCATCTGCCGCCGATCGCAACCCGATCTGCGCGCAACGAATTGCGCGGAGGCGGGCGAAAAAAAAACGAAGAACCGGGCATCGCCGTGCGTCAATGTAATGTACCGCTTTCATCAAGCGATATCCGTTTTCGTTGGCCAGTACATTTTTCTGCGCAGCGTAATTTAAGCGAATCCCCTTTCGAGCGGGCAGGGCCTCTGGCCGGAGTGCCGCGGGCACCAGCGCGTATAAATAAACGTTACACGAGCCGAGCTCATTGTACCGTTTGCAAATTTAAATGTGCAGCAACGAATACCGCCGGTACTAGCCGCCGCCGGTCGCGATCGAATAATAAATCTTATCGCGCCGAGCGTTACAGCGCGCTGAAATGAACGCACGTCTGCGCGTCCATTTTGAACAATGTTCGACCGCTCGTCTGTGCGTTTTCCGTCCCGCGCGGCAGGCCTTATCTCGTTCGTGCCCGCTGAACAATTCGCGGCGAACGATGTATTTCGTTAGCTTCGCCCGGCTGACAATTATGACGCGATTATTTCTCGGGTCGCGGGCTCGGCCGGTGAACGGTTCAACGGACACGCTGCATTATTAACGTTAATGCATCATGCGTGCCCGGACTCCGTAATCCTGATAATGATGAAAATCAATAAGGGGCAGTCGATCGAACGGGAAAAGAGAAGGAGAAAGACGGACGGGTGTGCGGAGGGTGCGTGGAGGGTGTCTGGGTGGATGGGGCAGAGGCGAACAGGGGCTCGACAAGTGGGACAACGAAAGTCGATAAACGTGAAATGCGCCGCCATTAATCTCCGCGCGACGATTTATAGATTTTCTCGAAATCCGCCCAGATGCCTATCGGTTATTATCCGTGTAGCAGGCATGCTAATGGGTCGGTCCGTTGGAAATGTCATTGATGCTTGGGCACGACTTGTTAGCGACGCGGAATGCGGCGGAGAGAAGCGTTGATGGTAGACAGTTAAAGAAATACATCGGATTCTTCGTGAAAATGATCGTCGATAGAGTAAGCAATTTATATGTACGGAGAGGAATCTTCGCATTTTATTACCGTGAAACGTGGCCACGTTGCCTCGGCGTTTAACAGGTAAATGGTTTCAAAGTAAACGTCGCGATTCCTGGCATCTTTTTAGTTGGTGATGAGACATAATGGTGTCTCTATTTGGGCTTGACACTTTCGCGATATTTCGTTCGCGATGACTACGTTAATATAGCTCTGGCTACCCGCAGATTGGATCTGAAAAACGGTGGGTCTGCTTAGATGAAAACTGCACGTGGAATGGAACCGTTTGAGAAGTGTAGCAACACGGCACACACGGACAGGGAATTTTCATCATAGAACGATCAATCGAATCGTATTGACCGACGTCCAATGACCGAAGTATTTAATCTGCCAGCAAACGGAGTTCTACGGTGATGAACTTGAAAGGGGCGCACCTAATATTCGCAGTTCGATGAATGGTCCGAAATGAGTAGCGGCGTTGGTCATTATATCATGGCGCAGTCCAAATGACAGACGCGATCGTGATGTTCGCATTTCCATGAAAATTTAAAGCTATCGCCCCTCCGAACTATTATATCAGTCGGCAATAAACTTGGCACGCCCGACGTTTGATAAGGATTAATGTGCCGAATAATGACACGTCACTGACAGTAAGAGCAGAAACTTATTGACCGTTAATAGTGAACCTATTAGCAGCATCAATCAAAGTCATATCGGTCACCCGTCAAAGATCATCGTCCCTCCGCATCACGTCGCTTTCTTAAAAACGTGCGGATGACAAATAGAAATAAAATTAATAACGCATATTCACGTTCAGTAATGTCGTCTAATGCGTCAATTAGGTAAAATTGGTAATGATTAACGGTTAAGGTTCAGCGCGACGGTCGTGGAACGAAAGAAACTTTTAGAATAGAAAGCGGTATAAAGATTAATGTTTCTGCTGATCAGAGCTCACTGACAGCGAGATACGACTAATGGACAGCGTGTATAGGGCAGCATCAGTTTCCGTTTTTACTATGAAACGCCGCACGCGCGCACATGTTCCATTTCTCGCCGCGGCGCTCGTTTTTTCCGGGGGGCCGAGCGATCAATTTTTAAAATCAGTTAAATCCTACGCGGAAAACAACGGGCGGATCCCGCTGCCCGGCGCACAGATTGGGGCCACAAACTTTTTCGCATGCGATGCAATTGTTTTCTCGACGTCGGTAAACCTCTCTCTCTCTCTCTCTCTCTCTCTCATCTTTTTCCTCCCCATATTGCCGTGTCCGATAAAACGCCTGAGCCAGACCAGCTCGTTGCACCTGATATCAGAATCGCGGAAATGAAACGGTATGTCTGTCGAATTGCACTTCTTGCGTACATAACGTGTAACATTCAACGCTTTGATACTGTATACCTTACTTTAACGCGTGCCTCCATTTATTGTGCACGGCGCGGCTGAAAGTTTTTCGCCCGAACTTCACCTGCGCAATCCACAACAGTTTATTTTTAATCCACGTGCAGCCGGAAAAAAATCCAGGATACCGCGCACGAAAATATTATGCACGCAGAAACTGTAAGACCGCCACGATTGTCATGGCGTACGATTCAGCGTAAAATCTCTCGGTTTCCCGTTGTAATGTGCGGAATTTTCGACAAGGCGATATTTTTATCCTGAATGACGCCCGGTCCGAATTACGCCACGCCGATTATCGGGAACGGGTCAAAGGGCGATGTAATGAATAAAGAATCATCGGGTGTAATATCGTTATTGGATCGCGCGGCACGTACAGCGAATCGTCGGCGATATTTATCGTTCTCGCATACAAGTGCAGTTTACCGTGTACCCGCGGCTGCCATCCCCGAAACTCGAAACTTCGAACGAGAGCTGAATATACATGCGTGTGTACGGTCCGTGCACTTGTTTGCGTACACTCATGAGTCGTGTAACGTGTAACTGGTTCAAAATCTGATATTGATCGGCCCGTACCGCGAGGCCGAAACGAATCGGATTAATTCGGCAACGCCGAATCATTAAAAGGATTGGCGGCAACGCGCTCGCGGCGACTCTTCGAACGGCGACGAAAACAAAACGCGAGGCCGGGGTGCGCTCAAAAATTCATTCGAATCGCGCGAACGATTACGCTCGAACGGGCGAGAGCAAATAGCCGAAATTTCGAGGAGTGCGAACGCTGATAATCGGGACGATTGAAAAATACGGGGAACGATATAATGACTGTGACGGTCCCGATTGCCTGTGGCACGATATTTGGACGGGCGTTTTACGGCGAGCAGGCCGATGTCGCTGATAGGCCCGCAATCGCGACTGCGTCCCACTTTTTCGCCCGTGACACGAAATCGCAAACGTCGACGTTCGCAGCAGGGCAATTGCGCCGCGGGCGCGGTTTTTTCGCTTGACAAAAGGCAGCATACATCATGAAACACTGCGGAGAACTTTTTCTAACTTCAACTAATCTTCGGCCCCGGCCCCTGCGCGCTCGCGTACAATTCCAGTAACGGCGAGTTTGCCCAAGTGTAATTGACATCAGCGGTCCGACGGGCGACACTTTATCGAGGAGTACAATGCCAGCCATACTATGTATCAGCCGCGACGATATATAAATCATAATACCCGTGACGTTCTACCTCGAAGCTGCAACAGAATCCTTTTCTACGTCGTGCAATCCTCTGGAGACGCAGAATTCACACAAACACACGCTCGTCCATCCTCACCCTTACAGCACTACGTCTTTCACCGGTCTCTCTCGCTCTCTCTACCGCTTTCGACCTCGTGCACTCGAATTCGGCGGAACGTTATTGTACGAGAGGTCACCGCCGCGAGCTAGCAAACGCGAACGATATTCTGTTTCCTCTGCGACGAGACCGGGATGACGACGTAGCCGGCATCCGTCGCCGCAACGGCGTACGTAGATGCTAGGCTGCAATCGACATTCCTTCGCCTCGCTTCCGCGAAATTCAATGCGACCCCACCGACGCCGGTTGACCTCGAAAACCTTCGTGCCGCACTTCTCGCCCCCCCGCATATCTTCTTGTCCTTTTCATCCTCTTCCGCCGACTTCCATGCCCTGCTGGCCTGCCCTGCATCGTGTCCTTTCATATCTGCTATTCATAGCAGAAGGAACGACATCGTTTTCTCGACGCTTCGATGTCGACGGAGGACTGACTGGATACACGGCCGAGGATGGAAATGAAGGGAGTGCGTTCGTACGACGTCAGATCGTTAAGTAAACGGATGCACGAAGTAAGAGTTTGCCGGCGGAGGATGCGCGGGTTCGTAAATATGCAGATCCATTGTTTGCGTCAAAAAGATTTCCGCGATTTCGGGCGGGCATGTCGGCGTTTTATAAATGATTCGAAAGTTGCGAAAGGTCTGACGTTGCAGGGGATCAAATCGCGATCTCGCTGTCAAAAGTTAAACGGATCGGAGGCAGCGGAAGCTGCGCTGCGGGGGAAAAAAATAGAGCGATAAGTCGAATCACTGTCAACCCGGCGGAGGAAAATCAGACTGCGCAGTCAGTCAGGGTTGATCGCCCGTGGAATCGCTCCGCTATAAAAGTGAAATGCGACGTACGCTCGCAGACGTATGACTATATACACGTGGCCATTACGTGTGTATGCGGAATATATAAAACATATGCGCGCGGTTGTTACTCGCATATATAGGCATCCATAAAATATATACATGCATATATGCGGCTTTACATGCATACAGCTGTTATAGACGCGCGTCGATGTATGCGGAAATGTACACACCGGGTGTTCCATAATTCAAGCTACCCCCGAAACCGGAGATGATTCCATACAAAGAAATAAATCAAACACCCGCCCCGCGTATTTCCGCACCGCTGACTTTCGGAAAAAAAGAAAAGGCCGCATTCACTTTTCACGGTACCCACCGTAAACAACCAAATACCCCGAGTACGCGCGATCGCACGTCCTGGTGCACACGGTGTACATCCTTCTCAGTCGACGCTGTCTGTGTACACGCTATCCTTGATAGCGGGGTGACATCAGGAGAGAGTCGAGCGAATAGATACGCAGTGCCTCCAAACTACCGGGGTCCATTCAACGTTGCACGAAATGTCGATAGCAGCTCTTTGGAGGGCTACAAGGACGAGCAGACAGAGAAACACTGTGCAGCAGGGAAGGCGTCTAACTGCGAGGCCAACGCGGAAAGAGAGACGAGCCACGCAGGTGGGAGAGGAGGAAGGGACAGACAGAGACTGGCTTATCGGTACTCTCGAATCAGACGAGGCAGTTTGTTGCGCGCGAATTTACTGCCGGGATACCGTTGACTGACTATCATCCGCTGAGAGATGATATCTCCATCGGCTACCCGCCTGGTCGTGGAAGAGGAACGAGAACCAATTCGCGTGACGAGAAGGATGACGGGCCCTCGGTAGCGCCGATCGCTTTTCTCCCTCGTTAAGTCTATTCTCCCGGTGCGCCCGGTTCCACCCTTCAACGCTTCCTTCCCTCGCCCGACTTCTCCCCGCGCGACATCGCCTCAATCCCACGATATCAGCGGACCCCGGCGCGTGACGGCCGCTAAATTAGATTCGGACGAAGACGGGATTATCCGAGGACACATTTTATCCACTCACCCTCGCCGCCGTCTTTCCGCTAACTCGGCCGATTCTCTCTCGAGAACTTTAGCTGCTTTATGAAAACGAAAAATCTGCTCGGGCGAATTTAACGTCCCGATAACGCCGGCGCGCTGGCCAGCGACAAATCTGCCGACAGTTTTATCTATCTTACGGCGAGGGACGCGGGATCTCGCGCTTTAAGAGTGGAAAATATCGCCGACCGCGCCGCGATGCGCGACGAAATAATGACGGTGATAAAATACGGTGTCAAAGGAGGAATGCAGCGCGACGCGGGGTTAAAATATGAGCTAACGGATAATTTACGGCGCGCCCGACGGATGTCGGGTTTCTAATGAATTTATGCAAATCGACAGGGCGGGTGCGGGGCGACGAAAAAGATGACAGGTATGGTCTATCGGGTTTCCCCCTCGTTAAGTCCATTCTCGGGCTGTCTGCGTTCTTTTTGCATCGATTTGGGGATCAGCACTTCTCGCCGACGCGAGCCACTGAATCACGGCCGGGAGAGCGCGAATACTGCGACGATTGCAAATCGTCCGGATAACGTGCCGGAATACGCCTATAGGCCAGGTTTCCTTGTCTAAATGTGAAAGGAAAGCGGAAGACATCCAGCGCGCTGCTGCGAGCGAGCGAGATCGTTTGATTCCTGGAAATCGAAAGGTTGCCGGAGCGAGGAACAATTAAGGAGAGACGTGGAGTAATACCCTATCGCTTGTTCGCCTCGTTAAGCTCACTCTGACGTGAAATCGAACGTTGACTTTTTCGAAATCCGACCGCGACGTCGGTTTTCCACTTGTTTCGCAACGGTTACTTATACCCGCAATTATTTCTCGATTTACCGTTCCTCGCAGTTACTTCGTCACAACGATACACGGGAGAAACTCAATTCCGTGATATCGAGAACTCGCCGCGGCGGAGTTTATCAACAAACGTGCGAAGATTTTGCATTTGTTACGGCCAATTATCACGAAATGACGGCAGGTGAAACTTAGCCGGCGAAACTCGCGACTGGCAAAACTTCGTCAAACAGTTACTCATTTCGATTGATCAGGCAGTCAGACGTATTGCGAAGCTACTCAGATTAACCCCGTGCGTTCCTTTAACATACGAAACATTCCGGCTGAAACTTTCGATAGAAACTTTCCGAAACTCTCCTTTTAATAAATTCCGGCACGGAACAACAAAACGCTAACTTTCTAAAAACAGTTCAAACTTATTCGTCCATCCTCACTTAACTCGCCTGACTTCGTTACAGAATCCCGTAACGACTGCGCGCATGTAAATGGCAAAGAGGTCGACTGAGAGATAATTATCTCAAGGTGGGAAGAGCTCATTGTAGCCTCGGATTCCAGGTATACACACACACCTACAATCTCTCTCTCTCTCTCTCTGTCTCCCTATCTTTCTCTATCTATCTCTTTCTCTCCCCTATATTAAACGCGTTTCGACGCCACGAGAGCATTCTCTGAGCCTCGAAAGGCGTTTAGCCTAGCAGCGCCACTAAAAGCGGGACGCTAATCTAATAGTCTCCAGGACACTCATCCCTTGACGAGTATAGGGGAAACTTGATTTACTAATGTCGGGGCGGACGCGCGTTGTAAACAAGCGAGCGAAACGTCGTTGATGATCGTGCTCACGGACGGTCCAGGATAATAGATAGCAAATTGGCAAAAGGTAAATGGGACGCAGGAACGAGCTGACGAAGTATGATGGACAGACGTAGACTTTTGTACGGATAACCTCCGCGAGAGACGTCATTTTTCGTCCGCCCCAAGACGTCTGCGTCTGCAAAACGGTGATTACGTATTCAGCACTTTTTGAGTGCCGTTGCAAGTGACATAATTGTGTATTTCATTTTCAAGGACTTCATAATAGGAAAATGGTTCGCTGCCAATACCGTTAATGCTGGGATAATGGATGGCAAATTGGCAAAGGGTAAATGGAACGAAGGAACGAGCTGACGAAGTATAATGAACGGACGTAAACCCTTGTACGGATAACCTCCGCGAAAATGGATCTCGGCGCCATTTTTCGCCTGCCTCAAGACGTCTGCTTTCACGAAACACTAATTACGTTTTCGGTACATTTTGAGAGCAATTGCGTCTAAGACGACTGTGTATATTTTTTACAGGGGCCTCGTAATTGGAAAAGAGTTCGGTACCAATGCCGTTACTACTGGGGTAATGGGTAGCAATTTGGTAAAAGATAAATGGAACGAAGGAACGAATACGATGGACAAACATAGACGTTTATACGCGTGATTATGTAATAGTGTAATTTTTCGTTTTACCTCAAGACATCTGCTTTCACGAAACGCTAATTCCGTTTTCGGCACATTTTGAGAGCAATTGCGTCTAAGACGACTGTGTATATTTTTTGTAAGGGCCTCATAATTGGAAAACAGTTTGCTACCGATGCCGTTACTACTGGGATAATGGGCAGCAAATTGGTAAAAGATAAATGGAACGAAAGAACGAGTACGATAGACAAACATAGACATTTATACGCGTGATTATGTAATACTGTAATTTTTCGTTTCACCCCAAGACATCTGCTTTCACGAAACGCTAATTCCGTTTTCGGCACATTTTGAGAGCAATTGCGTCTAAGACGACTGTGTATATTTTTTGTAAGGGCCTCATAATTGGAAAACAGTTTGCTACCGATGCCGTTACTACTGGGATAATGGGTAGCAAATTGGTAAAAGATAAATGGAACGAAGGAACGAGTACGATGGACAAACATAGACGTTTATACGCATGATTATGCAATAGTGTAATTTTTCGTTTCACCCCAAGACATCTGCTCTCACAAAATGCTAATTACGTCTTCAGCCATTTTTTCAGAACATTTGCATCTGACACGATTGTGTATCTTTTTTGCAAGGACTTCATAATTGGAAAATGGTTTGCCCCCGATATCGTTAATGTGGGGATAATGGATAGCAAACTGGCCAAAGGTAAATGGAACGCAGGAACGAGCTGACGAAGTATAATGAACAGATGTAGACTCTTGTACGGAGAACATCCACGAAAATGGATCTCAGTACCAATTTTCGTCTACCCCAAGACTTCTATTCTCACAATACGCTAATTATGTCTTCAGCACATTTTGAGAGCCGCCAATAATTTTGTAAAGACCGTTATTTTGAGGTAGTTGAAATTTACTGATGATCTTTTAGTTCAACTTGCTTGTTGCATATGTTTTACTTACTTATTCGGTTTACATACTTTACAAAAGTAAGTTTGGGAATAGACAGGCAATAAGAGCAACATGAGCTGCACCTAGGACTTTGTATGTCACTACGTATAATAGCCAAGTGCCCACTTTTGCAGAGGTTTCCGATACAAACGCCTAAACGATCAACTATCAGCTCACAGCACAACATTTTCCTCTCGCAAGGAGGAATTAAACGACCCGTTTTTGACACAGTTTGATCTATACGCGCCTGTGTAGCAGCGAGTGCAAACGAAGCCCGCAACGGTCTCATTTAACAGTCAGTTCTCGGTATACATTGTCGGATGAAATGCGGCAGAGGAGTAAATAACTGTAACTGCAGTTTGAGTGCTTTCATGTCGTGGAAAGCGACTGTCGAAATAACAGCCCGTATAGATAACAATAGAGTTTATAGTCCGTAACTCTCGCCGGTCATAATCAAAGTGGACGCGGTAACTTCACGATTACCGCATAAATGCCTCATCATCGTCGAATTATCGTCGTCGATTCAATGGGGAATTACAGGGAAATACCGGGCGAAGTTATATCGCGTCATTAACGTGTTGATTTAGCTAACAAAGAAACAGATACCCGATCGAGGCGGACGGGGAATCGACCACCCCGAGGAGAAAGGTAAACAAGGTCAGTCGGCGATGAGAAACGAGACGACAGAAATGGCCAGCGACGCTCATCAACGCTGACCGACATATCCACTTCGCAGGAGGAGGAAAGCGACGGTTCGAAAGATCGAAGGAACGGTGGAGGAATGTCGTCCGGTGATGCCTATCACTCTTTTCGGTCGTTAAGTTCATCCCCGCGCACGCCCGCTTTTTATGTCCGCTTCCGAACGCCCATCATCGCTCCTGGCACTCTTCTATAACCCGTCTGCCTTCTCCGTCTCTCCTGTCTACAACTCGTTCGTCCTTGTTTTCTTCCTGTTCCCTCAGTCTACCGCTGTGACCTGTTCTTCCGGAACGATCGGAAACTTTCCTCTCGCATCATCGACGGCCCGCCGATCCGCGGGCAACTTCGAAGAATCCTTAACCCAATTCTTTTGCGAACGCCGAGCCAGCGACACAAGCTTCGCTGCACGCATTTGTCCTAAGCGATGGAGGAATTCAGCTGATCGGCGGAACCGATGTCGGCAACTTACGTGAGTAGGCGTTTCGCGTCAGATGGCAGGTACTTTTGTACTTTGTGTAGGGAAAAGTGTATATCTATAATTGGCTCACCGCAGAGCAACGATGAGAATGGTGGGCGCGGTGGAAGATGCGATAATCGTCGGAATTACGATCGCTGCTAGGAACTGTAGTGTGGAAAACGCGGGCACGAGGCATTTTATTGCGAGAGAGCAGATAGATGCAGCGAAGAATGTATGTAGAGGATGCTATCATCATTGAAGGTATTTTGACCCGATAGATTCTTCATAAATAATTCTCTTTCCCCGACATTAGTATATAAGTTGTATAAGGGTCTTTTGAATGTTCTACGACCCTCCTTTTCACGAGGATTACAGCGGCAGGCTACGTAAAAAAATTGTTTGCAAATTCATATTTCTGCAAATCTTGAGAATTAACACGTTGACTGCCAAGCGTATTTTGCTACGTTAGAACCGCGATGCGATGAAATACTGCAGAGTATAATTAAATCGTGCAAAATAAAGGTAACGCAGTGTTGATAGAAGCCGAAGTATAGTAAGTATAGTAAGTAAGTTATTAGAAGCCAAAATATTCAAGCACCGTTCCAATATCAATTGCATTTACAAGATTGCAAATAGGCTTCATTGCGAATTTTTTGCATTTTTAGTAAAATCTTTTGCACCGGTCACCGGTGACCACCGTGGCAGTCAAAGTGTTAAACGGGGGGATAGTGGTCTACTTTCAGCACGAATTACCCTCTATCGAATTGTATAGATCCCTATCGAAACAAAAATGTAAGATTTTTCACCTATCTTTGATCATACGTCGCAAATGCGAACATTTTTCTACTTCCACAAGGGAAACTCACGTATGTATGGGTTTACCCTTGTATACATATCGCAGGTATTTGACATTTTACTCCTACCAATCCTTTGCGTCTGTCGCATTTAAGAATCTACCGCCTACACTGAAATGTCACACTATATGCACACACCGGCGCAAACGTCAAAAAATCGTCGACAATTGATATTGGAATGATTAAATCAAAAACTGTATCCTTCATTTCGCGCGATTTAATCAATTACTCTGCAGTATTTCATTGCATCGCGGTTCTAACATCGCGTCAACGTGTTAAGAATGCATTCGAGCTCTCGAAGTAGCCGGCTCATCTCGTACACTCGTGCGGAATATGCTTCGTCGTTTAATTCGGCTTTTGCGTCGCCCGGAACAAGAAAATGGACCAGCGTATCGTTTGTTTCCGTAGATTGTGCACACGCAATCCACTCCCTTTTATACGCCGCTTTTTATACCGCGTCGCCCTCTCATCGGTTTTATCTACGCATGAGACCTGAAACTCGAGGCGGCAGTAACGAGACAATGGGGAAAGACAATGGAACGAGTAAGAGATTTCGAGGTGAGCTACCGTTTATTTTTCCGCAGATCACGTGCAGATACCTGGTATCAGCGAAGTTTAACGTAAAACCGAGTGCCGCGGTATTGTGTTATATTGAAACGTGTACGTACGATTTAAAAAGTGTACTTTCAGCGGTTGAGCGGCGCTCTACGAGTTATTGACGTTTTAATTTCAAGGGAAATTCTAAAGAATACGGGAGAACGAGTAACTTCGCACTCCATTCGGGGAAGGCCATTGTCGAAATCGCATTAATAAAATACCCCTGTTACGAACCCGCGCAATAAAGACGCTCTAATACTCAAAATCGCCCCGACTGTTTCGTCACAAGGAAACTCGCGGAGGCACCAGGAGAATAATGGCAAAGACCTTGCGCGATCGCATTAAATGATTAATTAAATACCTTTGCCGCGCCGGCAAGACGGGGTTTCCTAAAAATGACAAAGCCTTAACAATGCCGATCCCATTGTGCGAGTTTCGATGAATCAGAGGATATATTGGACACGTTACAGCTTGAGTCGCTCGAAGAGAGGCGTCACTGTTCGCAGTTCGAATGCAAATGTTCGGCTGAACGTGAATCGTGCGAATTATTCGAGAGAACGTTAATAGATTCGGGCGTGAACCGGTCACGCTTGCCTTTTAAGAATGATGAATAGTCGCCGCGTGACTGACAGAACGGTGTCTGCGGGAGAGAATCAGGTGTCAAGGCTGAGGTTTATTTATGCGCATGAGATTCGTGGCCCAGGACGCAGACGTTTGCCCGTGCAACGAAATAAGTTCTTTTCCACGTGCCATTACTCATCGGCATAATGTTCGAGTTGAACAGTATCCGCCATTATGCGCGAACGGTGCAACAGAATAAGCCTATTCAATCCACGGTCCACTTGCCGATGTGTCTATGCGACGAAGAATACGCGGATCGAAGAAAGAAGGACCGGCGCTGTTTGAAAAACAAACAATGCGCAATTGTGCATGTACTTCTTTCGCCGTAACTGTTGATAAGCGCTATTCTAAGTACCGTACGCGACAAAGGCCGCGTAGATGAAAAGACGGTGCGACGCTATTTGAAAAATAAACGGTGTCAAATTGTGCATATATCTTTTTCGGCGTAGCGGTTAACGCGTAGTGTTCGGAGTATCGCGGCCGAGGAATGCGCGGATGCACGGAACGATCGATACTATTTGAATTATAAACACTGCGCAATTGTGCATATATTTTTCCCGGCGCAATATTTAACATGTATTATTCTACGTGGCGTGCCGTTCCGTGTTGCGCGTGTACCTTCGAGCGTAATTTGCGTAAAGTAATATAAATGGCTGAAACGATCACAATTTCTCCGGGAAGCTTTGTTAACGAATTCTATAACAGCGAGTCGCGCACAACTCGGATAACGAAAACTGTATTCCCATTAACGCGCGTACGCTTTCATTCCGCCACTGGTCCGTTAAGAACGGCAGCTCGCCGTGAATAAAATACTTCTATCGATAGACGCATTAGCGGAAAATCAAACTGCGATGCGTGCCGACGCGATATCGAACATTTTCAACATTACGTTTTAATTCTTCCTTTTTTGCGCCTCCGATTTGAAACATAGAAACGCCGCGGACACGGATCGACATTAAATTTTCAGGCGTCGGAACACAGTAGCCTCCATTCACTTGAATGAGAAAATTGCGTGCGATAACTATCTTGAGAGAGACGTGACGTACAAAAATGTTGAAATGTTTGAAAGTGCCGCCGTCGGGTAGACGAATCAATCGAAAACGAGACTGGAGTCGCGTGCTGCTTTTTGATGCCCGACCAATTATATTTTAACAGTTTGACTGCCATAGTAGTCACCGGTGACCGGCGCAAAAGATTTTACTAACAATGCAAAAAATTCGCAATGAAGCCTATTTGCAATCTTGTAAATGCAATTGATATTGGAACGGTGCTTCAATATTTTGGCTTCTAATAACTTTGCGTTATCCTCATTTTGCACGATTTAATCATACTCTGCAGTATTTTATTGCATCGCGGTTCTAACATAGCAAAATACGCTTAGCAGTTAACGTGTTAATTGAGCCAGTGCCGAAGATGACGCATTAGCCGAAAATTAAACTGCAATGCGTACCGACGCGATATCGAACATTTTCAACATTGCCTTTTAGTTCTTCCTTTTCTGCGCCTCCGATTTGAAACATAGAAACGCTGCGGACACGGATCGACATGAATTTTTCAGCTGTCGAAACACAGTAGTCTCCATTCAGCGACTTGAATGAGAAAATTTCGTGCGATAACTGTTTTGAGAGCGACGCGATGTACAAAAATGTTGAAAGACTGCTTGAAAGTGCCGCTGTCGGGTAGCGAATCAATCGAAAACGAGACTGGAGTCGCGTGCTGCTTCTTGATGCCCGACCAATTATGTTTTAATTGAGCCAGTGCCGAAGATGACGCATTAGCGGAAAATCAAACTGCAATGCGTGCCGACGCGATATTGAACATTTTCAACATTACGTTTTAATTCTTCCTTTTCTGCGCCTCCGATTTGAAACATAGAAACGCCGCGGACACGGATCGACATGAAATTTTTAGCTGTCCGAACACAGTAGTCTCCATTCAGCGACTTGAATGAGAAAATTGCGTGCGATAACTGTCTTGAGAGCGACGCGACGTACAAAAATGTTGAAAGACTGTTTGAAAGTGCCGCCGTCGGGTAGCGAATCAATCGAAAACGAGACTGGAGTCGCGTGCTGCTTCTTGATGCCCGACCAATTATGCTTTAATTGAGCCAGTGCCGAAGATGACGCATTAGCGGAAAATCAAACTGCGATACCTGCCGACCCGATATTGAACATTTTCAACATTACGTTTTAATTCTACCTTTTCTGTGCCTCCGATTTGAAACATAGAAACGCCGCGGACACGGATCGACATTCAATTTTCAGGCGTCGGAACACAGTAGCCTCCATTCACTTGAATGAGAAAATTGCGTGCGATAACTGTCTTGAGAGCGACGCCACGTACAAAAATGTTGAAAGACTGTTTGAAAGTGCCGCCGTCGGGTAGCGAATCAATCGAAAACGAGACTGGAGTCGCGTGCTGCTTCTTGATGCCCGACCGATTATGTTTTAATTGAGCCAGTGCCGAAGATGACGCATTAGCGGAAAATCAAACTGCGATACCTGCCGACCCGATATTGAACATTTTCAACATTACGTTTTAATTCTACCTTTTCTGTGCCTCCGATTTGAAACATAGAAACGCCGCGGACACGGATCGACATGAAATTTTCAGCTGTCGAAACACAGTAGTCTCCATTCAGCGACTTGAATGAGAAAATTTCGTGCGATAACTGTCTTGAGAGCGACGCGACAAAAATGTTGAAAGACTGTTTGAAAGTGCCGCTGTCGGGTAGCGAATCAATCGAAAACGAGACTGGAGTCGCGTGCTGCTTCTTGATGCCCGACCAATTATGTTTTAATTGAGCCAGTGCCGAAGATGACATAAATACGTCGACCGCAATACACTTCGTAAGCGTTCGCATTTAAGCGAACACGCGCACACTGTCATTCGCCTATGTGTGGGTGCGTCGTTTAAACGAAGCTCACGGATTACTCGGTAACGACAATGGTAATTGAGTTTCGAGCGTACAGGCTGTAATTAGTAATTGAGCCCTCCGCATGGCGTGCACCATTTCAGGGGCAAATGTTAATGACTGAGAAAGCATTATTTTAAATGGTAAGTTTTACGAAGCTATCGGAATTATAAATAGTACGTAACTGAAATGTGAGGCATGTAGACTAATTTTGTGAGACAGCTATTTTCGATTTTTTTTCTAGAGAATGTGATAATGTTAATCCGTGTTCAGCAGTAATTATGAAGACCATTGACACTTGATAACCATGAAAGCAGCCAGGTTTGAGGATTTGTGACTCGCGCAATATTACAGTCGCGTATGTTCGAACATTATGCATGTTTTATTGTGAATGCGTTAATTCGTTTTAATGCTTCGTAAAGAACATATTGGTATATAGAAAAATGTGATAAAACGTCACGAAGTGATACATCGAGAGTCGTACAACGGTGGCAAAGCTTAACGAAATGTATTAATAAATTAGTGCCATTAAACGTTTCCCATAAAAACAATCTACCGCGCGACTTACAGGATTAATAAAACCTGGACACTGTTATATTACACCTACACGATACGCATGACCTGGAAAATAACGTATCCCGCTCGCGGGAACTGCAATCGTCCGACGCCATCAATTAAAATTTTAATAAACGCCGCGGCAATGGCCAGTAATTAAATATTTTAATGAACGGGAAACGTAAGAACCTTCATTTTGACTATGAACACTTGGTATGGCGTGATCGTCGGGCATAGAAAGGGAAGGAAAGAAGAAAAGAGACACGCGAATACGGCGGGTCGAATAATTACTACAGAATTGCATGTCAGTTCAGTTAAAAAAAAAATGGGACGTACGAAAAAGAAAGTGCACCTTGCGGACTGCCGATAAGAAAAATGATTACGTCTGCGATTTGACTCGATGATGGAGTGTGTTTAACTAATTAAGGAACATACGGACGCTGACGTGACGTTTCTTATCGGGCAAATAATTTTTAACCCCTTCTGTGATCGACTGAAATGATTTATGGACGCCTGATGAATTGGATTGATTTCTTTCGCGGCCGACTTGATGTTAGTTTCATGGCGGTACTTGCGGATATTTGAAACGGTGCAGTGCACGCGCTGACAGGAAAAACTCTGATCAATCTCGTTCGCGTTACCTAGACAGTTCTCTTAACGACGAAACTTCAGTATCGCACTCAATACGAAAGTCCGGCGAAATACAAGTTTGCGGCTGAACGCGCACAGTTACTGCGAACACTGCTCAAAAGTCGCTTAACACGTTGAGTGCCACGCGTATTTTTAAGGAAATCCCAGTCAGGCGCGCTGCTCAGAAGCGTTCGTATTGTGGTATAGCAATGTACTACTAACAGATTGAAATTTAGTCGATACAGGTATGTAGATATATTAGGGGCATTCTTTCTTATCGTAGTAGAAGATGTTTACGTTTAGAAAGAAATGCTTATGGGCATTCACTCAACACATATGCGCCAAGTCTGTTTTGTCTTGTTTATTGTTTGGTCCGATAGATAAGATTTCATTGAAATCGACTTGCTGCCGGGGTTCTGCTTTGCTTATGACAAAGTAATACATACATTTTAGAAATGCGACTCAATCGGGTAGAGCAATGGTTAGAAAAATGACTAAACAAGTTGCCATATTTTGTGATACATGCAAAGGACAACCGTTTTTATGTTTACCGTGTTTCAATAAAATTCATTAAAATTTTTTTGTAAGAAATATAAGAATGCATCAGTAATACAATCTTGTAATAAATACAAATGAAGTAAATTTTAAATAAATTTTCAGTAATTACTTAAAACAATGTAAATCTTTTGGTTTTATATCATATCTTCCACTGTCAGTCACCGGTGACTGAAAGAAACAGAAGTTCAGTGTCAGTCACCGATGACTGACATGGCACTGAACGTGTTAAGCAATCACTGAGTGCATGAGGAAACATGTCTGCACGCACGAACTAGCACCTGAAGAAATTTCGGATTGTTATCCTGGATATCTTATCAAATTTCGTCACAAATAACACGTAAAACTTACCGTCAGCATTAATAAATCACAATATTATTCCGTGCACTGAACTATTCTTCCTACGAAGCACTGCTCCATTATATGTTATTACAGCGTCTAACCGTAGTTCGTGTTTACAGTACCTATCGCGTAACACAACCGGCTTGTATCTTCGACAAAAGTTTGACAACAATTAAAAGTGCCTCCAATTCCGTCAACCTTGACCCTTCGCTCTCGGACATGTTTGTTTTCAGATAGTAGTTAATAGCGCATCATTTTGTTGGTGTGCGTATTATACAATAAAACTGAAACTATGGTATATACTTTTAGCATTAATAAATCACAATATTATTCTGTTCACTGAACTATTCTTCCGGTTTGGGAGCACTGCTCCATTATATGTTATTGCAGCGTCTAACCGTAGTTCGTGTTTAGATCAGTCCTATCGCGTAACACAACTGGATGCGTTTTCTTCGACAAAAGTTTGACAACAATTAAAAGTGCCTCCATTTCCGTCAACTATATGTATATATTCGCTCTCGGACGTGTTTAAATTATTCAACTTAATATAAATAGCGCATCATTTTATTGGTGTGCGTATTATACAATAAAACTGAAACTATGGTATATACTTTTAACATTAATAAATCACAATATTATTCTGTTCACTGAACTATTTTTCCTACGAAGCACTGCTCCGTTATATGTTATTACAGCGTCTAACCGTAGTTCGTGTTTACAGTACCTATCGCGTAACACAACTGGCTTCTATCTTCGACAAAAGTTTGACAACAATTAAAAGTGCCTCCAATTCCGTCAACCTTGACCCTTCGCTCTCGGACATGTTTGTTTTCACAAAGTAGTAAATAGCGCATCATTTTATTGGTGTGCGTATTATACAATAAAATTGAAACTATGGTATATACTTTTAACATTAATAAATCACAATATTATTCTGTTCACTGAACTATTCTTCCTACGAAGCACTGCTCCATTATATGTTATTACAGCGTCTAACCGTAGTTCGTGTTTACAGTACCTATCGCGTAACACAACTGGCTTCCATCTTCGACAAAAGTTTGACAACAATTAAAAGTGCCTTCAATTCCGTCAACCTTGACCCTTCGGTCTCGGACATATTTGTTTTCACAAAGTAGTCATTAGCGCATCATTTTATTGGTGTGCGTATTATACAATAAAATTGAAATTTTATGGTATATACTTTTTGAAGGTGTCACAATGTCCATGACGATCAATAATATGCTTTGAAGTTCGATTGAACAAATGTCCAAATAATAAATGGTTCGCCGTGTGTCATTGGGCGTTTTTCTTTCAAAGGTACAATACCGAATAGTTTATTTCGACGCGCGCGAGCAATGTGTAATTTAATATCCTTCAATTAACTGACAAAAAAGTTAATAAATTTGAAATAGAACACAGCTTTCTCATGTTTTTTCCTACTTTTACTTGTAGTGGATCGGAAATATTTTAGAGAAACAATTATTTTAACAAATGTTGTGATTAGATACATTTTTACGGTAACAACATGCGATATTTTCGTGTCCCGCAAAGGAGACAATCGAGTGCCAAGGGTTAATTGAGCCTATAAAAATATTTTCAAGCCTTTGCGTGTCGTACCGATGTATACCACAAACTGGCCTGTCACGAGCGACCCGGAGCGATGAATTAAGTGTCATCTGAGCAAACTTCATCATAGTGTCTTCGGAAAAGCTTGATGTCAACCATACGTAGTCCGCACACTACAAACTTAATGAATTCCGTAAGAACGTTCTTAAGTCCGTCCGTGTCGTGAGAATATATACCCCGAACTGCCCCATCGCAAGCGACGCGAAACGATGAACTAAATGTTCTTTGATGCAACTTCATCGTGCCGTCCTCATAAAAACTTGACGTCGACCACAAGTGCCGCTCACGTCGACAAATTTAATAGATTCCGCAAAAACGTTCTCCATCTCTTGCGTGTCGTAACGACATATATCGGAAAGTGGCGTATTGGACGAGCGATCTAGAACGATGACTTAAATGTTTGATCCCAACTTCATTATACTGCCCTTGTAAAAATTTGATATTTATCGCAACCAGTCGCTACGCTGATAAAGTTAATAAATTTCGGAAAAACATTCTGAAGTTCTTACGTGTCGGTAAACTATGTACACCAAACTGGTATATTGGGAGCAACATGAAACCATGAACTAAGTATTGTTTTATCAACTTTGTCATACCATCTTCACGGAAATTTAACACCGATCACAAGAACCGTCCACGCCGACAGGTTTAATAAATTTTTTAAAAACATTTCATATTCCTTGTCTGCCGTAGCGAAACATATCCGAAACTGGCTTAAATGCTGTCTGATCAAAAAATTGAAGCCGGCCACAAGTACCGCTCACGTCGACAAATTTAAAAAGTTTCGCAAAAACGTCCTGCACCTCTTGCGTGTCGTAACGAGACATTTTCGAAACGGCCGGGAATGATAAATTAAATGTTTGATCCAACTTCATCGTATCTCATCGTACTTCATCGTAAACTTAACGTCGACCACAAGTACCGTTCACTTTGATAAATTTAATATGTTCCGCAAAAACATTCCTGATCTCTTACCAGTCGTAACGAAATATATCAGGATCTGACCTAAATGTTGTTTGATTTAATTTCATTATACTACCTTCACAAGAATTTGCCGCCGACCAGAAGTACTGGCCGAAAAATTTTTTAAATTCCGCAAAAACCCTCTCCACTTTTTGCGTGCCGTAATTACATATATCCAAAACTGGCCTATCCCAACCGACCCGGAATAGTAAATTATATGTTTGATTCAACTTCACCGTACCATTTTTACAAAAATTTGATACCGACCATAAATACCGTCCACGCCGACACATTTAATATATTCCACAGAACTATTTCTCATCACTTATCTACCGTAACGAAATATATCCGAAACTGACCTAAATGCTATTTGATCCAACTTCATCATACCGCCTCGTCAAGAATTTGCCGCCGACCACCAATATTGTCCGATAAATTTTAAAAATTCCGCAAAAACTCTCACCACCTCTTGCGTGTCGTAATTACATATATCCGAAACTGACCTATCGCGACCGACCCGAAATAGTAAAATAAATGTTCGATCCAACTTCATCATACCATTTTTACAAAACCTTAACACTGACCATAAGTACCGTCCACGTCGACACATTTAATATATTCCGCAGAAATATTCCTCAACTCTTGCCTGCCGTAACGAACTATATCCGAAACTGACCTAAATGCTATTTTATTCAACTTCATCATACCGCCTTTACAAGACCTTACCGCCGACCACAAGTATTGTCCGAAAAATTTTGAAAATTCCGCGAAAAACCCTCTCCATCTCTTGCGTGTCGTAATTATATATACCCGAATGTTTGAGGCAACTTTATCGTACCATATTTACAAAAACCTAACACCGACCACACGTACCGTACACAATACATTTAATATTAGGTGTACAACTTTGCTTCCGCCGTTTTGCAATAGATGGCTGTAGCGGTAAGTGGTAGTCGAAATAAATAGATCGTAGATGTCATACAATAAGCTTAGGCATTTGTAAACATAACGCCATCGAAATATTAGTCGATTTGTGTCTGCATCATAAAGTCATTCTCGATTAAACATGTCAGCTTACGAGCCAAATTCTCGTCATTTGCGGGAGGTTTTAATTTTCTGCTTTAATATGAAGAAATCTGCGGCTGAGGCTCATCGAATGCTCTCAAATACCTATGGTGAGGCCGCTATTAGTGAAAGAACGTGCCGAGAGTGGTTTCAACGCTTCAAGAACGGTGATTTTGACGTCGAAGACCGGCAAGGCGGTGGAAGAGAGAAGGTTTTCGAAGATGCAGAATTGGAGGCATTACTTGATCAAGACTCGTGTCAAACGCAACAAGAATTGGCAGTATCATTGGGAGTGACGCAACAAGCCATTTCAAAACGCCTGAAAATCATGGGAATGATTCAGAAACAAGGAAATTGGGTGCCGTACGAGTTGAAGCCGAGAGATGTTGAACGGCGTTTGTTTGCTTGTGAACAGCTGCTTGCAAGGCAAAGACGGAAAGGATTTCTGCATCGCATTGTGACTGGGGACGAAAAATGGGTTCATTACGATAATCCCAAGCGCAGAAAATCATGGGGATATCCCGGCCATGCTTCCACGTCGACGGCCAAACCGAATATTCACGGTTCCAAGGTCATGCTCTGTATTTGGTGGGACCATCTCGGCGTAGTGCATTATGAGTTGTTAAAACCGACTGAAACAATCACAGGCGATCGTTATCGAACGCAATTAATGCGTTTGAGCCGAGCATTAAAAGACAAACGGCCGCAATACAACGAGAGACATGATAAAGTGATTTTACAGCACGACAATGCTCGACCCCATGTTGCGAAAGTGGTCAAGACATACTTGGAAACGTTGAAATGGGAAGTCCTACCCCACCCGCCGTATTCTCCAGACGTTGCTCCCTCGGACTATCACTTGTTTCGATCAATGGCACACGGCCTGGCTGACCAGCACTTCCGGTCTTATGAAGAAGTAAAAAATTGGATCGATTCGTGGATCGCTTCAAAAGATGACCAGTTTTTTCAACGCGGGATTCGTACGCTGCCCGAAAGATGGGAGAAAGTAGTGGCCAGCGATGGACAATACTTTGAATCATAAACGTATAACCAGTTTTTTACAATAAAGCCTCGAATTTCGGAAAAAACGGCGGAAGCAAAGTTGTACACCTAATATATTCCCAAGAAATATTCCTCAACTTCTATCTACCGTAACGAACTATATTTGAAACTGGCCTAAATGCTATTTGATTCAACTTCATCATACCGCCTTTACAAGACCTTACCGCTGACCACAAGTATTGTCCGAAAAATTTAAAAAATTCCGCGAAAAACCCTCTCCATCTCTTGCGTGTCGTAATTACATATACCCGAATGTTTGATACAACTTTATCGTACCATCTTTACAAAAACCTAACACCGACCACACGTACCGTACGCAATACATTTAATATATTCCCAAGAAATATTCCTCAACTTCTATCTGCCGTAACGAACTATATTCGAAACTGGCCTAAATGCTATTTGATCCAACTTCATCATACCGCCTTTACAAGACCTTACCGCCGACCACAAGTATTGTCCGAAAAATTTTAAAAATTCCGCGAAAAACCCTCTCCATCTCTTCGGTGTCGTAATTACATATACCCGAATGTTTGATGCAACTTTATCGTATCATCTTTACAAAAACCTAACACCGACCACACGTACCGTACACAATACATTTAATATATTCCCAAGAAATATTCCTCAACTTCTATCTGCCGTAACGAACTATATTCGAAACTGGCCTAAATGCTATTTGATCCAACTTCATCATACCGCCTTTACAAGAACTTACCGCCGACCACAAGCACTGCCCGCACCGACAAATTTAGAAAATTCCGCAAAAACGCCCTCCGCCTCCTGCGCACCGCACGACACATATCCGAAATTGGCCTTTCACGAGCGACCCGGAACGATGAATTAAGCGTCGCACGACGACAATTACATTTTAATTGGCGCTGTCAGACGAGTTGCCGAAGAATGCTGGTACGACGGATCCTCGCCAACGACGCATACCGTCGTTCGCATTCCACGGCATTCGACGAGGACAAGGAGGACGACGACGACGCCGACGACAGCGAACGATGGCATAATAGCTGAGTTTCCTTGTGTGACGCGAGCGCGACATTCCCAGAAGAAGAGCCGGGCGCAGCTCGACAATCGACAAATCGCGCTGCCGATCGTGTCGGGCATGCTTAAAGAGACGGAACGACGCGCCTAGCAATTTCACTTTCCTCGCCATTCCGTGGCGAGCGTTCAAGAGGCCGCGATAATTCCACGGTTAATCGATAATTCCGCGTCCGACGTGGACAGCCGGATTTCGGTTCGCTTAGCAACGATGATTATATCATCTTGGGGTGATGACCGTGGACTACGCTCTCGTCATCGCAATAGTAACAAAATCGTGCGGCGCCTGTGCGTGGGCGGTTGTTGCAGTTTTGTAAAAAACGGAGCATGAAAGCGTGGATGTTTGACATACCAGCGCACGTTTAACACTTGATATTTGTACGACGCATGTATGCGTGTTTTAGATCAATCGTATTCGTTTTCGTTAGATACAAATATGCATTCGACGGCTACAGGCATGGATTACACAGAAGGCATATGTGTGTCGTTTGTCTGTAAAAGATTAAGGGGTGAGCACACGAGAATCATAGGAATAAAGCAATCAATAACTAAGAGTATGTAAGAAAGAGAGAGGGTAATATGGAATAAGTGAGGTTCGAAGGTGAGGTGCGATAATCGACGAGCGGAGCTACAGGTGTAATAGTTGACGGAAAACGTATCAGACCTGGGAATTGAAGTATAGAGAAAAATGTACATACAAATATCGAGATTGAAAGTGTCCAATTGCTCGATGTTTTGTACATTCTGTTCTCTCACTCCCACGAAAGCAACCAACGTAGATCAACAAAATTACCGAACAGTATCACGAGTGCGCAAACAGATAATATCTTTCCCGATGACGTCTTCAGTCTAGATGGAAACGCCGATTGTGTCATTCCCACTTGGCGACGCATCGCCACGCAGAAACCAAGACGCCGGATCTTTTGAAACACGGGTCACAGTTTATCCGCGAGCGGACTCGAAACTCCTTAACACATTGACAGCCGGCCCCGCGTAAACTGAGTCTGTCGCTTGAGTGGCGCCCTCGCGGTGATGTGGAATTTTTTTTTGCCGGTATGAGGATCTTACACATCAATTTGTATTTATTTACCATGTTTCGAGAAGTACCACACTTGCCTTAAATATTAAAACTTTTGTTTTCTGTTTACGTCATACATAAGCAATAATCCACCATGAAATGAGGATCCATGTTTCGAGAAATACCAGACTTGCCTTAAATATTTAAACTTTTGTTTCCTCTTTACGTTATACATATGGAATAATTCACCATGCAATCAGGAACTGTATTTTTTTCTATAATTATAAATTAAATACTTCGATTTTGTTTCTGTTTTTAATTACCATTAAATTGTATATGACGAAAAGGCACATCAAATGTACTATTTTACGAAAATATATGTTTTGAATTTTTTTTTTGGCTGTTCATTGATCAGAAACAAACGAAAAAGGCCGGCGTTTAGGAGTTAAGTGGCCGATACGTTTCCGGCGCTCAGGCTTTAAATGTTTCTTAAACCGCCGGCTGTCAACGTGTTAACACATTGCATACGGATCACTCGTTTTAATGTTGATCGGTACATTGCTAAAATAATGAAGCCTTGCGATCATTTTTAATGGTAAAATTGCGAAGTAAATGAATGTTAGAATGTCGAAAAAGTGTAAACGTATCGATCGGTATTAAGAAAAGCTTGTATGCATTGTATTCAACTTTTGAGGACGTTTAAAAATGTGTGAGATCTCGGTGATCAAGAGTGCCGTATGCAATGTGTTAATTCGGCACATCGCCGATTCCTTCTCTAATTCTCGACATGCCATTCGTCACTCAGCATTCCCATATACGCGCCTTCAAGTTGCGCCGCGCGGCCCGCTTGCAACATTCATAACTCCTTCCGAGCGTCGCGCGGCCTGACACCGGGAAACTTTTCGCATTTTCCGCCGCGCTCCTTTATCTCCGCCCTCCCCCTTTCCGATAGCTCGCCCTCAACTCGCGACCGTCGGCAATAAAACCGCCGTCCCGATTCCGCGGGGACTGTGCATACGCGCGCCTCCGCTCGAAAACTTTGCGATCCGCCGAATATACCCAGTATCCGGCGGCGTCAAAGCGCCGGCAAAAAAGCGGCTCCGCAAAAAAACTCCGCTCGCGAAAGAGGATAAAAATCGTGCGCGGTCACAAGAACGCGAGAGCGTAACGGCGCGTGCCCGCCTTCAATGCGTTTCGCGCACGAATTGCGAGGGGGATTAACTAAGAGCGAAGTGCCGTTAGATTGCCTCTTGATTCGCGGCAAGCATTAGGACGAACAAAGGCGGGCTTGAATGCGAGCGGCCGTATACACGCGAAAAGCTTCTATGAAATGAATAACCCACGCCGAGGCCTGCGCGGCTGCGATAACTTTTCAATTCGCGGTGAATATGAAGGTGCGCGTAAATATGCGCGTCCGTGTAATTTAAGGGATAAATATGCGCGGCCGCGCGTGCCGTGTGTTACGACGGAATTAGCGAAAGTACATGCGGCTCTGACTATTTGTTTCATCGCCGGTATAGACGTCGACGAGATGCGCGTTCCCGTTTTCGCTGCGCGAGAGTTCTCGGCCGATTGCGTAAGAGGCGAGTCGAAAAATCGCACCGCTCGAGGCTCGTATATCCGTCCGCGCCCTCGTAACAATAGTTACGGGCCAGACGCGGATTTCGGCAGACGCGCGTTTACCGCCGTTTGGATCTTCGGGAGCAGATAAATTATGTAAACGGGATGGCGCGGAAGAAAAGAAGTGCCCGGCGATATACATATGAAACCGGCGCGGCGTCGGACGGTCGACGCTCGCCTTTTAAGGCAGGAATTCTGAACTGTGCGCTTTCCGCTCGTGTCAAGACCCCACTGCCCCGTCACTCCGCGGTAACGGCCTTCTATAATCTTTCATAGAACCCCGCATAAACCGTTCCAGCGCATTGAAAAGCACATAGCGCCGTTAGCCGAGAACGAAAAAAAGTAGCTTGACGCTGTTAAAGCTTTGTAACGTGGAATATCCGACTGTAAAAACCCATAAGAAGGGACTAGCTGTATGCGGTATAAGAAGTGAATGAACACAGGGTGTTTCATATTGAAATGAATAAAATTTTCAATTTTGTGAAGATGGGAGTTTAATTTTTCGGAGCAATCGTCGGAATTGTCCGACGTAATACTTAGAATGGATTGGTGATAATTGAAGCAATTCACGTATTTGTAGTAGCGAATGATGCATAACGAGGGATTATTCGCTATTTTGAAGTCCAGCAAGCGCTTCATGAATTCGATAAAATCGCACCCGTGTGACTGTGCAGATTCAGGCTTAGATCACCGCTGAGAATCATCGAAATCACTGTATGAATATACCGTGACTACGTTCATGAATGAAGGTACTCTAATACTAGATTACGTCAATGATTCGGCGTTCGAGAGATCGCTCGCTTCATGTTATTTGTTCCGGCACTTATCATTTACTTTCTTCGTCTTGGAATGAAATCAGATACATATATATATATATATATATGGTGTGCGGTAATGGTATGCTTTTGGAGTAAATGCATCTTGTCAAATTATATTTTGCATGTAAGTTTGTTGGTATATGTATTATGCGGTCAAATTGAAATTGAGGATATGGGTGTGCTGCATATATATATATAATAACTATAATAATATTATGCTAATATAATAATAAATAAAAATATACTAATTATAACTATATATATATATATATATTATAATATGATTTGACCGCATAATACATATACCAACAAACTTACATGCAAAACATAATTTGCCAAGATTCATTTAATCCAAAAGCACACCATTTAACACAAAACGCCGCGCTGCTCATACTCCGCGCAGAATGATGTCCGCGCGCAAAGGGTTAAGTCTTCAAACGCTGAACAGCCGCGCATTCAGCATCACCTTGCGCCCGGGCACCATCAAACAACCTCGAAGCCGACGATCGCCAGGTATAACGCGGCAGCTTTCAGCCTCCGCTGGCGCATTGAGAAAGCTCGAAAGCGCCGGCTTCCCGGCGACGCAAAACGGGATTTCTTAATCGCGCGGCGGGCGTTCGCTCGGTCGTAAACCTCGTCGAGACGCTCGATTTTCGCGGGAGCGTAACGAGGATGCCAGGATGCGCGCGATTCGGGACGCAGCCGGCAATAGACGCGCACATCTCGCGGCTGGGAGTGCTTTTCAGGCGGCGCGCAATGCGGGGGCGTTTGCAAGAGCGTCGCCCGTTAACAAGCGGGTCAGATTTAATGGTCGCGCCTGCTGACGGATGTTTAGGTCCACGTGACGCGCCGGATGCACAGGGCTCCGCGGAGGCGTGTCACACGAGAACCATGGGACAGCGTCGAGAAAGGCACGTCCTCGCGAAATTTCGCCTTTCTTGCACTTCACGCTGACGCCCTCGGCGCACTCGTTGTGCCGGAGATTCGCGCAGCGTAGTCGTGCTTTGCGGCGCTTAACCCTTTCGTGACAAGCGCTGGATCTAGTCGGTATTCACGCGATGACCTGTTTGTACGAGCGCCGGCTATAGACGGCATCCACGCGATGAAGAGTATAATACCGCTTGACCACCGGCCCTGCGATATTCTTGTTTCTTTTGCTTGTATGCATATTGCACATCGATGGCACGTGGCATTCCACGGCTCGTTTTTGATTTGTTTTACTACAAAAATAAAACATGCACTGGTTTGGAAGCAATCGGGACAAGAATCACGGTCCAAACTTCTTCAAGCGCTCTGTGGCTAATATTCACAGAATAACATTTTCTTTCGGTTTATAAATCGGTAGGAAAAAGCCGAAGTATAAGGTGCGTCGTTTTCAGTGCAAAGGACTAAAGGCGCGAATCTAATTATGAATGTAGAAACTGAAACGTGGGTTTGTGTGTCGTAGCGGTGAAAGACATATGTCTGAACACTAGTTTACTGACGCGCAATATGCACACTTTGCGGCACAGCCGAAACGAAAGGGTTAACATGTTGACTGCCGAGCGTATTTTACTGTATTAGAACGGCGATGCTATGAAATACTACAGCATTTGACTGAATCATACAAAATGTAAATAATGTGCAGGTATTGGAGACCAAACGATCGCGTCACTATGCTAACAACCGCCGCATTTATAAAATAATAATTGCTACCCATTGCAAATATTTTGGATCTTCAGTAAAATATCTTGCATCGGTCACCGGTGATTGTATTAGAACGGCGATGCTATAAAATACTATAGCATTTAACCGAATTATGCAAAATGTAAATAATATCCCGGTATTGGAGACCAAACGATCGCGTCACTATGCTAACAACAGCCGCATTTATAAAATAATAATTGCTACCCATTGCAAATATTTTGGATCTTCAGTAAAATATCTTGCGTCGGTCACCAGTGACCATCACGGCAGTCAAAGTGTTAATTGCGGCTCGCTGGCGACGACGCATAGAGACAAATTCCACGGTTGAGGTTGGCGTTGCTTGGTTCTGGGACTAATTTATTAAAAAACGGGGTTCCTCGGAGGAAGCGATCGTGGGCAGGCCAGGTGGCCGTCGATGTGAACTGGTGTCACGTGGTAATTGGATGGCTCGGGCGCTGGTTGGAAAATGGTAGATAGAGAGCGGGGTTTCGGTTGGTTTTTTATTACTGTTTAATTATGTTTCGGGGGGCTGTGGAGTGACGTAATGCAATGGTGATCGAAAAAGATAAAATCAGGGTGGAAAGTTTACGGCTTTAGCAAGGGGTGCCAATTTAGTACCGAAACGGCGGGTTGTAGTTTCAGAGAGCAATTGCAATGAATTTTCGTTCAACTGTAAATTCTTGAGGTTGACATTGTGGCAACAAATGATATATGAAGAGGTGTATGTTAGGCAAGCGAGTGGTTGCAGTGTTTAACCTGTTCGGCACGAAAGTCGTACGTGACAGCCCAGAGCATATTGACGATCAGTAGTATGTATGCATTTGGAAGCTCTCCACTATAGTCGACACTCAGCCATACGCATATGTGTGGTGGCGAGCAACTAAAGTCGACACTCGTACGGAAGAGGTTAAAGAATAGAAACGGTGTGAAGGGTCTGGCAACGAAGTAGAGTAGCGGCAATGCCTGTGGTGAGAGGATTGTGACGAAGTGCATGACACGATCCACAGAACAATCGCTTTAGCCTGCTTCTTTCAGCAATTAATATTTCGACTTAATTTCACACAATGATAACAAGTTACGGTTTCTAACAGATTAACGATATATAGATCCTGTTGTAAATACTGAAGCAGAAGTATTTTCTGTATCGACGTTGGTTTCAAAAACGGATAAGTTTAAGACATGACGAGGAACGCATTAAAAAATTAATGCGGTGAATACGTTATAATGAAAATTTGAGCATTGCAAAAGTGTCAAACCTCTATCGAAAGAAATGCTGCCGTTCGACTGACTATGAATAGTGGTGTATAAAAACGGTACAAAAACGGTACAAGACGTAGAACTTTGAGATTGGTATTTTAAACTCCATCCATTTTGTACTCGCTTGGAGAAATATAAGTTCTGATTTCTACGTTTTTAGAAAAACGTCTTAGAATAAGTCACATCCAGCAAGGTGCATTACATAGAAATGTATATTTGGAATCTTCTTCTGAATCGATTTTATAGACTCATAAAAAAAACATGTTAGCCGTTTTAGTTTGTACGATTATTAAAAATAGTTTGCGTCTAACGGGGCACATTGTAAATCTTGCAAGAAGTCGAGACTTTAACACATTATTGATGGTCAGCGATTATATATTTGGGAATTGGAGTCTCATACAACGAATAGAAAACAGAATGGTAAAAAATGACGGAGAAGTGTGTGATACGTACTGGCAATACGTAATAAATGCCCTAATAGCCTTGACTTTTCGACCCTACACGGTTAAATACACAATTGTGGACAAAGGCGATAAGAACTGCTCGAACGCTGCTATGGAAGTTTTGGGCAGCTTACGCAATCAGCCCATTAAGGATTCCCACCACGAACCGCCGAAATCGAATCTGCGTAATCGCGGAGTCAATAATCGCACCGACATACGCCGTGCGAATTCCAAACCGACTGATTTATAGGATAAAATGAAAGTGCGAAAGAAAGATGTGCGAATGCGAGGATTGCGCGGACTAGGTCCGTGTGTGTTTGGGCTAATCGAATCTTGCATGGGTAAGATTTTACATACGACCAAAGTCACGTATTTCACGTTCCACCTAAGGCGTGTTCTAAATGTAACATTATTCGTCATTTTAAAATACATCTAGTGAAACTGGAAGAAATCAATATAGATATGTGGGTCAAATTTTTTCATAATTATCTGACATATCTGGCTCTTCAAAAAAGTATGCAAAATATGTAACATGAATTGATATCTATTTAAACTAGTATAAAAATGACTAAAATGTTCACAGAAGTTAATATTATTTAGCCATTTGCTTTAGTATTGCTACACTAACGCTCCCAATTTACTGACCCAAGAAAAGTCCTATTATATTATGCAATTCGTTGCAATCTGGTTACTTTGTAGTACCCAAAAATTTTCCGTAAATGATGCATTTTTACCATAATCGTCTTTCATTCACTCCCGCCTGACCAATATCGATATCCCTGTATCCCGCGTGGACAGATATTCAAATAGCAGTAGAGTTCCATCAGAGTTGCTGCAAACTATCAAGTCGACTATTGATTCGTTTCCCTGACGTTTCAACTGAACAACCAAATGCAATGCACATTCAACCTTTATCTCACAATGGATATTTCGAAACTCCTGGAACCATGCCGGCTTAAACAATTAATGTCGATCGTTTGCCACGTCGTTAATGCGATACAACGGCACTTGCCCGTGAATTTATCTGCATCAGTACTGATGATCAATACCCGCGAGACTGAATGGTCCGTACTATCATGTCGCAAATTCTGCTGATCTACATAGAACGAAATCGTTGTTACGCGTTAACAACAAATTAATATTTACTGTTTCGAACTCCACAATTTTCTTTACGTTTCTTATTCTAATTAAATTGGACGTTTGAAACATATGTGCAAAGACGTCAAAGTTGGCATTCGCCATAGTACATGAACGATAATTTCAGACGAACATTAACTCCCACTACTAACTTCTCTATTTCCAGCCTCACAAGTTCTAAACGGCGCGAAGTATTTTAATATAATTCCCCACGCTCTTTTCATCGCAAACTTTCTAATTTTCTTTACATTTCCACTCTAACCAAACAGCGCAACTATCTCTAATTCCGCTCAAATTCCACGCTTGAAACATGTGTGCGTAGACGTCAAAGTTGGCTTTCGCTACAACGCATGAACGATCACTTTAGACGTACATTAACTCCCACTGCCAACTTCTCTATTTCCAGACCCGCAATTTCCAAACATCGCAAGCCATGATAATATCATTCCCCCATCTCTGCATCCCAAGCTCTCAAATTTTCTTTACATTTTCCCCCTAACCAAACATCGCAATTGTCTCTAATTCCGTGCTTGAAACATATCTGTACAGACGTCAAAGAATTGTAATTATCCATACTCTTTGCAGCGCAAACATTCTCCCAATTAATTCTCGCACCCTTCACCGCCGACACAATATCACTTCAAAGTATCAACAAACGTCCAGACCGCGTCTAGTCGCACTCTCAAATTTTCTTTACGTTTTCCCTCTAACCAAACATCGCAATTGTCTCTAATTCCGCTCAAATTCCGTGCTTGAAACATGTCTGCACAGACGTCAAAGAATTGTAATTATCCATACTCTTTGCAGCGCAAACATCCCCCCAATTAATTCTCGCACCCTTCACCGCCGACACAATATCACTTCAAAGTATCAACAAACGTCCAGACCGCGTCTAGTCGCAGTCTCAATTTTTCTTTACGTTTTCCCTCTAACCAAACATCGCAATTGTATCTAATTCCGCTCAAATTCCATGCTTGAAACATATCTGCACAGACGTCAAAGAATTGTAATTATCCATACTCTTTGCAGCGCAAACATTCTCCCAATTAATTCTCGTACCCTTCACCGCCGACACAATATCACTTCAAAGTATCAACAAACGTCCAGACCGCGTCTAGTCGCACTCTCAAATTTTCTTTACGTTTTCCCTCTAACCAAACATCGCAATTGTCTCTAATTCCGCTCAAATTCCGTGCTTGAAACATGTCTGCCCATACGTCAAAGAATTGTAATTATCCATACTCTTTGCAGCGCAAACATTCTCCCAATTAATTCTCGTACCCTTCACCGCCGACACAATATCACTTCAAAGTATCAACAAACGTCCAGACCGCGTCTAGTCGCAGTCTCAATTTTTCTTTACGTTTTCCTTCTAACCAAACATCGCAATTGTCTCTAATTCCGCTCAAATTCCGTGCTTGAAACATGTCTGCACAGACGTCAAAGAATTGTAATTATCCATACTCTTTGCAGCGCAAACATTCTCCCAATTAATTCTCGTATCCTTCACCGCCGACACAATATCACTTCAAAGTATCAACAAACGTCCAGACCGCGTCCCGTCGCAGCGTGTCGATTTTCACTCTCCGCTCATAATTGAACGGGCACCGTTCCATTTATCGCTCACAAAGGGCAAGCTCCTTGCGCCCGCGATAAGCTTTGTGTCTTCGGAAAGCTGTTCCCAGCGTGGCCGACCATACGTGTATAATATCCGTCTACGGCGTACGACGAAGACCCCTGCTTGTAGTTACGGATATTCCGTTAAGCACGGAAGCCTCGAAGATGTTGGATCTTGTTCTCCGGATTATCGTTTCTCTCCCTCGCCGTCTTTCTCCCTGCTCATCCGGCATTCTCTCATTCCCTCGTTCCATCTCGTCCCACAGATAGAGGCTCCTCGTCGTTCTTCCCTTACGCCCTATCACGCTCCGAATGCCGGTTGTCCTCGATAATTAGAGGATAACTCTAGATTACAGGCACCGTTCGACGTGGATGTGCGAGGAATTACTTACGGACGATCCCGACCAAATAGTCGCGTTTCGGGGAAAGGCACGTGATCTGTGAAACAAACGGCGAGCTCGCGAAAAGACGTTCCTTTGCAGGAAGCGTCTTGGGCGCTTTTCAATCCATCTCGGGGGACAAGGGCTGCTCGCGTGGGGTGGAAGAAACGCGGCTGTCAGTCATGAGGATGTCAGCGAACTTCGCGTTTTGGGTAAGATGCGACATTAAGTGCGCTTGCGGTTTATTGCGAGTGGAAGACGTAGATGTGTAAGGGGAGGACCGCAAAACAAACGAAATCATAGATACTGAGCACAAGAGAAAATAAACAAAAAGTGTGTAAACTATTTACTATTGTGGCGTAAACGCACGTTGCGGCCATTCATGCATATATAATAGCTTGTCCTGGGCCTGCCGGTGATAATTTTCCACCGGACACCATCCCTTTCCACCGAAACTCTTATTCTTTACCTATCGGTGGGATATTTAAGATCAAGATAAAACGGACGTATACACATACGTAAGTCTATGTAAAGACCCCCATATTAAGATCCGTGAAAAGTGTAAACCAGTGGAAATAAAGTTTCCGTACAAAACAGATCCGGCATTACCGATCTTTATATCCAGAACACTCCAAACTATAATTAAATATATATATTGACGATGCATCGTATATCAAAGGGATAATATGCCGGAAGGCTAAAAGTCCAACTAAACTGAATGAAAAGAAACTAAATCTAAACGTTTCGTACTACCAATATGCAACTCGCGAAGTTGCTAGTCCTTGGCTTAAAATCAAAATCGTAACTTCTCTTCAGACGCGAATAGCCAAGTTGGTCTAAAGTAATAGAATAAATCAGGCCCAGAATAAATACGTCTTATAAACTGATGATCAGATTGACACTTTTGGAAGGGTCGAATAACGTGCATGAAAGCTGCAGTCGATCAATAGACGAGATTATAGCGCGCGTTTATATTTGACCTACTGCGTGAGACGGTAATTTGGCGCGACGCGGGGCATTGATGAATGCGCCGGTAATTGACGAGACCACGTCACATGGGGAACGGCTGACGGAAAGACGACGAGGAGCGGCGCCGGTGAAAAAATGAAAGAAAATTTAGGCCGCGCGCCGGGGCTGAATTACTGGCCGTAATTCAAGCGCAGCGAAACTTTCGCGGCCCTCTCTCGGACAGCGGGATGCTCGTAAATTAATTTGCGATGAAAATAAACTGCCCCTCGCGGTTTTCGCCGCGCCATTGTAAAATTTCGCAATTGACCCGCCTCCGCCGAACGGGCGATATATTCCGCTCGTGAGCGAGCAATTGACAGGACGGGTAGGAGGAAACGCATACGCGATTGAATGTGATCGTTATCGTTAGAGTTCTGCTGCGTTAACCAGTTAACTGTAGCGCCCTCGTTTAAGACTTCGCACCGTTTTGTGTCGCCAGAATCGAGCCATGACGAGTGTATTCGTCAATCACAGAGTAAGTTGCGCTGGTAAGAAATTGGATGAGAAAGATGGGTTTATCTTATAAAATTGAAAATTTTAATATTAATATTTACTTATTTGGTTAACATAAGCATATATTACATACATATTAAACTAAAAGCAACTATCAATAGGCTCAGCGCCTGTTCGGCGTCACGTATTTCTCTCATGACTGACCATACCTGAAGGCATCCCATTATAAAACAACTTTTTGACTTTTGCCTTTACTCCTTTTAGGTTAACATCTAAAAAACATTATCATATGAAATAAATTCATAATGCGAACTGGTAAACTGTTTCAACCGGTGCATACGGGGACGCATGACTTCATCTCAAACTGCTTATGTTTTTTATTTGTTTGTTTCATTCCGGCATAGCCTCAAAATATTCTAAACATCTCGAAATTTGGGAATATGTTTTGTTTTCCTCAAAAATTAAAATTTAAATAGCCAATGGTCACTGCTTTATACGCATGACGAATATACTCGTCAATACACAAAATCGTGTCGCTTCTCCATAACGAGTACAATTCGTCAAGCACAGTTAACTGGTTAACGATCGCGCCCAACTCAGAGATGAACGTCGCCCGAGATTTTTTCTTCCAGTCAGGATGCCGATGTCAAGAGGATAGCGAAAGAAAAGAAGGGACGAACGCCTGCGGCGGGACAAAATTGAAAGAAAATTTAGGCAGCACTCGGCGAGTTACGCACGGCCATAACTCAACTACGGGCGAAAGTTTCGCGGCGCGCGAAGGGCAGGGCGATAGAAGCCGGCGAGCGCGGGAAGAAGAAGCGAAAGAACGGAAGGAGAAGGAGAAAAGTGCAGACGTAAAAAGAAGCGAGAGGATGGAAGGCGGCGAGTAAGAGAGCGAAGGGTGGTGGGCTCGCGTCGAGGCCGTGAATCAATTTACGATGAAAATAAAAGGATTTCCATGGCGCGGGCTACGGAGAGAAAAAGAAGAATGGGCACGAACGAGCTTGCCTGCACGGAAACGTGCGAGGCAGATCTGCTTGGAGGCTGCTCTCTGAAACTTTCTGAAGAAGGGAGCGGAGGCGAGAAACGGTGCGGATGACGGAGTGGAAAAAGACGTAAAAGGAAGGAGGAAGAGAGACGTCGGCAGACAAAATGAGAGGAGGACGGAGGGAGAGAGTCGAATAGAAAAGAGAGAGGCGGAATGACGTAGCTCATGAGAAATCGTGTAAAATCACATAAGGAGAAAAGTTCGATTGCCGCTCTACGACGGATTTTATCGCCCACTGTAATTCTCGAGTGCGCTCCCAGCCCAGACTTCTTCATCCCCCTTTCATCCCCGCACAGACCCGCCAGCACTCTTCCCACTGCCGCCGCCGACGACGACGAAACTTTTCATCGTCTTCCGCTAACGATCCGAGGAATTTCCGCGAAATCTTCGACGAGCGGTAGCTGCGGCCTGGCTAAGATGAACTTTCTCGGTATCAAACCGTGCACGCGAAAGTCGTCGATTCGACGCGCACTTGTCGCCGGAGAAAAAGCTTCCGCTTTGTCTCTCGAAGGCTGACAACTTACTACGTCAGCGGTAAGAACGCTCGTTATAGAAGAGAAATCGCTATGATTAGTAAAAATTGCGTGTCACGTGCGGAACTCAGTTATATCGCTCCAGCGCACAGAAGCAGGCAATCGACGACCGAAAGTACTGCTTAACGACCATCGATTTGAAGAATGCTCGACAAAAAGCTTGACGCGTCAACACAAATTTTCCCGGAACAGCAACACGCTGCAATATGTTTGTAACTTACGCAACATCTCACCGTCATTCATTAAGTAGACTATTGTAGTATCAGGAAAACGGCCGTAGACGCGTCGGATAAAACTGTTGCGGGATCATCGGGCCCTACTGGGTTAAAATAAGGGGGTAGAGGTCCGTATAAAAGCCGGCGCGGTTGGCGACGCAAGTCCAGTATAGATGCGTTTTCTTGCCGTTTACCGAGTCGAAGATTCAGTTCAGTTTGTCCATCAGAACGAAATATATTTACTTAGCGTCAGTTGTATTCCGAATTGCCATAGTTTTACTTTCATTTCATTTTATATTTATATTTGTATATCAGTGCTTTAATTTATCTTCAAATAAGTTTATTCAACTTAATATAATTCCGCATCCCGCTTCGACGACACCTAACATCCGATCCTACCCCATCAAACGAATTTCAGTTAATTTCCTATTTATCGCAAAGTACTTTGTATATGTGTGTACGAATTTAATACGTGAAACTAGAAAGTATAATATGTACAAACAATAACAACACAATGAAGACACGTTCGTATTTTTTCCTAGTCTTTCGTCGTTTCGTCTTTACGTCGTATCGTCTTCACGTCTTATCGTCAACTGACTCCTAAGCAATCAAAATAACACAATTCAATAAACTCGTCACCGATGATACATCAATATAATAATTGAGGATCATAGGTGACCTTTCCTCGCCAACTAGACGACCCTGTATTTGAGATCCCATATTTGTATACGATTCCTTGTCCGACTGCACGCACATATTAGAATTAAGCGAAGAAATCAATTGGGAAATCTTTACTTTACAATAATACGTCCGATCTCTTTACAATTCTCCGGCAGAATGCTCAGATTCCAGGGAATGCAACACTCTACCACCCTACCTTCCCTACCTTCCCTTTCCCAAAGAAAATCCGTAGCGAAGGAGGCCTCTCGTGACAGGTGCGGATCACAGGTATTTTGATTATGACTCATCGCATTCCGCACAATGACTACTTCAGTACCGGACAATCACTTAGGACCTCTTTGAATTTCGCCACAAATTTATTTCCGCTACCACCCGCGTAAGTATTCCGTGCGCGTCAGCCGCCGACTAAACTGCCGCGCTCATATTACGTGCATGCACACATTAATTTTCGACATACGTTACTTTCAATTTGCAAGTCCTGGACTACCTGTACTTAAGACGTGTGACATCGTGCAGCGCGTCACCTCGCATGCAGATGGCACGCAGAACAGGTGTCGCGGTCCTAAGTGGATCGTCACGTGCGAATTCCGCCGGCGTGAAGTCGCACGTGACGAAATTATAATTCGCCGAGAAAATCGGGCACGCCGGCAATTATCGTCGCGGGACGCTAATTCGCGAGCGGGTCGGACGAGGCGAGCTCGTACAATGGCGCGGATCTTGGGTAAACTCGGTATCTTAATGGCTTTAGAATGTCAGTCGCGCGCCTAGCCAGGCGAACGGCGATGTTTCGTGCCCGTACATTACGCTTGATATCTCGCAAATGGCGACGTAGCTTCCGCGTCGTGTCTGCGATATGCCGACTGCGAAGTCGACTGTGTATACGCTCGAGAATGAAGGGCCTTTGCGCGTTGGCAGTCAGCGTTTCTGAGAGTTAGAATGCTCCTCATGCTACACGCTACCGGACAAACTGGGGTTAGGTCGTTATGGGTGCCTACGATTTTTTGGGAACCCGAGGAAAATGAGTGTTACGCGGTAGAAGAGATATTGATCGTAAATTATGAGAGAAGCCATTTTTTTTGGTTGAATATTGGAATTCAAATGTTCTCTACATATTTCAGCAGACATTGAGACATGTAGGTATTTATGGTTCTTTGCTTTCTGCTCTCTTGTACCAAAGGACATTGATCTGGGAATTTAGCCCTTTACACTCGGGCATGTCTCTTCACGAAGTAGTAAAACGCAGCATGATTTCGCATAAAATGGCATAAATTTTATCAAATAGATTGAAATTTTATAGAGCGTAGTTTTCGAAGATGCAACGATGTTCAAGCAATAAAATACGTATTGCCGAGTATATTATCGAATATAAAATAGTGTCCCGTTTATTTCATGTAGGAATAGAATATAATGTCTCGGTCTGAATATATTGTAAGTGTATCTTCTCGGCATTACTACTATTCGAGTCTATTGATCACACAGTCTACATTTTCGTACGAGTTGTATTAGTGCGAATAGACATGGTAACGGTGTTTTATTTTGGTAAAGCGTATGTTCGTAGGTCTGTAATGTGATGATGGTGTGGTGAAAATTTGGAGACCAGTAGGATCGCTGTGTTTTGTGGGCTTGGAAGAGTCGTGGACGAAGTCAGATGTAAATGACAATTTGTTTGACGTTTTAAAATTGGCAAATTTTAGATGGCATGTTCATTGGCTGCGGTGAATAATTATAAATGCTATTCCATGTTTTCTGCCATGTTTTTTTGGTTAATGATAATTATACGAAGTTGTATTTTGGAAGTCCCGATGACCCTATTTTTCTTGTCTGTGTCCATACTAATAAACACAGATCAACCGTAGTGCTGTCGTTAGTTTTCCGCTGAAAATGTAGGAGTAAACATGTTGGTCGGCAAAGTGCATTTGCGACACTGCATATTTTACGAACTCCGAAAAGAGAACAACATATCAATTTTTACTGAAAATTTGTGAGCTGTTCAAACCGCACAGAGTAAATATCGCTTAGAAAGTTTCAAAGTAAGAATCACAGCTTTAAAAACAAGCCACACAAGACTGTTAAAACTTGACTCATATTGCATCATGTGCCCGTAAAAATCCGTATTTGACATCCGCAAAAAGGACAGCATATTAATTTCAATCGTAGTAAATATCAGCTCAAAAACAGTATTTTCTCATTACCAATTCTTTGTTTGCAGTATCTCTTTATTCTTTCACCCGACGACCTAACCATTATTTTTCATATTTAAATGGTCACACGTTCCCAACAGACCTGTGATTGACAGGGTTCACCCTTGTCCCATTTTGCATAATTTACATTAAAAAAAATCTATTTAAAAAAACTAAAAATTGTAGCATGTTCATTTCAATCATAGTATATACCAGTTCAAAGACTACGTTTACATTACCACTATTTTTTTCACAGCATCCCTTTTTCTATTTCACTTAATGCCCAAACATTTACTTCCCTTGTCTAAACAATCAAAGTACCACGAGCCCGAAATGATCCACGGTGTAGAAAAGAATTGTTCCTAACAGGCCCGTGATTGAAAACCCTCACCCTTGTCCAATTTTGCATAATTTACATTCAAAAAATTCATTTATAAAACCCCAAAATTGTAGCATATTCATTTCAATTATAGTATATACCAGGTTAAAAACAGTACCTTTACATTACCCGTCTTTTTTCACAGCATCCCTTTTTCTATTTTACTCAATGCCCAAACATTTACTTCCCTTGTCTAAACAGTCACAGTACAACGAGCCTGAAATGATCCACGGTGTAGAAATAAATAGTTGAACGATCCCACTCATCTTGCCACCCTCGCGTTCCCCCCGCATAAAGGGACTTCGACGAACCAATAAGGGACGAGCGAAAGTTTCGGCACGGCGACGACGCGACAAAGAAATTCAGAGAACGGCGCTATTAAGCCAGCAACTTCTCGCCCCTCGGCCGTGAGATCTTTACGAGTGCCTTTTCTCGCCTCTCCGCTCTCCTCTTTTCCACCCGTCCGCTCTCGGGGACTTCTGCGGACCACGCTGAAATCCGAAGCTCACGGTACGCGACGTTATCGGGTCTCGCGTCGGAGTCATCAGCTCACGGCCGTGGACTTTGTTCGTCTCACGGCGTAACTCGGCACCCCTGCTTTCGTCGACGTTTGCGAAAGTCGACCGACTCGCCGCCGCGAGGGGCCTCCGACCAAGGCAAAGCGAACCTAATGAAAAAATCGCAGCAACAAAGGCAACGCGAGAATAAGCAGCCGCAGAATAAAAGTTGATTCAGACTATACGGTACGCACCGTCACTTTCCGGCAACGAAATCTACTGGCACCGACACGACCAATTAATGCATATGTTCACACTGCTTCCGTAACTGTTCATCGATTAACACCTTGACTGCCATGCGTATTTTACTATATTAACACGTTGACTGCCACGGGGGTCACCGGTGACCGGCGCAAAAGATTTTACTACAAATGCAAGAAAAAATCACAATGAAGCCTATTTGCAATCTTGTAAAAGCAATTGATATTGGAATGGTGCTTCAAATACTTTGGATTCTAACAATTCTGAGTTACCTTCATTTTGCATGATTTAATCCTTATCTGCAGTATTTCATCGCATCGCGATTCTAACATGGTAAAGTACTCTTGGAAGTCAACGTGTTAAAACCGCAACGTGATAAAGCATTACAGACTATGATTGAATTGTGTAAAATGAAAATAAGGCGAAGGTATCGGAAACCAAACAATTGAATGACTATTTAATATTAATTGCATTTACAAAATTATAAATGCCACCGACGGGGTATTTTTTCAATTTTCCGTAAGACCTTTTGCGCCAGTCACCGATGACCACCATGGCAACGTGATAAAGCATTGCAGAATATGAGTGAATCGTGCAAAATGAAAATAAGGCGAAGGTATCGGAAACCAAACAATTGAATGACTATTTAATATTAATTGCATTTACAAAATTATAAATGCCATCGACGGGGTATTTTTTCAATTTTCCGTAAGACCTTTTGCGCCAGTCACCGATGACCACCATGGCAACGTGATAAAGCATTACAGACTATGATTGAATTGTGCAAAATGAAAATAAGGCGAAGGTATCGGAAACCAAACAATTGAATGACTATTTAATATTAATTGCATTTACAAAATTATAAATGCCACCGACGGGGTATTTTTTCAATTTTCCGTAAGACCTTTTGCGCCGGTCACCGATGACCACAATGGCAGTATAAGTGTTAACATTTTGCAGTCACGATGGATGGATCATCTAGCGACGATCAACACGTGCCGATACATACCAACACGCACCGTTAAATCATTCTTCGTGAGAATGTCGATCGGTGCCGGTACGTCCCGTTCACGGAACGTTCAGGTCGGTGTCGGTTAAGTGTAAATAGTTTCATTAAAATGCGTGTTTTAAACTTTTATCGTGACGGTCCGTACCGTATAGTCTGAATCGACCTTAAGCACGAAGAAATTCGAAACAAAAGGAACGCGTGCAAATGTAAAACGAAGACGCGGGCGTCGGCGAAGGAGGCGCGACATAAAAGGTATGCAGGGGTGAGAAACGAGGAACAGCGGAAAGTTGAGAAAATCTTATTGGCACCGGATCCGAGTAGCGTTTGTTCAATTGCGTCTGAGGGTGGATTGAGATGACGGTAAGAAGTGCCGACCGCGACAGAAGCGGTCGGGTCATAGCTGGTGCCGGATAAACGATGAGAAATTCAAAGCTGCGCGAGGTTCGCGGGCGAAGAAAAAGAATCGACGATACGACGAGCCTCGCGGCGCCGGTCTCCCGAGTCGCGCTTTCTTTCGCGCCTTCTTTCGAACTGCGAGCGACAAAGTGATATTGTGTAAGCGGTTGTCTCGGCGACGGGGCTTAGCACTTTTCTAATTTGCCCCTCGCGCCAAATTGTCACGGTTCCTTGCCCGCGCCTTTTCCTTCGCGCGCTTACGTCGACGTCTACAGGCAACGGCTCTTTCGCCGGGGAACAGAAGAGGCGGCGAAAAAAGAGGGCTGGGAAGGAGAAAGGACGCTCACACATAACGTAGAACCATTTCGTTGCACTTAACGTCGCCCACCCCCGCTACCGCCGACGACTCCGCGTTTCTCTCGCCGCGGAAGAAAGTTTCCACGCGAGCGGGGAAAGAAACGTCAGCTTCCCTTTAAAGGAGTACGATGAAATGACGTTAGCGACGCGACGGAACGATCGCTCGGTTGGCCTGCCAAAAACTTTCTGCCCTCTTTCCCCACTCACCCGCTTTTCGGCTGTACACAAGGATATATCTACATTAGGATTCGCGCAGACAGTAAAACGGTCGCTCGATCGTGTGAACGCACCAGTAGCGAATGTAATTTTGCATGAACGGAAAACATGTTTATTGCACTGGACCGTCCATTCGTGCGGATCGTTCCACGTCATTTTTTAAATGATTGACGATCACGTTAATGGTAGTTTCTGCAATCGAAGATACGTGAAAAGCACACTGCTGTATAAATTTCACATATTTATGCAAAAATGATGTTGCGCCGTACTTGCGATGGCAGGATAGCGCGATATTTCAGGTAATAGAACACACGGTACTTGTCCATTTCCTATTACCCATGCATCCAGATTTTTCCTACCCACACACTACGACTCTGTGCTTCAGGAATATTCTATACCACAGTTCTGCTATCCCTTCCACCGGCAATCTTTCCCTAAAACCTGGCAATGCCATTTTCCCACATTCAGATTCAGAACCCCGCTCAGTAGACATTCAGAGTCAAAACCCTGGCCAGTACACATTCAGACTTGCAACACCGCACAGTACACAGTACAGAAATAAAATCAGTTTTAAACAGCCTTCACTCAAGTAATAATTTTACCTCATAAAACCGGTTCCCTATCGCATGTGACAAAATCAGTCAAGAGTGCCACATCATCAATAAATTACGATAATGAAAACGCGGAAAACTGTATTAAAACATTATTCGGTCTGGCTATCGATACTCTCCTGTAACCTGCCAAGCTTTTCTTTTAATTGATTCACAATTCGACATGACCTTCAATCAATCAAGAACTTTACCGCAAATATATACTCCGTCTGCATAAAATGCAATCGCACAAAAAAGTACCGTGCAACCAAAGGCGGAACGTATTCTGCACACGATCTGCCTGCTGTACTGAAATTAACTGTTCTTATTTCCCCGGAAAAGTGCAGAATATGTCGATACCAGATAAGCCGTCGATTATTGTTGTTATTTATCCTCTAGCTTGACAGACGATACACATGAGATGTTATAAGGTAGATTCCGGCGCGTGGCTATGCCATCGTCGATTAACGATAAACTCGCACGGAATGCGATGTTAACTCGATCGATCGTCGTCGCTCGCAAATGCGGAGGACGACCCGAATAAACTTGATCGCCATTAAAATGTGTGCGCTCGCCGGTGGAATTCCGGCGGCCGGTAATGAAAGACCTGCGGCAACTCGGCAGCCTCCGAACTACGCGGAGCATACTCTGTGTAAGCTAGTGCGAATTTTCGCGCTAGTGAATAATGCCGCGACGAACAGGAGAGTTGCAATCTTAGCGGTGCCGTGGAAACGTAAATAATACGAAGTATACGGCACTACTTACAGAATGCGTTAACTTTCCGTCGCTCCCGTCTTCTTTGCATTCCGCGCATAATCTGAGCTAATTCCGCTGCAAAAAGTTCCTGATTTATAACGCGCCGGTTGTTCATTAAATGCGATTTTAATCAACATTACTGATGCGGAGTACCTTCAGCGTATCTGGCTTCTGCGCCACGCGGTGCAATTTTCCGTCCGGCCGCGGCAATTTAAATTCCACGTCTCTCAACTATTGGTACAGGTGGTGATAGGTCGTTTACTCGGCGACCAGTTCAATTTGTAGCCGATTGACGGAGGCAATTTGTAACCTATACGCAGAAATTCAACAGTTTGCACGCGTGCACGTCTCCGAGGAGCGAGCCAACGCTCGCTCGGAGGGTTGATATCGCACCTCATACGTCAAATAGAAAACGCCCTTTGGAGACTGGTCACGAACGAGTACGTGACCGGCGTACGGGCGACATCAAAAGCCGTCCGCTTGTAATTTACAAGTTAATCTCGTACCTTGTAAAAGAGTCTGACTCGCTCGGGTTAATACCCCTGTTACAAGCCGCGCCCACTTTTCCCTTCGCCTTCCATCGCCGACCCGCCGATAAGATACAGCACGACGTAAGGCGATGCGCGAACTCTCTTATTCGGAATTTGCTTCTGAAGCGGAGCGCGCCGAACAAATAACGGGGTTAAACTTTCGAACGATCGGAGAAAATACGCGCGCTTTTTGGTCGGAATAAGCCTTCGGCGTAACTTGGCGCCTGCCCGGACTCGTAAAACTGTAAAGCGGGACTACTGACATAATCGCGAAACTGGCAGAGCGTGGACATAATACTGATTATATGGCGCTTCGCCGGCAAACTGCTCGTTTCGCCGTTACGTTGTTGAGGCGCGCCGTTTTGCGAGCGCAAGATGGCGAGGAACGCGAAACCAGACGACCACACGTGTCGATTCAATATTGATGGGCCACATTGATTAACTTATAAATGCAGTTCTTCCGTGCAGGTTCGGGCCTTTAACGCAAAATGTAGATTAAAAAAATGCCGCGTAATATGTGTGGAGTATGACGCTGAGTTTGAGTGAGGATACGAAAGTGAATGTATGAGGGAGAATGGCTAGTGAAATATTGGCTGTGATCTTCGACTATTAATATCGCGGTGTCATCAGTAAACAGTTTGTTTGGTAGTTGCATCATGTGTAAGAGAGTGTGAGTACCCGTTATGTGGTCGAAGGATACAAGTTTTGGAGTGAATTGAGAAAAACGCGGAGCGTGAGCGAATGGATTAAAAAGCGAAGAGAGACTAAATAAAATGAAAATAAATATTTTGTGTTAATATTTGTTTTTTGTATTGTTACCTTACCAATAAATGCTGTCGAATATGTGTCTAGAGATTAGAGTTATTCAAATTGATTAAGCACCGTACTTTCGAGTATATTGGTTGAGTCTGAAGTGAGCAACATTAATAAGTAGAAGAAAGATACGGCCAATTAAAATTGTCGATATCTGAGCAGCATTTAACTCTGAACAGGCTATGAATTATTTTTAGCAGAGAGTATCCAATTTTAGTAAACTATGGAGAGGTAGTGGGACATTGTAAAATAGGTCTCATCTTTCGTCCCTCCTAAATCATGCAATCTACCGTCTCGAGATGCCCCTATTTTGACGTGGCAATAAAAAGTTCCCTGAAAATTGTAGCCGACGTGACTGTAAATTATCGATCGACCCCAGGGCCGTGTTTTAATCGGACGAAGGCCTTAAAGGTAATACAGCGAATCCCAAGGCGGGGCGCGCATGAATAACGGCTCAATTTTTCAAAAAGCACCGGCCACCCTCGATCCATCCATTTCGTCGGTATTGGAGAGAGAGCAAGAAGAAAAAACGAACAGGAAAGGGTTCGAATAGAAAAACAGCGTCGACAAGTATCGTTATCGTTATTCGACAATCTACGTCTATTTCCTTTGCCGTACGTGAGCATCCTTTTAAGGACCCCTTAAGAATCGCAGAACGACCGCAGATCATTTTCACGTATATCATAGGAACGTATCTTCGCCGATCTCCGGTGTCAGCCGTCTTGCTAAATATTTATAGCACGACTCCTCCTAGCACTGCGAATCAGCGGACTTAGCGAAATTAAAGATCACTTATCGCGGGACCAGTGCCACGAGCACTGCCACACTACAACTTGCTGGCAAACGCGGAGTTAGCTATCGCGATTGTTAACAATGTCGCTTCGTTGTGCGGCCGCGCAAAAAGACAAAAGGAGCGCAAGAGATCGACGACGTGTCAGGATAAATCACGTGGAAGCAAATTGCGATGTTTGCCGAACGTGAAAGCAGCGAATTAACACGTAAGCCGCCGCGAGTGACTGTATGTGTGCGCCTGCAATTGATTTCGTGGCGAATAACTTCCTGAGCCCGTATTCGGCACATGTGCGTTGTTAGTTTGTTCGGTTTGAAATATTCAGCCGAAGTGATTTTCGTCGTTTACTCGGCACGCTCTTACGATTTCAATTTGGCGTAACATAATACAGGACTATGCAGTCGTCCGATGTGGCGCGCGTGATACTTTTGCCAAAGATAGGAGTGAAAACATATACGTGCCGTTTGATTCAATCTTTCTAATGGAAAGTATCGACGGGCCGCGTATGGGGACGTGCTGGTACCAACAATGAAAACACTTCGGCGCAAACAAAAACAAGACTACAGCTGTAGCCCGTGGTATTTTTGACTATCGAGTGACTTTCACGTAGCCGCAGCCAAAAAAACGCGACAAACAAATACATTCGACGCGTCCCTCCTATGTCATCCCCCGACAAAGCCTGCACGTCACACGCGGAGGCGAAATATTCTGTTACATTTCACTTACGCGCCCGCTGAATCCCAATAAACCGCGGCTTTCAACAGACGTATCATTAGCAAGATTCGCGGCCGCGAAACTACGTCCGACCGAAAATTCGTAATGGGATCGGGTCGTCGAAAAAAGAACCGGGCAAGCCGGCAAGCAAGAAAACGAGGAAAAAGCGGGAAAATCGTTCGGCAAAATCGCCGGAGGGCCACTCCGAGGCGATATTAATTTCGGCGAAATAGCTGGGGCTCTTTCCGTGTAACGACGCTATTCCGTGAAACTCGAATAATGCACATTGTGCCCCCACCCCGTGGGGCGAGTACGGCTAGGCACTGGTAACGATCGATCGACGATAACAATGGAATGAACGACTTACCGATGGCGCAGCAGAGGACCAGGAACGTAGTAGTCGCTCGAGAGACTCTCATGGTGACACACTCCTTTTTCTCCGACCTACACCGCCTACGCTCACAATTTCCCTTCTCGCTCGCGCGAGCACGCAAGCCGGGACGGCCTCCTCTTCGAGAATTACTTCCACGGAAATACAGCGGAGACTTTTGCCCCGGTCACGTCATAACCCCCGAGGCCATGACACCGTCGAGGACGGAGAAAAGAGCCGATGTAAGGAGAGGCGGTGTATAGAACGAGTAGGTGACGGGCGCAGAGAACGTACCACTGGGATCGTACGTGAGAGCAAGCGCGATGCGAAAGGAATAGACGCCGAGGACGCAGGACAGACGATATCTTCCTTCTCCTTTTCTGCCACCTTTTCAACTCACTGCCATTATATATCGTCCGGCGACGACGTCGGTAATTAACACTCTTTCACACCGGCGCTACACACGCGGTCGCTAATAACTTCGTTCGACGAGTTTGCGTTACACGCCTCGCGTCACCTTTTTCCACCTCGGTCGTCTCTGTCTCTGGAAGGTTGTGCGCCTCTCGCGCCTACTGCTGCTATCTGTCCTTTTCTCGCGTCCGCCGATCTATCTTGGTCGCGACGCTTCTCTGTCGGACCAGCGTGGCTTTGCTTGTTTTCGCTCTCGGACTCTTCGTTTTCTCAACTCGCGCTCCTCTTACGATTTTCCGTCGTGGACGATCAGCGAAGTGCACGCGCACGCAGGGTGGATGCGTTCTATTCTCAGGAGCCAGCGGACTATCTGTCTTTCAGTGTCTTGTTTCTCGGCGAAAGTGCACCCCGCCGGTGACGTTCGCGGGCGACTTAGCGAGAAGGCGAGTCACTGGGCAATTACTCCTGTCACACGGCCTCAACAATGTCCAATTACGGCGATTGATAATTACGATTCGCACCAGGCGTACGCGACAATCGCTAATTGCTGTTAATAACCTGCACCGTCGTTGACGTCCGTTTATCGTCGGATAAACGAAGGTAACGCGGAATCTATCTGCGACCTCTCTTTCCTCGGGCCGCAGCACCTTTCTCTTGGTTCTCTTTGTGGCTCGGTCGACGGATCCGCGTTTGCGTAACGTGCAGACGCGTGCGTTCCCGGAGTGATTAATTCGACGAGCTTTTATTCGAAGCCCTCCCGCGCGCACGAAGATTCATCGGTATCCACCTGTTGTAATTAAGCACGCGTCAGCGTGAGCGCGACGGAATGAAGTAGCATGCGCCTGCGTCACCGTATTGTCGCAGCTTCGACGGAATTAGGCTAATACGTTCCAATTATGCATCCAGGGTCGCGGATAGTTAAGACAGCCGACAGTTAATAATTCTCTTCGTCGCCGGGTCTGGGTTCTCTACTTGCCAGCGCTCCGAACGTCCTCTTTCTGTCTCGAGTTGTTCGGTGCGTCCTTTCCTCTCGTTATCGCTTGGACGCGTCTCCTGCTTCGCACAGCTCCACTCAGCTAAGTCCGGTATCCGGCTGTTATTGCCTAACAAAGTTGGAGCACGGTCTGATAAATAGATGCGCTCGAGTTTCTGCGGGTGGGCGTCAGGTTTTGCCGGTGCCTGGGTTACGGGATAGTGGAAGCGGTCGATTAAACGGGATCGAACTTCGAACCCTTGATTGGTATCTTGAGATCAGAGACGTCGATCGCGGAGCTTTTTCCCTTTCGTTAGAAATCTTACGACGCTCGTGACTGCGATGCGTCGGGTGAGTGCAAAACTGGACGAACTGAGAGCTAATGGGACGAAATAAAATCTCGTGCTACGAGAACAGGAACGCGCCTCGACATCGTTTGTATCGGAATTTAACGTGGTAGACGGTTCGATGCACTCGACGATTATCCCCGCATGTACGGATGTGTCGCGAATTTTTGCCGGCGTCACTGCGGATAATGCGAGCTCTTGCCGACTTTCTTTACGAAAGAAATATCGAATTACGTTACGGCATTGTGTAACGCCGTGCAGTTTGACTGCAACGCGTACGCGCGATAATTCGCAGCGCGATTTACGTCGTGAAGTCGCCGATGCAGGTACTGTGGGATATATCGATCGGGGGGATTCGTGGGGCTCATTCCAAGAAGTCAATCGAGCGGCGAGAGGCAGTAATTCAATCGGCATAACGTCGACGCCAGAGTTGAATCGAGTACGAGTCGAATGCAAGTCGACTAAAATGCCGGCGTCGCACGATGCGCCCAGTTAAATCCGATAAAATATGTCAGGCCAGGGAATGGATCGCGAGAGTGTCACGACCGGTGTGCTATTGACTTAAGTACCGTTAGGCGTCAATAGTTCTAACCACGTTCGTAAAAGTTCGGAATTCTTCGCGATATCTGTGATCACAATGCAAAGTTCCACGGTGTGTTAGAAATGTTCATCTAGAATCAATTAATATTATCGGTCCATTGTTATTCAGATCTATTTCTAAGAATGCCTTTGTAATTCATTAACACTTTGACTGCCACGGTGGTCACCGGTGACCGCTGCAAAAGATTTACGTAAAAATGCAAAAAAATCGCAATGAAGTCTATTTGCAATCTTGTAAGAGCAATTGATATTGGAACGGTGCTTTAATACTTTGGCTTCTAACAACTCTGCATTACCTTCATTTTGCACGATTTAATTGTACTCTACAGTATTTCATCGCATCGCGGTTGTAACATAGCAAAATACGCTTGCCAGTCAACGTATTAATAAACAACGATTTTTCAGAACACACGTGTTGAAATAACGTAAAATGTTATGGTTCGGTCACGAAAATATCCTCAGTTCATTATTCTTTTGTCCGCCCAGACATTGTCCCTTTCTCCAACCGTACATAGACCAACCCTGAAACCTCGATAATTTCACCTTCTGCCCATCCTTTCAAGAATATATAGGCAGACTCTCTGTAAAGAGGCATTGAGTCCTTCGGCATTTTCAACGTTAAACATTCTTGTACCGTTCGTCTACCTAGACACATAAGCTGTGTTCGTTCAGAATCCGGAAAAATAAATTTATTCATCGTAAGGAGTCAAGTTCACCATTAATGCGTCCTACCCGCACGACCACACGCAACAAGGCACTTTCTTTGAATTAATAAAGAACCCACGGGTATATCGCAACACCAATAATAATCGACTATGACGCAGTCACGACACTCTAGCAATCCACATAAATTTAAGAGACGATTATTAATTTTACCCTTGTTGTTACAGGATGATATGTTGATCGACGAATAAACGTTGCTGACTTATTCACATGCTGTAAGCCCAATAGACTGTGTAAATAAGAATTCTAGTCTATAATGCCGTGTTTTTTTTTTTTTTTTTTTTTTTTTTTTTTTTTTTAGAAAAGGTAAACACGTATCAATGCCGCCGTGTCATGGTCACGGAACTAATGCTCTATGCTCATTGTCAGTAATCATTAAATAGTAATAAAAACCTACCAACGTCGTGTATGATATACTGTCTACAACGCAACGCAGAGTTCGACTTAACACTTTGACTGCCAAGCGTATTTTACTATGTCAGAACTGCGACGCGATGAAGTACTATAGAGTATAATGAAATCCTGCAAAATAATGGTAACGCAGAGTTATTAGAAGCCAAAGTTTTGAAGCACCGTTCCGATATCAATTCGTTTTACAAGATTGCAAATAGGCTTCATTGCGAATTTTTTGCATGTTTAATAAAATCTCTTGCACCGGTCACCGGTCACCACCGTGGCAGTCAACGTGTTAAAGCGTTCTTACACCTCAACAATTATACGTTTGCGGACGTAAATAGTTCGATGCATTTTGTTAAAAGCAACGATTACCGGGTAAACAGATAACTTAAGTTGCAGAGAAAGTTTCCTAACGCAGCGTGTACCGCGAACGAAAAGGTACCACCGATTATACGGAGCTTTACGAGTTAGTAGGCCCAGCGGACTCGTTCCGTTCCCCACTACACGATACTCGTGACGAAAGCCAGCTCGTATATCGGCTGGGATAGGAAACGTTATCGGCCCGATCGGGTTATCTCTCGCTGCACACGGATAATCCCGCGAAGTATGCTATTACATTGCGAAACGAAGGATCTCCCTTTTCCATTTCCGCCCGTTGCTTTCGCGACCCACGTAATCACGAGCCCCGGGGATATTATTTACGATCGCGCGTGTTGACTCACATTACCGATTCGCGGTTTGACGCGCGACAAAGGTGCGATTTAGCGTCGAACATTACGTAATGCGGCGCGATCAGCCCCGCGCGATGTAACTGCACGTACGGGCGATCGAAAAAAGAAGCGTTAATCGCCGGAGTAATGACGCACGCACGCGTGCACTTGGCCGAAAGCCAGCCGAGCGACGTATTCACGCTGAACGCATAATGAAACAGCTGATATTTATGGAGCCATTCAATGTTCGGCCGCCTGCAAGATCGAATTCCTTCGTCGGCGCTCTATGGTAATACATTGCGCGCGCGACGTAAGTCCAAACAATCTGCGTTAATCAGGCGTGTGGCGGCATAATAACGCCGGTCGAACGGTCTCATTACGAGCTTTCATTGTGCGCTTCGATTTAGCTGCAAACGATTCGCAGCGGTCGTTCGTTACGTTGCGCCACGCGATCTGTCGCCGGACACTTTTATGCAGTCGATTAAATTGGCCGGACGGCTGAAACTGTCGCGTGATAGGACGGTTGCCGGCGCTTTGTCGCGGTAAAGAAGCTAATCCGAAGTGTATCTCTCTATCTCCGGCGCTATCTGTGTAACCCTAAAACGTGCTCTATCGCGCGAAACGATATACGCGGCGCCGAGCGAACAAGCGTTCACGTAATAATTCAGGTGCACGTTTGAAACGTAGAGACGCCTTATCGCGTGACACACGGAATTGGGGCGACCTTATCAAAATCCGTGCGTGCCGAAACGTGTGCATTTTCGTCGGGATTTTTTCGCGCCCGCTACTTCGCTGGGTGGGAGACGCGATAGACTCGATTGAGAAACGCGCGACGCGGGGAAAATAATCTGGCGGAGTCGAAAAAATTCTCGGGATGCCGACGCAACGCGTGCGGAATTCGATCGCAATGTTAACCCCTTAACCTATGATTTAGATTTGAAGATGTTGAAAAAAATACTCTGAAATTATGTTTTGTATACAACTCGCGCAGCGTTGGAACAAAATTGAAATTTTATAGCACGACTTGTGTAACATTCGCTAATAAATATATCATACCATTACAGATTACTAATTTGGTATTTTGGAGTTTTATATAAATAAACATTTTGTAATAACTTGCAGTCTATCATTCAATTATTGCATATATAGACTGTAATTGTGTATCAAATATTTATTGTAATATTCACTTCTGGCCCAGATCATTAATTCGTATCGCGGCTATGCCCGTAAAAATTTAAGAAAACAAATTTTGAACAAACGTTCATCGTATATAGGCTATGCCCGTAAAATTTAACACGGTTGTGTCCGACCATCAGCGGGCTATGCCCGTCATTGTAGGTTAAGGGGTTAGCTGCCACGGTGGTCACCGGTGACCGGTGCAAAAGAATTTACTAAAATTGCAAAAAATTTCCAATGAAGCCTATTTGCAATCTTGTAAAAGCAATTGATATTGGAACTGTGCTTCAATACTTTGGCTTCTAACAACTTTGCGTTACCTTCATTTTACACGATTTAATCACACTATGTAGTATTTCATCGCACCGCGGTTCTAACATAGCAAAATACGCTTGGCAGTCAAAGTGTTAATGACCGCCTTCGGAATTCAATCGATGTTTACATACAGAAGGCGCGATCGGGTTTGTTTAAGATAAATAGAGCGTAGCCGTCGGGATGAAATCTTAATTTGGAAATTCATGCGCCGGACGGATCTGATTTATGGTACATGCGAGTAATTCGGTTAAAATAATAATCCCGCGCTCGACGTAACGACCAACTGTAATTATTCAGATCCCTCGCGGCCTATTCAGAATCTACGATTTATACCGTTCACAGGAACAACCTCCGCATCGTAGAGTGTACTGTCGCGTTCAAAAGAGATGAGAGTACATTTTTGCGGCAGCGTTTTTCTTTGTGCCGCACGCCGCGCCCCAGTTTCGACAAACCAATTCCATTTGACAAGTGCAAATTAATCCCGTTGACGCGACTCATCCAAAAATTTCAGCTTCGCGTTCCGATAGACTCACTCCGCAATTCATCTCTTCCGCGCGAGTAACTCTCCTCGCTATTACTCCCATATCGCCATCATTCAAACCCGGAATTAGCCGACGCCTGTTAATTTTGGCGAAAGTTGCGCGAACCCTGGGGAACAAAACATCATAAACGATCGCGGCTGGTCTTGTAGCACGTGGACTCTATAACTTACCGACCGCATGTGCGTTACACCCTCAAAACACACGGAGACACAAGCAACAATAATCAACTTAACACTGGCGAACAAATCGACAACGCGGCATGAAATACTTCCTTACATCATTTCATAAGAAAAGCCCACGTCTTGCTGGGGAACAAAACATCATAAACGATCGCGGTTGGTGTTGTAGCACGTGGACTCTATAACTTACAGACCGTATGTGCGTTACACCCTCAAAACACACGGAGACACAAGCAACAATAATCAACTTAACACTGGCGAACAAATCGACAACGCGGCATGAAATACTTCCTTACATCATTTCATAAGAAAAGCCCACGTCTTGCGTTGCGCGCGGACGTATTCATAAAACAGCCGACTGGCAGCAAAGTAGACTAAATAATCTGGCGTGTCGTGCACTCTGGTGAATTCCGCCAAATGCCCGGCCACTCCCGTCTATCTCGTCTGTCACGTTGCACGTCTTTGTACACACAGCTATCTTTGTCATTCACGGACGAACGTAGCGCGCGTGTGTTAAATTCGGGGCGCGAAGGACTGAGTGCGTGGGCGGAGGAACAAAAGCAACGCAAATGGACGCTGTGCCGACGGGAAGTGCGGCGCCTCTGAAACGACTTGTACGAACACCTGTAAAGAGCACGGGCAGATGTTCGTGTGGAGTCATTAATCAAGCGCCGGGACGTCTCTCCAAACTACGATGCAAATGAGCGCCGACGGTCGTCCATGTTTCGCGACAGTGAAGGTCGTCTTCGAATGAGAAAACGGACTCAGCTGGTAGAGATCGATCGATCGTGATCGACGAGTGAACAAGTGCATTTCATTCGTACGGACGCGACGCCGTGGATGAAATATATTAGACACTTAGACGAGCGTAATTTAAGTATTTTTGCGTGACATATCTTGAGACGTAAAGGTTAACCCTTTGCACTCCTATGTCGAGTGTGACTCGACATCAGTTTTTATGGCAGGAGCTCCTTTGTCGAGCTCCACTCGACATTTTTTCATGTCTAAATAAATAGATATCGTGCACACGTTATCGACGCTCTCGCAATGTCACTAGAAGGGTTAGACATTCAGGTAATCGAAGAGAAATAAAAGAACTGGATGTGATCACAGATTATAATAAAAATATAGATGGTGTCGATATGGCGAACCAATACGCGACACCTTACTGTTTTTTACGTCGAGCACTCAAGTGGTGGAGGGAATATTTCTTTTGGGGATTAGAAATCTCCATGGTAAATGCGTATATTTTATACAAAGAAAAAACAAAAAACCAAGGAACAGAACCTATAGCCCACAAAAAATTTCGCGAAAAGATTTTGTCAATGCTAATTCGTGATTGTTGTCATCCAAATATGAAATTGGGGAGGCCTGGAACACATGATAAACACGATCGCTTAGATGGAAAGCCTCATTTAATCTTCCTACATCCCGAAGGAAAACACAAAGACTGTGCAGTTTACTCAAATAGAAAAACATCTGGAGGAAAAAGAGAAACCACCTATTTTTGTGAAACGTGTGAAAGAAAATCAGGGTTACATCTTGCAAGTTCTTTCAAAAGATATCATACCCTTGAAAATTTCAATATACGACAATACTGTAAATACAATTGGTATTTAAGTGAATTTATTTCTTCCTTTATTTATTTAAATTGCTTTATATTTTTAGATAAAGCAAATTTCAAATAAAACACTTAAAAGCGTTGGGAGCTGCTGGTAACGAAATTGAAATAAAATTCGGAGTGCAAAGGGTTAAAGTGAGTTGTCGATGATGGGAGTGTTTTATCGAATGGCACATCAAATGTTAGAATTATGAGTTGATTGTTTTTATGGGACCAATTCTGTAAGTTGTCGTGCAGCAAAACTATGTGACACGCACAGGAGATTTCTGTCTAATACGAGTTGCTACAACGCGCTAAAGATCCTATAACGAGTTTTCCATACAACGTGTTATAATAAAATGCGACATTTCACTATTTATTCTAGTCAATCATAAGATAGCTTGTTATTACCATTGCAACCAATTTCTTTCGTTCATAATTTCGCACAACGCGATTTCATACAACACGTAACATGTTATATATAACCCAGAAATATTAACACGTTGAGCGCCACGCATATTTTTATGGAAATATCCGTCAGGCCACGCGCGCTGATTAGAAGTAGTACATTGAAAGTATAAGATGTATTGCGGTATAAAATCCATTCATTTTTTTATAAGAAACATATAAATGCATTAATAATATACTCCTCTAATAGATAAAAGTTAAGTAAATTTTAAATAAATTGTCAGTAATCACGGAAAACAATGTAAACTTTTTAGTTTCATATCATATCTTACACTGTCACCCACCGGTGGTTGACGCGGCCTAAACGGAAAGTTCAGTGGCAGCCACCAATGGCTGACGTGGCACTCAACATGTTAAATTATATGTAATCACACAAATATACGGATTTCAAATAAAAGTATCATGACAAAATCGTTACTATTAAGCAGCAAGGTTTTACCGAATCAAGAACCGAGTATTGCATCATTGGCGTAGGAGTATAAGTGGAAGAACGTCGGTCCGCAGATTCGAACGTGTACGGCAGATCAACCGGAACAATCTCGATTGCCTGATCACGGAAGCATGGATGAACATTAAGGCACACGCACGGTTGCCAAATACTAATCATGACGTATCGGTCACGAGGCTTGAAGGCACACCACGATCGAGGATTCGATTAATGCCCGCGGGAGAGTTCAGAACCACGTCACGTATCCGCGTACGTGGAAACTAGACGCTAATGGAAACGGACAGAGAAACCAGGCTTTCGCGAATGCTCGGAAAATATTCCGACCGATCCGCTCGGCGATACAGATCACATTACTCGCGGTCGAGACTCAAATAATTATCGAACGTCGGCGACACGTTTTTCGCCGACCGACATCCAATTAGCCCGTACCCGCGATCGATCAATTTATTTGAACAAAAATTGTCCTAATTCAATCGCAAGACGAAGGAGCCTCGACCCGCCGAGCAATCAATTTCCGTAGAAACGTCGATTAAAATCTTCCAAGATTCCGCCACGGTCTCGGAAGTGGGTTGATCAAAAATTTACTTCCCTCCGGCGGCCTTTTAATTGTGACATACTTCACACGTCGTCTGTATTTCCGTTTAACACGTTGGCTGCCGTGGGTGTCACCGGTGACCGGTGCAAGAAATTTGACTGAAGATCGAAAATATTCGCAATGGGTAGTAATAATTATTTTATAAATGCAGTTATTGTTAGAATAGTGATGCGATTCTTTGGTCCCCAATACTTGCACATTATTTACATTTTGCATAATTCAGTCAAACGCTGTGGTATTTCATAGCATCGCCGTTATAATACGGCAAAATACGCACGGCGGTCAACGTGTTAAGTTTTTGCAAAAAGTTTTCGGTGGAAATATTTCATTTAAGCTTTTCACAGTTTTGCAACACGTCCCGTTCGTGTCACGAACTTTGCAGACGTGTGGGGAGAAATCATGGTCCGGTCAATCGGAGTTACGCGATTTCACGCACATTCACGACCGAAGTCAGAGAGTTTAACAGGAAGACAGGAGACAACACGTCACCGGCGAACGGAAGAACCAGCCAACTGTTTCGGAATTCGTCGAATTCCGGCAGAGTTACCGCACGTCGACCTCGAACCATTAAACCTCGAGGAGGGTGGACAGAGCGTTCTGCTGGACGCTACACGATCTAGAAACCTACCACAGCTGCAGATCACAGCTGCCTGTTGTTCGCCAAAGATACCGGTTTACAATGTCCAGCGCGGACGGTCTGTTTCCACTGCGCACCGCTGCCTGTTACTTCCAAATCTTGTTGCAGATCGTTCAACGTTGGACGACTCGCTGCATTCAGTAAGCACCATGTGGCGAAAACAAATAGAAGTGCCTTGGAAAGCATCTTAAAGTATCAGCGCGATCAGTAGAAATGAATTAAGGTAATGAAACCGTTTGCGGATGCAAGTCGAAAATGTGGTACATGTTCGTTTCTTTCAAATCTTGTTGGACATTACGTTCTATAAATGCCATGCGTTAGTGATTAAGAGAAGGTGATCACGCCGTTTGCAAATTCAAATCGAAAATGTGATATGCGTCTCTTTCTTCTAAATCTGATTAAACATCGAGCAACGGTAGAAAAGCCGTTACATTCCATAAATATTATGTAGTGGAGAACAAATTTAAATGCCTTGAGAAGCATGCTTTAGAAAATATCCTAAAATATCAAAACGGTCGTTAGCGCTTAATTAAGGTGATCACGCCGTTTGCAAATTCAAATTGAAAGTGTGATATGCGTCTGTTTCTTCCATGTCTCATTAACACTTTGACTGCCAAGCATATTTTGCCGTATTAGAACCGTGATGCGATGAAATACTGCAGAGTATAATTAACACTTTGACTGCCATGGTGGTCATCGGTGACCGGCGCAAAAGGTCTCACGAAAAATTCAAAAAATACCCAATCGGTCGCGTTTACAATGTCGAAAATGCAATTAATATTAAATAGTGATTCAATTATTTGGTCTCCGATACCTTCGCATTATTTTTATTTTGCACAATTCAATCATATTCTGCAGTACTTCATCCCGTTGGTGTTTTAATTTAGTAAAATACGCGTGGCAGTCAACGTGTTAAATCGTGCAAAAAAAAGGTAACGCAGAGTTGTTAAAAGCCAAAGTATTGAAGCACCGTCCCAATATCAAATGCTTTTACAAGATTGCAAATGGGCTTCATTGCGAATTTTTTGCATTTTTAGTGAAATCTTTTGCATCGGCCACCGATGACCACCGTGGCAGTCAATGTGTTAAACAACAGGCAACGATAGAAAAGCCGTCACATTCAATAAATACCGTATGGTGAAAAACAAGTTGAAGTACCTGATGAAGCATTCTAATACACCGACGCGATCCGTACAAACTAATTAACGCAATGACGTAATTTGCGGATACTTATCAAAAATGTGCTACATGCCAGTTTCTCCCGAATCCCATTACACATTCTTCAATATTCGATGAACCGTTAACATTCAAAAAATACCATACGACGAAAACAAGTTGAACCGCCTTAAGAAGCATCCTAACGCACCGACGCGCTCAATAGCAATTAATTAACGTAACCACACAGTTTGCGGATGCACATAAAGATGTCAATGTGTTAAACAACGGGCAACGGTAGAAAAGCCGTCACATTCAATAAATACCATATGGTGGAAAAGAAGTTTAAGTAACTTGAGAAGCATTCTAATATGCCGATGCGATCCGTACAAACTAATTAACGCAATGACGTAATTTGCGGATACTTATCAAAAATGTGCTACATTCCAGTTTCTCCCAAATCTCATTACACATTCTTCAACATTCGACGAGCCGTTAACATTAAAAAAATACCGTACGACAAAAACAAGTCGAACCGCCTTAAGAAGCGTCCTAACGCACCGACGCGCTCAATAGCAATTAATTAACGTAACCACACAGTTTGCGGATGCATATAAAGATGTCAATGTGTTAAATAACGGGCAACGGTAGAAAAGCCGTCACATTCAATAAATATTATGTGGTGGAAAATAAGTTTAAATGCCTTGAGAAGCATTCTAATACACCAACGCGATCCATACAAACTAATTAACGCAATGACGTAATTTGCGGATACTTATCGAAAATGTGCTACATGCCAGTTTCTCCCGAATCTCATTACACATTCTTCAACATTCGATGAGCCGTTAACATTCAAAAAATACCATACGACGAAAACAAGTTGAACCGCCTTAAGAAGCATCCTAACGCACCGACGCGCTCAATAGCAATTAATTAACGTAACCACACAGTTTGCGGATGCACATAAAGAATATGACATACGCCAGCTTCTTCGAAAGACAAACACGTTATGCCCCATGTTTGCGTCACGCGGAGTAATTGCAACGTTTCAATTTTGCGCGTTATCTGTCTGCGACGTATCCTGGAAATTTGCGCCGCAGAAAGTGACGGAAGAAGGCTGTGTAAAGTACAACGGCTCTGTAGGAAAGGATGCGCGGCATGGAATCTGGATAGTGTACGTGCGTTCGTTCGACGTCCAGAGATTAGAGACGACCGCACGTTCATCGTATGCCCACAAGGATCAGGAAGGAAAATCGAGGAATTACGAGACAGCCGCACTACGTGCGAACAATGATCATCAATGTTTGCGGATGTTACTCTAATAGGACCGAGGGCTGATTCGCTGCGCCGAGTTTATGGGTCGAAGCGATCGCCGGAACTCCCGTCTTCCTTGCAACATGAACTACGAAATTGATGTTATGACGCCTTCGGTATTATACGAATGCGTACAGGCAGAAGTATCGGAGAGACGAGTGAACGTCGCGTGCGTTTAGGTAAATTTATTCACTGCCGCGGAGCATGGACCCTGTAATTTGGTTTAGTGCCGGCTAAATGCCAGACGCGCGGAAACGATCGTTAAGCGTTTGCAACTGAAATGAATCGGGGTAAGGGCAAATTATGCGGAAAGTGTTCGGCGTTTGAAAAGGAACGATTAACAATTCTGTTTCAAGATACGTATGGATAATAAAATGTGATATAATTGAAGTGGGAAGAATGGGGCATGTGTAGCTTCTTTCGTTTGGTGTAGATGTACTTTGTGAATGACTGCGACGCCACGATATAGATGTAGATACTCGATAAGGAATGATCGGAGTAGAGCGTTATCGGTTTCATTTCCAAGTACGTCAAAGTATTTGAAACGTTCTAAATGAACGGTGACGAGGCTACCTTTTGCCAAGCGACCGGTTCGCTGACATCACCACCCATATTACATTGGCCTACGTAAACGCTTGCACGAACGTGCACGCATGTATACGCGGGTGCAGTTCTTGGTCGGCATGCAAAACCACGTCGATTTTGTGCAATACTTAAATAAATAATAATACAAGCAAATAATCCCATCCCGACTTCCGTAAGTAATTTAACGCTTAAATCGACTGTTACTTTTACTTTTCCACAATCCCCAGATACATCACACATATATTTTTATATCGTAACCACGCTACACTTTTCTACCATATATCACACATATATTTTTTAACCGCACCCCAGTCACGCGTGTAATTTTAATTACTAATGTAATCCAAGAACACTTGAACTTGCTTATCCACCGCAATTGTATATCGGCTGGAATGCAACATGAACTTATCAACAGCCCAGTCTCGCAATCTCTTTCATACCCTAAACCCAAAATACACCACTCATCTTTCTCTCCCTTGCCATAGCACCTTCTCCGCTTTCCAACCCCTCCCCTATAGAGATAACTACGTGGTTGCATAACCAAACCATTTTGCAGAAGAATCGGAGGAAATTCTGCAAACAGCGAAGCGTTGGACAAATTTCGCAAATGTAAGCAAGATAAGCCCCATATCGCCCATAGTACTTATCATATGTATGAAATTCGTACGGAAAATTATCACGTCCGAATTCAGCATTGCGTTATTAACCTATTATACCATACATAAGTTAACACGTTGACTGCCACGCGTATTTTAGTATATTAGAAAATGTAAATAATGTGCATGTATTGGAGACCAAAGGATCGCATCACTATTCTAACAACTGCATTTATAAAATAATAATTGCTACCCATTGTAAATATTTTGGATCTTCAGTAAAATCTCTTGCGTCGGTCACCGGTGATTGTATTAGAACGGTAATGATATGAAATACTACAGCATTTGACTGAATTATGCAAAATGTAAATAATGGGCAGGTATTGGAGATCAAAGGATCGCATCACTATTCTAACAACTGCATTTATAAAATAGTAATTGCTACCCATTGCAAATATTTTGGATCTTCAGTAAAATATCTTGCGTCGGTCACCGGTGATTGCATTAGAACGGCGATGCTATGAAATACTACAACATTTGACTGAATTATGCAAAATGTAAATAATGTGCAGGTATTGGAGACCAAAGGATCGTATCGCTATTCTAACAACTGCATTTATAAAATAATAATTCATCAGGATCACCGGTGACCACCGTGGCAGTCAAAGTGTTAATCTATGATATCATACATGTATAATTTCTCCACATACACCCTTCCCATTAAAACCCCTCTATCGTCTTCGCCATTTAACTTGACACGAAGAACTACCGTGCGTTTTCGGAATAAAACAATATCCTGTCATCCTATGCATTTGACACAACAATTTCCAAGCGGTTACTTCCAGGCACGCTCCGCACGCTTTACCGTAGCTGACATTCGGCGCACGATATCCGGACGGGGGAAAAGAAGGAAGTCCGCAGAAAGTTCTCCGTGAATTCCCGCAGGGCTCAGAGCCGGCGAGAAGCTCTCGCTCTCTCGCTAAGCAGGATGGGGTGTCTAAGCACGTTCGCTAAACAGGCAGATACGTTCGCCAGATAGGAGATACTTATGGCACTTCGGGGTATGAACTCGTGACCGTCGGGATCGGGCTGGATATAGCCCTCCTCGTTGTTCTCGGCACTGAGTGTATCCGCGATATAACGGTCCAACTCACCCGGCAGGACTCGTAGGAAATTCGCGGAACGCGGCAAACAACACCCGCGCACAACGAGGTGTTGCCTCGTCGTTCGGAATGAAAAGAACCTCCTCGACCGGGTATTAATTACACGTCTCCGCCTTAAGCCCGCACGATTTCTCGACAAACGATCGGAGGCTGAGGTACGAGACGCTGTGGGATGTGAAAATTAAGACCATCGCCGGAGCGTCAGACTGGCCGATCGAGATGAGAGATAAGGGGCGTGTGTGGGGGAGCGTATGGGAAGTGAATTTGAAAGAGTTGTGTGAGGATGCTGGAGTGGACGCGGTGCGATCGTGGGCATGTGTCGTGTGCTATTACTGTTGCGTAATCGTTCTATGAAACGTAGACGAAATGTATGTGATTTTACGTCATATCCAATTACGGGTGATAGACGACCAATGAGAATCGATGGGAGAGTACAATGCCGGTCGATACGATCGCACATGATCGCTGCGGCGCGGACTCGGCTGATGATCTAGACGCGGCTATAGAAATTAATTAGAAAAGAATGCACGCCGTGGCCCCGTCTCTTTGTCCCGATAGGAACCCGACCCGTAATTACGCTGCTGCGATGTTACCGCCGAACGACAGTCAACGCGATAAGGCTAAATTGCTAGAACGTCAGATTGATACATATCAAATGATATTTAATAACAGTGGACCCGGCATTCCATTCGCGAAGAATCGCCCGCATCCGGGCGAATGAAGTCGTCGATGTATCGTTTTCACGGGGAAAGATGTTATCCGTGTCCGAGCGCGATTCTTGGAATATCCATTAGCGACTCCCATACTCGCCTATCTAACCCGGATTGTCTCCGGCTATACACTTCCCGCGATACTTCCGACCGCGCAGCGAAGCCAGTGTCGAGTGCTAATTGGAAATTTAGATAGTTATATTCCACCCGATACAGATTGCCGTCTCGTTCGCCACTTGACACGATCGGAGACTACAATCCGCGCTGGAAATGAACGACCTGAATGCGCGGGACCACATGTGGGTCGAGAGCAGGGATAAGCGATGAAAAACGTCAAAGTGTTAGGTGTACCTTATAAAGCTTGCAGGAGTAGCGTGTTGTTGGACAGAAACGTCGAGCGTGGAAGATGTGAGACAAGTCAGTAACAAGGATATAGACGTGCGGCGGTTGAAGTCCGCGAAACGTTTCGTGTAATAAAATGTTAAGTGAATGACATATCAGATACCGCAGACATGCGGCTTTTTATCGTACACGTGTATTGACTGTAGTTTTTGTGAGAAATGTGTGTTCGCTTTTGAATTTAGCACGACAAAATATATACTCCGTGGGTATATAAAGAAATGTTGATCGGTATATAATCAATGTATATTTTGTCCTTATATTTCGGTTGTAGACGTTTGGCAGAGCTGTGATAATGTAGTCTGTGCAAAATTAACTTTCTGCTGACTATGGCCCGGTCTTCAATTGGGATGTTTTAATTCTGTTATAACTTTACGGAACTATGCATATACATGCGCTCTGACGTGAACCGAACGGACGTTAAGCGACGCATAACTGTACAACGGAAATGGAATATGGCATCAGGAAGAAATATTGGTTATTGCGAGCAAATCTCACGGTCCCATAAAACTCGCGGCCGCCATCCACCGTGCCAACTTTTGAAACATCACCACCTCATCTTGCTTCACATCTTTAGCCCTACCACTTTCTATTCACCGTGCCATCGCGTAATTCATTACTACCAATTCTATCTATGCACAGTATATTTTGTGGACTTTAATATGGTTTATTTAATATTTTACAAAAATGAGCGTCATATGGGAAAATGTGTTTTATGCTCTATGACTTCCTAGCATCCCACCTTCCATCGTATTTTTGGCCTTACCATTTTCCATTCACCATCCCATCGCCTGATTCATTCCAGCCACATTTATCTACTCACAGTGTATTTTGTGGTTTTAACACTTTACCGACCTACCGCTCACTAACGACCGACTCTGTTTTGGATATCGCGCAGGAATTGTGTATGTGCCTATTTGTAAAGCTTTATAACTGAAAAATACTGAATGTGTTGTTGAGAAGCCTTTGGTTTCAAAGCAGTGTAATTTTACTGTCATTTAGAATTGTCATAATATCATCTGATATTCATTTTATCTAATATAACCGTTGACCACTGAAAAGCCGATCAATCGGCTACCGGTAAATAGCAGTTGGACCCGAAAAGTCGATCACTCAGCTAGCGGTCGTTAAAGTGTTAAATATGGTTAAATATTTTACAAAGATACTCTTTTGCATCTTTCCTACCCATATCCTGAGGGTTCCCACTTATATTTACCTTCTGACAATTACCATCAAATACTCCCACGACACCCCTCAAACTTACAAGCCCCTTGTCACCTCGTTACAGCGCATCTTTCCGTTCCACAATTCCGGGCAATCGCGAACGCGCCTGCCGCAGTCACGAAAACGTTCGACGCGTGGGTGGGTCAAAGTGTCGAGGGAAGTCAATATACATTAGCGCAACGCCACGGGGGCTAAATCGGAAATCCGCAGCAGAGATCGCGGCCGCCGGCGAAACTGCGGGCTGCGCTCATAGTTTTGGCGAATTAGTCGGAAGCGCCGGCTCTCATTAGGGATGATTAATGACGCTCAATCGGTTAACCGAGGCGCGTTGCATCGTCAGCTTAAATGCGAACGTGCGTGTGGGCCTGCCCAGCGCGCAGTCCGACATTCGCGAAACGTCGAAAGCGAGTCAATGCTGTTTCCCCTTTCGGGAAACCGTTGTAACGGGTTTTGCGAGATCGCCATCAGCGGGGATCATCGATCACGAGCTTCGAGCCGGCTCGGACGGCGATGCGCACGACAGTGTGGCGGTTTAAATGGACCTCGTTTAATCTCATTAGGATCTCCGGCTGCGGGCCACGACCGTCCGCTCGTTGCATCTTCGACCGAGCGGACGATGACGATAATCTCGACGCTTCGATCTTTCGTTCGAGCCCGAGCGCATGAAGTGGCCTTCATTGTCGACTAACGACGCGCGTGCACGGCGCCGCGAACTTTGGCGTGATTTTAGAAACAGCGGAATACGGCGCTGCGGAAATGAGTAATGGCGTCGTAATATTGGCAGCGGTTGCGGAGATACGGTCAGCCGTGGGTTAACACGTTGACTGCCAAGCGTATTTTACTATATTAGAATGGCGATGCTATAAAATACTACAGCGTTTGACTGAATAATGCAAAATGTATTCTAATAACAACTGCATTTATAAAATAATAATTGCTACCCAGTGTAAATATTTTGCATCTTCAGTAAAACCTCTTGCGTCAGTCACCGGTTTGTATTAGAACGGCGATGCTATGAAATGGCAATGCTATGATTTGACGTGATTTTAGAAACAGCGGAATACGGCGCTGCAGAAATGAGTAATGGCGTCGTAATATTGGCAGCGGTTGCGGAGATACGGTGAGCCGTGGGTTAACATGTTGACTGGCAAGCGTATTTTGCTATGTTAGAACTGCGATGCGATGAAATACCGCAGAGTATGATTAAATCGTGCAAAAAGGAAGATAACGTAAACGTGTCAGAAGTCGAAACATTGAAGCACGGTTCCAATACCAATTGTTTTTTCAAAATTGCAAATAGGCTTCTTGCGAATTTTTTGCATTCTTAGTAAAATCTTTTGCACCGGTCACCGGTGACCACCGTGGCAGTCAAAGTGTTAAGGTGATTTATGGGCATTGACGCGAAGTTGCGGTGCGCGATGTAAGGCGGGAGTCGAATTGAAATGAATTAGCTGCGGCGCAAATAGGCTAGTTATTTCTCTGCGCGGGCGTTGCACGCTCCGAGTGACTCGCTGTCCCCCGAGCATACCGTCGCAGACGTTTAGTAATATCGCGCGAAACTATGTCGCTGCGAAACTACCCTAAGGCGCCAGGCCGCTCGGCGCGTTCAGCGAACCTTATTTAATCTCATTACGGAGCGCGCAGTTTGGAGCTCGCGGCACGGAACGAAAGATCGGCGAAATCGAATCGACACGAGCGCGCGCCGTCCTCTCAGCGCGGCAGGAAATCCGTGGATGACTTTAATCGATGAGCCACCTATCGTCAACAGTGAATCAACGTCGACTGCGATCAGTCGACGGGACTGCCGGCACTCGCGAATCCATCGTCGGGAGCGGACTATCGGAACGACAAACGATTCCATGGCTCGTTCGTTCGCCGCATTAGACCCCGATCGAAGCTGCGCCGACTCGATTAACGCTAAATGCACGTGGGTACCTGCTCCCTTCTGCTAACCTGACGAGTGCTCGACACGCGTGTACGTGTGTGGGCGTCAGCGTGTTTGTGTGCGAGAGCGCACGACCCAAATCACGGGTGGAAACACTTTTATTCGAATCCACTCGTCGGCAAAGGAAAACTTGACTGAAATCGACCGACCAACGATGTCAAAGGGACAGCGAGAGAGAAAGGAAGCCAGGGAGGGAATATCGCAGGCACAATGGCCTTCCTCGCACTGTCGCCGCTTTCGTTCAGCCCTTTTGTTTGCATTGTACGAACGTGGAATGTCTGTTATTATCGGACGCGCCGGGAAGATGAAATCGAGCAACCGACGATAAAACGAACGCGCGGCCGACGGATAAAAAAAGCACGTAGAGCGCGACTCGTACAATGAGGATTTCTCGCGGCAACGCCCCGCGAGCCGACGGAAATCGTGCAATTCTCGCTGCCGCTTACGTTCGGATCGCGTGAAATTATGCTGTCTGACGATACCGTGAAAAAATTGTGCGGAAAAATAGTGAGGCGTCGCGCGATAACGTACGCTTAACAAGATACTTTAAAAAAGTACATCTCCAGGGGCAGTGCATGGCGGATGAATTGAAAAGGCACGCAAAAAGTCTCGACGGCGATCTTTCGCGCGGCTCATATTTTTTGCCCGTAAAACCGTGAGCGCGAGGAAGATCCGTCGAACCGTCGAAACGCTGAAACGCGGCCTGTCACCGTTGATCACTCAACGTCGAAACAGAAAGACTCGAGCGGCGGGAAACGGTCTCGCGTAAAGATTCGTAACAGAGAGCCGGAATATCGCGCGAATCGAAGTATTTTTTGCCAAAGCGTTAACTGATACCGCCTGCCAACGCCAACGCGCGAATCGTTATCTCTGCCGCAACAATAAACCTCGACGAACAATGTGCAGTCGATGGCAGCGTAGATCGCGTACTTTACGCCACTTCGCAGATAACGCGCGGCGATAAACTTGCCGACTTTTTCTGTTCCGCCGAACTCGCTCGTCGTCATTCAAAAAGTCTCGAAACTCATCTCGCCCGGACGGGTCCCGAGGAATCTCGTGAAAACGAAAATTATTCATAAGCCAGATGAGGTCTGATAAGCCTCGGGAGACAGCTACTTTAAAAGGCGAAGAAACGAGTGGATGAGTTTTGCCGGGGCATTCGTCTTAATCAGAAAAGAAGTATTGCACGCGTGCGTTTACTCGCGGTCTCGTGGGAGGGAAAAGCGAAGTTGCGTGAACGAAGGGCAGAAATATAAGGGATGAGGGCGAGTGCTGGCCTAAGAAGATGGAGAGATAGAGAGAGAGAGAGAGAAAGGTGCCGAGGGAGAATGAAATGGAATGCACTCGAGCGAGAAGATTCTCGTCGTTCGCGTTATCGAGCATGACAGCAACGAAAATAAATCTCGAACTTACCATACGCTTCAGACGTTCCACAGTTTTAACGCGGCGCTTTTTACGTTGTTCAAATTTCACGTCGCAAAATGTTTCGCTCTGGCATCAACAAAGTAATCTCCGCAAAAATAAGGGTCTTTATGAATACGATAAACATCATTGCGCATGAGTTTTACCGTACGAGTTTTATACCGAATTTAACGGAGTACACTTCAGGCAGCACGTTTACTGACAAAACATTATTTAAATGCTGTTACATAAAAAGTTTACGATCACATAGGTGATTGCGTGGAACAACATTAAAGCACGGCCGCATGCGCAGGGGCCGAAACCGAAACGAAATTTAACATCACAGCTACGCTGCAGCTACTCGTTGAATGTTTACGGCACTGTAAGTTTCCAGTGTCATGAGGGAACGTTCAAAGGGCCGCGCAATCCAAAAGAGATCGATCCCAAAGGAACCCGATAGCATTCCCGATAAAACGATTCACGCGATAATCACTTAAACGTGCGCTCGTCTGCTCTGCAAACCGTCGCGTCAAAGGTACACAGACACACGACCATGCACATCGACCTTTCAGATATCAAACTCACCAATTTTACGAGACGAAAAGTGCAGAATAATAATTTCCGAAGAGTTAAGTGCTTCGATAATGAAATTGGCAGATTCAAGACAAGTGACGCCGATCAGTTTCATTTCTGAAAGACTTACGCGTACGTCGGGAGAGCAACATATTAGTTTTAAAGGCTTCTTTTACGCAGATTGAAAGCGGCTCGCGAGATGGGACCCCTGGCGAAGATTTATTGCTCCGGATGGGTATGGATTAGTTTTTTATTCATGACGCCCGAGAGAGGGTCTGCCCGCGGCACTCAATGGGGAGAAACGTCGACGCGGTGGACCGCTTAAAAAATTGTAAGGAACAGCGAAACAGTCGGTGAGTGAATTAACGGGGCGGGAAGACAAATCGCGCGATGGTCGGGGGGATAATGAAAGCGTCTAATTGAAGTTCCGCTGGGACGGCGCCGTATTTTTCTTCGTGCCTAAGAAAACGACCGTGCTATTCGTCGGTTTTCATTTGTATAATAAAGTTCGAGAATTGAGGAGCGCGAGTGGACGGTTCGCTCCCATTCTTTACGTGAGAATAAGCAGGCTCTGGATGGTAATGGAGTTATGGCTTGATGTAAGAAAAATAGTCCGTCATCGCGATGACTGATATCTTCCCTTAGCATATTCATTAGCGTGTCAATCGAATATGCGCGACCGGTATTGTTCGCCGGGGAGAAGCTTGCGGGAAAAGCATGTAAAAAAGACAATCGAATGCGCATAATGCGATACGAGTAACATCCATTGTGTGACATAAGAAGCCACCGCTTCATAAATTACGTTCCGTTATATCACGTTGCGTCGTACTGTGACTACCGGTGCATTATAACGCTCCTCCATCGTTCATTACGCGTAACACCCATCCCACTTCCCTAGAAACCCGCGGCGACCAGACTTTCCGCCGGACAATTTCGCCAGCCGGTCCGTCGGCAGAATTTCAAAATGACAGATGGCACCGTAAAAAGCGCAAAAGTACGGCGTTTCGAGAGTTTGTTTCCGTATCGGTTATGCGTATCGCGTTACCATGGAGTGCGGAGTGCGGGTTATTGGTCGCATAGTATACGTTGCGGGTATCGCTGGAACCCGCCCGCGCGCGTATCAACACGTTTGATCCTGTTAATAACAGCGCGATCGATTTACGCTCCGACCCCGTCACTGGCATCACTGGTTATTTTTCCCCGTGTCGTGGCTATTTTTCTTTCTTCTCTCTTTTTCGCGCGCGCGCCCGCGATCCGTCACGAACCCATTAGGCCGCCCGACGATAAGCTCGTTTCCTCGTTCGTTGATAAGGTCCCCACCGGCTGGCGCCTCGTATTTTCAGTCGACGAAATTAGCGGCGACTCTCTCGGCACACACAGGCGTGTCTCGTAAATGGACGAGCGTGCCCGTGGCGTGTGCGATGATTACTCGCGCGCGGACTGGCTTTTTAAACGTCGGTTCATACCGGATGGGTCACACGAGTCCACGCGTACGTATCGCATAAACGGCGTCTAATTAAAATCCGGAGATACGTGACTAAAAAGAATTTATGTACTCTTCCAGCTTTTACAGCGCCCAGCGTGCACGCTCGAATTTGGCGTTTCTTGGGTAAACCAGTGTTTTCGACTGTTGTTACATCGGTACTGATCTGTGTTAGACGGAGAAACATGGACGTACAGAATAACACTTGACAAAGAAGTTGCAGTCAAGTTTCTACGGTTTACCAACGTCTGCCCTAAATCCGTCAATACCCAACAGTGTTTTCGTGCGCTTAACCCTTTGACTGCTATGGATGCATATATGCGTCCGCCGAAATTTATCGGTGTTGACTATGGGTGCATATATGCGTCCTCAATTATTTCGATTTATTACCTTTTGCCGCTGCAATTATCAATGCACGTGACGAATACAGATGAACTGTTTAGCAAATCATTTTCTTGCATTATTTAATTTGGCGTAAATAAAGAATTATCATTACAACTTATTTGCGCTTTACATAATCCATCAATAGATTTCACACTACAAGTGGTTCGTCCTCAGCGAGCGCTTCGGCCGGAAGCATTCAGCAGTCAAAGGGTTAAAAACTCAGGCACCGAGGACGGGCCGTGGAATTGCGCGGCGTCCGCGAAATTTCAATTGTCCTTTACGGGGACAGTGGATTCGGCATGTCGCGATCGAATGATTGACTCAAAGTTACATCGGTACTGAGATGGTCTGTGTCAGACGGAGAAACATGGATATACAGAATAACACTTGACACGGAAGTTGCAGTCAGATTTCTACAGTTTACCAACGTCTGCCCTAAATCCGTCAATACCCAACAGTGTTTTCGTGTCCTTAAAAACTCAGGCACCGAGGACGGGCCGTGGAATTGCGTCCGCGAAATTTCAATTGTCCATTACAGTGGACAGTGGATACAGCATGTTGCGATCGAATGATTGATTCAAAGTTACAGCGGTACTGAGATGGTCTGTGTCAAACGAAGACACGTGGACGTACAGAATAACACTTGACAAGGAAGTTGCAGTCAGGTTTCTACGGTTTACCAACGTCTGCCCTAAATCCGTCGATACCCAACAGTGTTTCCGTGCGCTTAAAAACTCAGGCACCGAGGACGGGCCGTGGAATTGCGCGGCGTCCACGAAATTTCAATTGTCCATTACGGGGACAGTGGATGCGGCATGTCGCGGTCGAATGATTGATTCAAAGTGATCGTTACCCCTGCTGTCGCCGGGCGGGGTTACAGAACCGGGGGGAGGGTGTCGTTTCGTTCTGTGTAAAGTGGCGTTACCGGGACAGGGGTTTTGACCACACGCACGTACACGCGCGACCCACTCGTTACGCGTTTCGTGACCCTAAACGACCGGGCCTGCTACCGGATTGGAAATGCGACCGATTAAATGCTGCACAAAAGCTGCTCGACGACTCAATGCCTGACTTGGCGCATGTCAGAATTCTGTGCCATCAGACAACTGACAGTTTACAAATAAATTTGAAAGAATATATTGTATGGGAGTGTTAGAATTTGAGGATGAGTATGTTTCGTCCGGGAGAGGTGATTGCACATTTTAACACTTTACCGACCGCTGTTGACTGAAGATGCCACTCACTAACGACCGAATCTGTTTTATAATTATATATGTATATAAATAATTGTGTATGTCCCTATTTGTAAAGCTTTATAACTGAAAAATACTGAATGTGTTGTTGAAAATCCTTTGGTTTCAAAGCAGTGTAATTTTATTGTCATTTAGAATTGTCATAATATCATCTGATATTTATTTTATCTAATGTAACCGTGTTAACATTACAACAAGATAAATGAAAAGGTTTACTTAAGTCGTCAAATTTAGAAAAAAATTCAATCTAAGCGAATCTAGAAATACAGTGATCCATCTATTTAAGCAGATAATGAGTTCTATGAAAAGAGCGCGTAAATGATACCATGAAAAACTCTTTAAAATAAGGATGCGTTCCACATACTCAAATATGTATTTACTTGTTACAGGGGTTGAATTTTTGATGTAACCAGAATTTATTTCCATGCTTTAACATTACTCATTCGAAATCATTCTTGCTCAAACAGAGGGATTACCGTACTGAATTTGATTCGAATAAACGAATCGAGTTTAGATCGACTCGCTCTGTTCAACCGCTACACAACAACCATAATTTCTATTACTTTACGTCGAATGCCATCGACGTCCGCGAAAGATACGTTTCAGGCAAGCCGAATGGATGTTTTCAAATATTGCATATCACAATTTTCACGATATCGGAAGAACTCCGACGAAATTTCGTTACAGGTCCATACAGTACAATCGGAACAACCTCGAAGATAGCCCGATATATTTTGCGAGACCGGATAAAGCCGGCATCGAAACTGCGTTTGCCTCACGTCAATTTACTGAGTGCAGCGTATTTTTTTCGGCAACGCCGACTTTCGCGCAATTCTTTCTCGCCACTGCACATAGTTCCCGTCGTACGCACTCGCTATTTTCGCGTGGTCGACGAACTCCGAACGGCGAACGGGTAACAAACATCGCAAAATACCTGCACAGCTTTTCCTTCCGAAACGCGCCCGGATCAGCTCAAGTGCCCTGAGTCATTCGAATCTCACCAATCGCAGTCAGAATTCACTGAAAAAACTTTTTCGCCACAAAGAATAAAGACATTCCTTGTTCACCGGACTCCGAAGCATCGGCTGCACCTAACGATCGTACGTTCGCTGTAACTGAATCTGTTTATACGGCGGAAAGAAAATGGTCGAAGAGGTTGCACCATTTTTCGCTGGCAGATCGGTTGTCAAAGTTTCGCTCGGTTTTTAACGTTCAAGGCTGCTCGTCACGTATCAACGCGATCGGCATCCAAAGACCGCGCTTATCAGCGGAATTCGTAATTTGTTTTGAATCGCTCGATAACGAGCCCGACAAGCTGCGCGCCGCATTAGCGATTCGCGAAACTGGCAACGGAAGGAATTTTCTCTTAGCGCGGAGAAAGATAAACCGCCGGCGACGCCGCAATTAAAGCGAGAAGCAAAGTTTATTTCTGTCCCTGACGCGTTACAATGTTTATCCTAAGAGACGACAAATGTCTCCCGATGGCTGATAATCGTAACGAATGACCGCCAGATAAGGGAGCTCGATACGAGGCTGCAATGATTTACGTGAATACGTTATCGACGATATTTCAAACCGTACATGTCAGAGGAAAAAAGTACAGCCTCACGCGGTTTTACACGTTGGAAGCTGCACGGTATTCATGTGTTTTTTTTCGCAAGGCAATCCACGCTGCGGCGTTTATTACGAGGACTTCTAAGTCGAATAATTTCGTCGCGTCACTTTCATGAGAATACGAAAATAATCGATAGCAAAAGAAATGCTTACATTGATGCTTCGCGACGCGATAGCTGCACCTTGTATGATAATGACGTATCAGTTGGATTAGATTAGGCAACACTTTATGATGCTGCTTCTTGTAACGGCTGGTGGAATTAAGCCTGTCTGATCGACGATCAACGCGGAATGCGACGTATTAAAAGAGACATGCAGTTTTCAAGGGTCAAGCGTGCTGGTTCCTAACTGGCAAGAATAATGCTTTCACTGTTTTGCGACTAGTGGAATTGCATGTCCGCACGGCAATAAGAGAATCTCATTTCTTTGCACGTAGTTGTTCATATTTCTGTGAAAAAATCATTGCATGTTATAAACGAATGTCAGAGCGTACGGTTCGTAATACTGATTACTGCGATGAAGTTTCCAATCGCCACGTTTTACTAACAAAACGAAAGAACAAAGAACGTCGCGAGTCACTAATCCTCTTAGCAGAATATAATTTATAAGAATTAATTGATCCCTCCCAACGAAGTAAATCACATTTCTACCGAGATTAAAACAAGACACAAATATATTGATTTTCTATTAAGGGTAGTACCCATCAGTGAAATATTAATAACACCTGAGTAATTGGTGAATCGAAAATCTGCTCCCTTTGTTCAGAAATTCGAGAACAATAATTTCAGAACGCAAAATCGATGGAATAAAATTGACCTACCGGAGCGTATCAATTAAGCTCGACTTGTTTGCAACCCACAAAAGCCGGGCATTATCAGCAATACAGGCACTGCAGGAAAATTGGGATCTAACGTAAAATTAAAAGCTGGCGTTAATCAATGTGACGCATATATGGAGTTGCCACTGAATTGTGTGACCATATGAATGTCAACGTATAAGAGAGGAAAATTGACCAGTGGAAAATTGCCTGTGATCTTCGACTATTAATATCGCAATATCATAGGTAAACAGTTTGCTTGATCTTGTGTTACGTGCGAGAGTGTGAGTAATTCTGCAGTGTGCTTGCGAAAATACAAGTATTGGCAGCATAGTGTAAAAAGCGAAGTGGAACCCAATAGACTTAAAACGAGCATTTTGTGTTTGTTTGTGTTAATACTTGTTTTTTATATTGTGTTATGTGCAAGAGTGTGAGTAATTCTGCAATGTGCTTGCGAAAATACAAGTATTGGCAGCAAAGTGTAAAAAGCGAAGTGGAACCCAGTAGACTTAAAACGAGCATTTTGTGTTTGTTTGTGTTAATACTTGTTTTTTATATTGTGTTATGTGCGCGAGTGTGAGTGATTCTGCAGTATACTTGCGAGAATACAAGTATTGGCAAGATAGTGTAAAAAACAAAGTGGAACCGAATACACTTAAAACGAGCATTTTGTGTTTGTTTGTGTTAATACTTGTTTTTTATATTGTCTTATGTGCGAGAATGTGAGCAATTCTGCAGTGTGCTTGCGAAAATACAAGTATTGGCAGCATAGTGTAAAATGCGAAGTGGAACCCAATAGACTTAAAACGAGCATTTTGTGTTTGTTTGTGTTAATACTTGTTTTTTATATTGTGTTATGTGCGAGAATGTGAGCAATTCTGCAGTGTGCTTGCGAAAATACAAGTATTGGCAGCATAGTGTAAAAAGCGAAGTAACTTTTAAAACGAGAATACATATTGTGTTATGTGCGAGAATGTGAGCAATTCTGCAGTGTAAAATACAAGTATTGGCAAGATGTAAACCAAAGAATACACTTAAAACGAGCATTTTATGTTTGTTTATGTTAATACTTGTTTTTTATATTGTTATCTCTCTGTCAATAAATATTATCCTACACATACTCTACCCAAAAGAAGTCGAGCGATCGCAGTAGTAGGGCAGGAAACCGTGTCGCCAAAATTCAGCGACGAAAAGGGTTAAACCTATATTAACTCCGACTCTTTCGCTATGCAGAGCGTCGTCAATGTCATCGATATAAATACCGCAAAAAGTCCCCGACGTAGCGCAGTGATAAAGGCACCGCCCGGTTCGACCCACGGGATTTTTTCTTCCTGGTCAAAAACACGTCAATCGCGACGCTTGATTTATGGACGTCCATGTGAGCGGTTGCCCGCACGCGACGCGCAACGAAAAATAGAGACACGCAGGCGAAGAGTGTAAGACCGTACGAAAGAAGTGAATCTCCGTCTTCGTCTGTCCGCCAGCGAGCTTGCATACACGTTTGGGGTGTTCTGGATATAAAGATCGGTATAGCCGGATCTGTTTTGTGAGGAAGCTTTGTTTACATTGGCTTACACTTTCCACGGATCTCAATATACCTAACCAATTAACTAAAGATGCCACTTATTAACGACCGACTCTGTTTTGGATATCGCGCAAGAATTGTGTATGTGCCGATTTGTAAAGCTTTATAACTGAAAAATACTGAATGTGTTGTTGAGAATCCTTTGGTTTCAAAGCAGTGTAATTTTATTGCCATTTAGAATTGTCATAATAACATCTGATATTTATTTTATCTAATTTAACCGTTGACCACTGTAAAGCCGATTAACCCTTTGACAGCTATGGACGCATATATACATCCGTCGAAATCCATTCGTGTAGACTATGGCCACATGTATGCGTCCACAATCGTTTCGATTTCTCACTTATTCCAGCCAGAATTATCAATGTACGAGATGAATACAGATACGTTCGTTATCAAATAGTTTTCTTGCATTATCTAATTTGGCGTACATGAACAATTTATCAGTAGAACTTAGTTGCGCCTTACATAATCGATCAATAGAATTCACACCAGTGAAAAATGTTTCGTCCTCCGCAAGCGCTTCGGCAGGAAGTTTTCAGCAGTCAAAGGGTTAACACGTTGACTGCCAAGCATATTTTATTATATTAGAACCGTGATGCGATGAAATACTGCAGAGTATAATTAAATCGTGCCAAATAAAGTTAACGCAGGGTTATTTGAAGCCAAAGTATTGAAGCACCATTCCAATATCACTTGCTTTTACAAGATTGCAAATAGGCTTCATTGCGAATCTTTTGCATTCTTAATAAAATCTTTTGCGCCGGTCACCGGTGACCACCGTGGCAGTCAAAGTGTTAAGCGGCTACCGGTAAATAGCAGTTGGAACCGAAAAGTCGATTAATCGGCTAGCGGTCGTTAAACTATTAAATAACCCACCGATAGCTAAAGAATAGGAGGTTCGGTGGAAAGGGATGCTGTCCGGTAGAAAATTACCACCGGCAGGCCCAGGACAAACTATACGCGTGATATGGCCCCAACGTGCGTTTACGCCACACACGTATTCCCACGTACTTATGCCACCGTCGATCATTGATCACGTACCTACACTCGCGCATTATCAGGAATTCTCGATACTCCGCCGCATTCGAAGCCGGCATATGAACTACATACCCGTACGTATCATTACGCACATTAGACGCAAGTCTGTGGAATCTAGCGAGCGCACCAAGGCGAAGTGCCAGGTGAAAGAGAATGCGGGAGACGTGAGTTATGAATACGGGACCCGACGCGCGAACACGCTGATACTTTCTAGCTCTGCGTAAACATTTTTTCCACCCGGCCAGTGTTCGCCAGCACGTGTATAGAGCGACGTAGGTTTTCATCGAGCGCCTCGTGGCGTAGCGAGATGGAACGCACGGCTTTCCTCTCCTGGTCGCTCGAGCCGTCTTTTACTACTGCCGACGCGCTCTGTCCTGCCTTCGCTGCCGACCCTTTTGTTTTTTCTTCACAGTTCATCGCGCCGCGAGCTCTCTCGACGGAAACGTGCGCACGATTTATTAATCGTTCGGCCCGCGGGTTATCGAACTCACGCTGAACTCAGGCATTACCGGCCGCCGCCGCTTTTCGACCGGCGGAAACGAAGTCGGATGCACGGCGAAGATACGTGCGCCGACGGGGCTTTTGTTTGTTTTTCTGTTTTCAATGCGGATCGAATGTGCGACGGGCGCGGTGCGTGTTTCTTTTGCGGACGAAATTGAATGCGCCGCGCGCTGGATGATTGAAAAATGCGGTGTCGCGATGCGGTGTTGTAGGTGTCTGGATAAGAACGATAAACGGAAATCAATAATTACGTTATGCTTTATGGCGATGTTCTTGCGAATTGACAAGGCGGAACGATGAACCCCATAATTCACGTACGTCGATATTATAAATTCCGTTTGTATGACACACACGCCCTGCAATGTGTAAGGCTGTAATTAATATATGAAATATCGACGGCGTTATTACGATTTCAGTCAATTCTCGCGATTTTCCACGGTGCCTCAATAATTCAGCCAAAAATTGAACGACACGCGGGCGATTATATTCATCGAATAATATATAGTCCCCCGTCGAACGTTTCACCTATCTCAGCTTATTCCCGGGCCACATAAATTATCCGCTAAACGTACGAGCTCACGATTACAACATCCATCATTAACGCGTACCTCGGCGCAGACCACCTCGACGATCCTGGCGTATTAAGCGGGTTCTGCCCCCTGGATACTCGTCCGTGCACAGATACCCAAGATAAAAGAAATCCAAAATACAAATACCAAGTAGTGGACTCGAGGCGCCAGTCATTGCGATCGCAAACGAACGATAAAGATTCGTTCCCGGTAACCATGACGTATCAGCGATAAGATAATCGCGCGTTAATCCACGCCTGGCGGAATTGATTCGTTAGACACGGCAGTCGCGGGATTAGAGAGCCGATTGTGGGCTACTTTTATTGCATTTTCGTTCTACTTCACGTCCCGTCGCGGCAGTCTGCGATAAAGCATCGCACCGCATGCCGTTTTACAGTCGTTATGAAATTGTTGGTAGCCACGAGGTCAGGCGGTTACGACTGACATCGCTGACCGATACGGCAGGAAAGGCCAAGTGTATCGCAATTGACTGATTTCTTTAAAGCGATTGATTTAGGGTACACTGCACGTGCTTTAATTTGGCCCAGTTCTGTCATCATTCTGAAAACAGGCGAACGTACTTTCCAGTTGTATTTTCGCGATTTCCATATTACGACATGCCTTAGATATCGTGTACGTGTTATCGTACACTAAGTACTCTACTGCCGGCTGTGAATTTAGGAACAGCTTTCAAGTAAAAAATAGAGAACGATCGCACGAAAGAATATGTAATTAAATACGATAGAAAACAATGTAAAAAAATGTTCTAAAAGCAATAATTACGGCGTTACAACGTATAACCACGAATTAACTCGTCCAAAATTTATAGCCAACAGCAGACGTGCCCCTTCTTCCCCGTAGACGAATTTTCATGTAAATCTGCGTAAACACCCAACCTATCCCTTAAGGGGTTATGCCTACTTGGGTTGGTGAAAAAAATCGATTTTTTTTATCACATTTTCTTAATGTACATCATTTTAAGAATATTTCCTCAAAAGTACATAAGAATGTGAGTGCAAGTGATGAAAATAAACGGAACCTTACAGCAGAACGAAGGATTTTTTATTTCGGTAATAAAAAAAGAAGTTACAACAAAAGAACGACAGTTAGACCACCTCAAAAGACTGCAAGTGATGAAAATAAACGGAACCTCTAGGAGAAGGGCTATATTTCCCCCATTTTTTAATATTTTCTTATAAAAAAATGTATACAAATACCACTAAATACGTACTTGTTGGTAGTATTTTACGAATTTTAATTAGTACTCACTAAAACGGCAAAAAAAATCTTGAAAATCATGTCATTTCGCCGATCCCAAGTAGGCATAACCCCTTAATCTCTAACAGCCTAGCGCATCTAAAAAACAGCCAATTAAACAACCACTGCCCGCCACCGTCCAATGTGTCTCCGTTGCGACAGGGTTAATTGGTGCGCGGAAAAATAAATTCATCCTCAGCGTCGCGCGGTAAGAACGAGTTACTGAACCGTCATCATGATCGCGACATGCAGCGTGAGCCATCGACGCGTGACCTGGATAGACAGGCCTAGATAGGTGAAGCCTTGAAAAGTCAACATAAAAAATGGAGCTGGTTAAACAGTGCGTACCCTCCGGGCATGTGTAATCGATTTTCTCCTCCCACGCACCCGCCCGGCCTCCTAAACATCGAGACAGCCGATCGCGCGGCAGCCCGTTAAATCCACGCGTCACACGCATCGCGAACTTCCGATCCTAAATGCCACCCACCCAGCACGACCTTACCTAACCCGAAGGCGCGTGTGCCGATCGCAACTGTTACACGAGCGGGCAAAGGTATTATGTAGAACGAGCCTCGAGCACCGACGGCCGAGTTCTTAGAATTTTCGGCAGCGGAATTGTGCCTGGCAAGACGAGCGGGTTAAATAATGAGGCTTATTAATATCCGGGCCCCGGTACGATACGCGGATAAGAGGAAGGCGATTAGATGGGTGGAGAGATCGAGAGGTTGAGGGTTATAAATTTCTCAGACCGCACGTCCGGGGGTCGGTCCACTTTTTGACGGAGGATACCGTGTCGTGTGGGGAGTCCGACACGAAACGTGGGGTGACGTCGAGACGCTTGCGAAGTGCATTTTGTGCGGCGTCGCGCGAGAAGTGCGGGCATTGGTAAATGGTTTCTGAGAAAGATGCCGTGAGATAATCGCGGGTAATAATAGTGCATTTAAATTTAACCGTTAAGCGCGGTAAGAGAAATCGTTTTGAGCGTTTGACAGTTCGGAATTTATACTGTTTTGACAGGTTGAAATTTATACTAAGCCTCTCACGCCCACTGCCAAGACGTCAATTTCATAATATTATTAACTCGTTCGTCTTGTGCACAGTTGACGTGGATATGTATGTACAGTCGTGCCGCTGATCGCGACCGCGTTCACGCGACTGACACTCGCTCTAAGCCGCGATACTTTGTTTACGCAAGTTTACCACCTTCGCGTCTTCCCGTGATAACGAAGCGCAGGCAAAGTAGGTGATTTGGATACTGTAAAACCTCGACGACCGCATCGCCACGTATGAGAATCACGCACGGCGCGATGACAAAGTGGGACAACTCGCTCGTAACGAAACATGCTCCGTTTTGTCCGGCCGTCCTTTGCATGAGCGAATTTATGAATATTAATACGCCGACAGCACGCGAGCTATGTCGAAATCGGCGTTTTCTAGAGCGCTCCTCGATTCACGAAATCCCTGCTCTTCCGACCGGGTATTACCCGTCGAAATCTATTATAACGCTAGCCCCGCAATTTTACAGTTCGACTAATACGCGTATCGACCGTCACCGTTGATGAGCTATGCAGATCTAGGCGCATCTGCGTATGCATATTTATCCGAGCGCCGGCCAATAGAATCGTAGACATATTAATCCGTAGAGCCGCTTGGCGATGCCGGCGATAGATCACCGAACCGGTCCGGCGTTTCGTTCGCAAAAACATTTGGTCTGGTCCGGCCGAAGGTCGGACCGTCAGTCACATCCAACCGTCTGGACCGCCACCTGTAGAGTTGCCCCGCGATTCTTTCACGGGCGCGTCTCGCGAGCGTGCAAAAGGAGTCCCGCCGAGAATGTGGCGCGGAGGAAAGTCCGTCAAACGTATTTAATTGAGCGAGTGTGCGCGATAAGCGGAGCAGAGACGCGCGGTCCCCAAGGTCAGCCCTGAAATTCCAGTTCCGTTCCGGACCGCCGATTCTGCGCGAAGGGGGGATACGAAGCACGCGAACGAAACGAGCAAGAGTAGAAGCCGGTCGTCGCCGTCCTCCTCGTCGTAGTAAAGCGGCGCGCATAACTCGGCGGGAGAAATTTTTCTACGAGCCGACAATTTGTCCGTAACGTCAATGTCGTTGTTCGCCGTCTCGCCTAAAGTGCACCGTCGCAAAAGGCTATGCGTCGCGCCCGAACGAGCGCAATATGTTCGCCGAACGACACTCCGAGGTTATTCGAGGTGTCGGGGCGCGAAAGGGAAAAAGCGTGAAAGGGTCTTTGGCACCGGCAATATCGCGCTCTTTCGCGGCAAATGTAAATACTTACTGTCGCACGCGCTTTTTATCCCAGCGCCTCGCAATCGTCTGCCAAGCGGGGCCGATGTTTAAAACCGGAACGATGCCTCTCGTGTGCGCGCGAAACGTTTCACTTTACACGACGCCAAACGTCATTTCGACTGCGACGCTATCGGCTCTATGTCACACCAACACACGCGCGCACATAGGGTCACATACACAGGCGCACGTGGGACGGAGTACTGGCGCCTCTTGATGTAAGGGAATCCGGCGTGATTTTCGTCGCTCTGAGAGCTGGTGTCGCGTCGGACGCGATTGCTCGCTCTAGAGAGAAGTGGCCCGACGAGAGTGACCGTTGGCAATTACTATTATTAATTTGAACGGCTATTGGCACTCGACGCCGGCATCGCTCTGGCACTGAAATTCGCTCGCGGCACTGAGAAACATCATCGAACAGAATACGGACTGTAACGCGCGACGAATCGGGACACTCACGCTAGGCGCGAGCGAGTGTAACTGACTCGAGGCACGACTCGCCCGACGGTTTTATACGAGTGACTGGTTTCCCCCCAGAACGGCACACGATGCGTACGTACGCACTCAAGGAGGTACCGATGTACCTGCGTTAAAGCTCGTTCTCCAATCGTCCGGCTAGTATGCAACCAGAAACGAAGCCTGTCTGTGCGCGACGGTACCGTACCTACTGCGGCCCAAATGCCATTTCGCGAATTTCCCTTTTTCCGCAACTTCCACAGGCGCGTCAATATATCAACTACGGCAGCGGTGTCGTTAGGAGGTACGCAAGGTTGTAAAATATTATTTATAGAGTAAGATACCGTGCGAAATATGTGAAGTAGGTGTTTTGAAATTAAAATCGTCCGTATGTGACGGCGGTATCGTCTAATCGCTCGTACATGTATAATCTTCATTGGCGACTTACGTCTGACTTCGACGATACCGTATCTACTACTACTACTAGTGTTGCACCGGGTGTTTTTCTACTGCTATGATATTGCCGGAGAATGTAGTGTTATTATTATGCTTATTATCGCTATTTATGATTACTAACAGCAGACGTAGGACTGCGGAATAGTACAATCCAGGAGATAACCAAATGCGTAAGCGAGTCGATGAAGTCACTTGTTTCTTTATACTACACGTCGCGCGTAATTTGAAGTTCAACCGTAGCGCTCGAAATATTTACTTGCCACCTTTATACCGGCACATATGTGCTCTGCGTTATGAATACATCATTCGCAATCGTGGGTAACAATTTGCATAGAAGCGCTTCAAGAGGCCATTCCTGAACTTTCCAGCGAACTTTACGAAAGAACACGAAGTCGGCGAAAGGTTCACGTCGCACGGCATCGCGAAGGCGTCTGCGCAACAACGTCAGAAAATAAAAAACGCCACCCGGCCATTATTTTTCGAGTACAATTGTACCGCGAACAATTGCAGTCATCGTCGCCCTACGAAGTACCGCGGGGTTCTCGGAAGTTTTCTTCGAGGGCGTATTGTCAGAATCCCGCACAGTACCATATTTACCCGCCACAAGCAGTGCGCACCGCAGGCGAGAGCAAAATGTCCGACAACACCAGAGTGGAGTCCAGCCGATATCGGCCGAAAACAATGAGCCGGTCGCACCACCGTCGTTCCGCATCGTGCGAGGAAACAATTTGGCGGCACAAACTAGTCTTATCAGCGACGATTAAACGCTGATAAAAGGCGAGGGACGAGACAGCGGAAAATAACTTGCGCCGTCAGCCGCGAGGAATGTGAGGCATTAATTTACGATGCACAATGCGGTCACATATCACGTTTCGTTCGCTCCGAACAACTAGACACTATCGTCGAAATCTAATTTCGCGTGCGCGGCGATTCGCGCAGGTACCTCGGAGATGTCGCGAGAAAGCGAACTGGGGTTAGACGCAATCGAAAGCAAGCCTTTGCACACACGGCGAACGCACACGTGAGTCATCCTCTCGCGCTATCAGGTAGGCGAGCTCGACGACCCTGACTGGCCTGTAGTTTTATTTCTGTCCTTCACCGAGAGAATTTAACGCCCGTCATTACCATGAAAATCTGGCAGCTCCGTTGGCGACCCCACAGTCAATGTCGTGTTACTTATTACGATCATTACGCGGACGTTATATCGGCCGGCTTGCAGGACCGTTTAAGGTCTCCCTCGCGAGTCAGGGTTGCCTTCATGCACGTCGTCGTCGTCGTTGTCGTTTGCCGTCTCAATTATCTGGCTCGCTGCAGGGATCGTTTAAATCTCTTTCATCGCGTGTCCGTCATTAAAAATCCATCGCTGAACGTCGCGAAGTTGACGAAACGCATCGAATGTCTAATGACAGCACACGAGAGTAGGTTGTACGCGTCGCTTTTTTCTTAAAAACAAGGCGGTGAACGTTGCTCGTGAGAGGATATTTTTAGCCGGGCAGGTGCAGCGTCGGTTGGTTCGGATTCGTCGGGGCTTGATGGCGGACACTGAGATTGCGTGCGGAGGAAAATTTGAATGATAATGACCGGGAGGGCAAAGTAAGTAGCGAAATGCGCGATGAGACGTTGCACCCGGTCGATGTAACGGTATCGGGCAGGAAATTGCACCGAACAACTTCCGAACTCTCGAGAAATTCGCCGCTGCGCTGACTCTCGGCTACCGAATGAGTGAGAAACAATTTCCACCCGTCCGACGCGAATTAATTCGTAACATTAGGCCGCAGACGTAATCCTAAAAATAACTTCGCACGCACGTCAGGCGAAGCGCGTCAACCACAATCCCGAACGTTACCCTTTTACCTCGGGAGCCTTTGGGTTAAATGAAACGAAACGGGCCACAACTGGGCAGACCGTATCGTCCACTTAACCCTTTCATTCCTAACCTCTACGTTCTCGTCCTTTTTCTGCCGTCTCCGTCGTCAAACTCCATTTCGAGCAACACGAAATTTAGTAGAGAGCCGAGTAGGACTGAGAATCCATATCCTCATCCTGGCAAAGACAGATTCTGGCCCTGCCAGATCCTTGTGCGGATCCTACCTTCTCCCTGCCCCTTTCCAACTCCTTCCTGTTCATCCTCTACTTGACGCGAGTCCTAAGATAACGTGCGTCAGAGCCCTCCAAAGGCGCTGAGTTTACTCACGGAAAATTGCCTTGGCGTGGAATACGGATACATATGTACATTTGCGCGAGTACTTCCATATACCAATATGTACCTACACACGTGTTCATGTGGGAGACCGTGAAAGAGACAAACGGAGAGGCGAAAATAATATATACACGCGTTTACTTGGGCCTTTGTGTGGTTGCATAGGCGTCGACCCGTCAGGGGTCGTTACTAAACGTCAAACGGGCGTAGAACGTAGAACGTCAAAGATGTGACGCTTTGACGATAGGTGATGCGCTAGTTTGGTTCAGCTTGTTAATTATTCTGTGTGGAGTTCGGTGACTTAATGAAGTTGACGAAGCGTCTTAATATATCGGTAATGTTGTTAGCTTCAGGCGTAATAACACATGAGTGATAATAACCACTCATGATCACCCGCGGTAATGTCATATGTGCGTTACGGCACTAATTTCATTGAAGGGTAAGTATCGTAAAGCGAAAGTGACAGACTATTCAATTTCTCACCGGCGAATCTTTGACATATTTGTGCATCGAGCACAAACGTCAAGTGCCACCACCAGCGCGTGAAACAACACCTTTACGCCCATCGTGCATTCTCATATTTCGTACATCCTTATAACCGTTGCCAGCGCATCACTCAACATTACCGCGAACTTCACTTTTCCGGGGGAAACCAAAATTCGCTAAACTTCCGCGTAAAATACCGCAACCCCGTTTACCCCTTCGACAAAAGTTGCCGCGATGCAGCCGAGTTCGCTGATATTCGGCGCCTATGAACTAGTAAGTAAACATGCACGTGCGACGGCACGTAAATATACGTGCACAGACGTACACGCGTCAGAAGTAAACACGCGCGCGCGCGCACACATGAAATGCGACTCCGGGGCGTATTACGCGACGAAACGTAACATGTTACGCGATAGGAGAGCACTGCCACGTTATTACTGCGAGAGCCAAGCGAGACTCGTAGTATTTCGCAAAGCTCCTGCGGAGTTAGATTAATGAACGTACCGACTCGAGTTTCTGTAGACAATAATCCTCGTGCCGACGCTTCGGTCACCGCGGGAGTACTTTATACACACTCACGTCGCACAATCTGCCCGATTGCTGTACAACCTATAGATTCCATTATGCGCGCGTACTCCACCGAATGTGGGACGGAAAATGTGCAGATTCTTCCGCGTCGCGGAACAGTCGGGGGCGGATGCGTTCGTTTAGGATTTTTTTATCGCTTCTTGAAATGTACCGGGTTGACGCGTCAATGGAAATGGATTTTTATGACTGGAGAGTAATGGTACGTACAACGCGTGGAACCCGAAATGGGTCGGACCATGGAGTTTCCGGTTTAACTTCGATACTCCTGGCGGAACGTTAGTATCGTGGAGGTTCCTGTCATATACGGGTTCGGCGGAAGTTTTACGGTTATTAATGATACATGATAGAAGAGTTCGTCCTTGGTACGTCGCGCGTCGTGTATGTTTCGCGTTATTATTAAAAATTGTCGATTTTTAAAGGCGAAAGATCACTTCGTATCTGATATGCTCAGTCCAATTTTTCTTGCGCATCATCGCGTAACAGTGTACTTAGATTTTGCGTGTACCATAAATCAGGGATAAGATATTCACAGTGCCGACATTTCTTTCGGTTCTTGCAAAATTTTCGTGACGGTGAATTAATGGACGAGCTGAAAAATTGCTTGCTCGCAAACCTAAGCCTTCGCGTTCGTGTTCCAATCATCGCGAGAGAACCTGGTGCACTTTATGCCCATACCAACCGCATAATCTGTCCACTCACTTATTCTGTTATTATTATGGAAAATAGTGCTTCGCCCGCCGTTCCATTCGCCGACATGCGCACTAAGCGATAGATTCATCACAGAACGATGGAAGCGGCCTACGCCATCGTGAATAAATAACTACCTACCGGCCAGCTTCGATCGTGAGTCAGGATTTGAATTACGCCGACAGGAACGGAAGTGAACTCTATATTTGGATATTCGACTTGAAAGCGCGTGTTAATCGCATCTCTCACGATCTTCAAATGCAGTTATTCATAGGTATTTACACCGACACTCGGTATAAATAATGCCTGAACATATGTGAGCGCAGTAATGCGCGAGGGAAACACTTCATTTCCTACGAGAGATACGGCCTCTAAGACTATGCAGATACCGTCGATATAATTTAGGATTTAAACGCAACGGCCGGTGTACCGCACAATTTGAACTAAGTCGCCTTGAGCCTCGTCTTACGTTGGAAACGAAAGCTTCTTTATGAACGTAGATCTTACATGTACGGGGCAAAACCCCAGGACGACGATTTAGCCCAATGCCCATAGCGCAGTAAATGGAGCAGGCCTTCAAAGCATTTCTCTACACATGTCCCAAAGCTTACGAAGAATGTCTATCTGCGACGCTGGCGTACGGTAATAAATTAAGAAACGTCAAGACCTACATTTCGCGAAATAGACATTCCGTATGTCAAGACGCATAATAACACGCGTGGGACGATAACAACACATGAATCACCGACTAATTATCGCGCGTCGATATCGTGTCTCTGTAGACATTGTGACGTGATATGGAACATCTGCGATGGTTAAACGAAGTGAACATTGCGATCAGTTATGCGCGACCATAATAATGCGAGGAACTCGATAGTATCGTGCAAGTTGACTCTGCTGGCGGATATTTCGGCTAAGCTTTGCTAATCCCGGCGTGCTGTACGGGGTCGGAATGAGAAAATGGGAGAACAGGACAATGCCGAAGCGAGGGGTTACGCAGAACCGGTTATAAAGCCAAGAGAGACAGACAGTTCTTGCCCTGGAGCGGATTAGTGATAAAAGACGGAGATAGACGGACTGCAAATGATGGTGGACCAGTGATAAAAGACTGAAAGAGATGGACGGCCCTCTTGTGATAATGGACTAACGTTGGAGGACGGAGAGAGACAGATATCCTTTCACGTTTGATGGACATGTGACGTAAGATAGCAAGAAACGAACTACTCTTGATAGCAGACCAATGATACAGAATAGGAACTTTCCTTTTATACAAAATATTGTGAACATCGATGTACGCGGAAAGTGCAGAGTATACTGGGTGTCTTGGCTTTTGGCGTATGGTCTTTCATAATAAATCCCATGAGCAGACGAAAGCAGAAACATGTCATACGACATGTTTAAAATTTTAATTCAATTTTTTTGTTACATTTCAACCAAACATTTTTGGACCTACATTTATGTAACACTTTTTAGGTGCTCTTCATAAAACATATTACAAAAATTCGTACGCTGAAAGCTGGTCCCCCTTGTATAATACATCATACTTTTATCATCGGAAATATTGATAAAAGTAGAACGAGTAATGGAGATAAGAAATGGATGTACCGATCATATATACTGCGACCGTTGTAGCTTTTGCCAAGTCGAAAAGTGAAGTTGCCATTTCACTTCCGCATTTGAAGATTTGAACTCCATTCACGGCAGGTATGTTGAGGTCTGACGAAACACACGACACTAGTGTTGGTATTGGGCGTCTATGCGAGCGTCAGACCACTGATTGAGAGTTAATTGATTTGCGTTACGCAATTCACGCATTACCGCCATTGCGATTATCAGGATCCGTTTAGGTGTTTACTGGCGATTTGGCTACGGTAAGCAGAGGACCGGAATCAAAATCAATCGCATACGAAATTATAATTTTGTTGCTGACCGCCATATTCCGCCTCGCTCGCCTTTTCTCTTATTGATTTACGCATCGAATGACGGTTTGGATCATCCGGAAACAGGAGTGAGGCAAGTTCTGTGGAATTCAAACGTTCTCCGGGCCTTTTCACGCCGTTACGGGCAAAATGACAGTTACCGCGGTAGTAGTCAAGAGACCACAATATAATATGTCCGATCACATATGAGGTATTTTCATTGGATAATAAAGGAGTATTAAAACCCTTTTATGGTTGGAAAATATGTGTTCCCAAATTTTCATTACTGAAATTCTCGGGATGTTTCGGAGCCACTGTACATTTTCACTCGACATTGGTCCACTAAGGAATTTTTATTCGGCACACAACATTGGTGTACTAAGGCATTATGGTGGTATGCATACGCCTACGCCCAACACGCATCCCAGTAGAGTTTACAACGGGATGTCACAGGTGCGTTGCTGAAAATTCGTCGCAGGCCAATTCCGAAACTTATATACTTATATATTATATTTATATATATGACTTGTGTTGCCATTATATAAATATATATATACATATATATATATATATATATATATATCAATTGCTATATAATATATTAGATAGTCATAGCATACAGCTACCTATAGTTCGCTCGGTTATATAAGAAACGCCTCCGAAAGAGCGATAGATTCTTTTAGTGACTTTTCCCTTGAGCGTAAGTGACTACATCATGACTTTGTACCGAGCGATTTTCCGGAACATTCACCTATAACCAATTATCTAAACCTCGCCTCTCTATTCACCACAACACTAACGCTTTTTAATCCAACACTCAACAGCAGTGCAGTAAAGAATTTTCATTCAACAACTTTAACATATCCACATCCTTTTAACGAATTATCGTGAAGCTTACAACGAGCTGTGCACTCGCTATCAATTGCGATAGCAGCGGTGTCATTGAAAACCGGGCACATCAAACGCATCGCATTACCGCGATATCAAACAGCAGAAAAAGCGTCCGCCGCGGAGTACGTAATAAAATTACAAATGATTATAAAACGACAGCGGCAGGCGCCGGTCATCGATGCAACCGCGCCGCAAAGAAAACCCGGGCAGTGCAGCGTAAGCGAAAACCGCGAAGGATTAAAGAAAAATCGACATTTCCTGCGGCCACAAAGAGACTGGCGCCCCCATTAATTCCTTCTCGACTCGCCGTTCTCGGAGGCGCGACTTTCAGTGCTCCACTTACGCTTTATGTTTCCAGGCGAAGCTCGGCGCAAAAAGATACCGTCGGGAGTTGGACGCTTTCGGAATGATTTTCTTTCACTCCTTATACCCGACCGCCCCTTATAAAGGTAGAGCGTACCCAGACTTCGACAAAGCGCGGAAGTTTCGCATTTTACCGCGAGCGTTCGTATTCTCGACACGCAAATGCACGCGCAAAAGGCAAACGGGAGGAGTGAAGCGGAGAGCAGCGGAGAGGAGAGGAAAGGAGAGAGAGGAGACGAAATAGAAGCACGAGGCGCGTGTTCGAAATTCAAAGCTACCCACGTGACCGTCGATTCGACTAGTGCGGTTGCATCGCCTCTGCGCAAAAGGACATTCGCGAATGGGCATCGATTTACAAAGCCTCAAACCATCCGCGTCGCCGATCGGTAGACCGACGGCTATTTCACTTTGTGATTTCTAAAACCGCAGGCTCAATCCTCCGGCGCAATTTCAAACTCTTCGATAGCGTACCAGTACCGGCGGAGGAACGAATTGTATCGATTAGCAGCTGGGTTAAATCATTTCAATCCGATGTTTGTGGGGAAGAGATGTTGGTGTGGGTTAATGATGAAATGGGGTCCTACGCTTTTGGGCCGAGTGGGTCTTGTCGTAGAACGGAATTGGAATGGTACAGTTTGGGAACAGGGACAGTATTTCCCCGGACTCGCAGTGCAAGTCTGTAGTTTACCGAACCGAGATGACACCGGAAAAAAATAACGTTGAAATAATAGTCGCGGCAATAGAGACATTTAAAAACCAGCGTACCAACGCTACGACAAGAACGATGCATAGACTTTTGTACATTTAACTTTGACTTTATGAAAATATTTATAGAATATTGGAGATAATGTTCTGGTGAAAATGAGACCAAACGTGATATTATCCAGTTCACATTTAATTCTGAACGTTAATTCAATCATTTAAATATTACATAACAAATATGAAACAGGTAAATTTGGTCAGAATCACATAGTGGTCTCATTTTAGTTGAAACAATCTCACCAATATGCTATGACAGTTTTCAAATAAAAAAAAGTTGCAATTAAGAAAGTCCCATTATTGTATTATGACCAATCAAGCCGCGAATTCTCGTTAAAAGAATCGCATTACGTACATTGCATGCTTAACTGACTTCAATTTAGGATAAAAAAGGAAGCACTGAGGAAAGAAGTAATAGGGACAATGTGACAGTTTCCTGTACTATATTGAGTGATAGAACATATATATAATAATAGCGCGATGGCCAAGTACAATAGAGGAGATTGTAAATGTTCTGAGATTCCTAACGTCAGATGGTAAAGTCTCTGCAATTTTGTTATCCCGTACGCTGTTTGTTCTCGGGCCACGCAAAAGTTGACTTGACCCCTCTGCTGATGTAATATGGATGAGTGATATATCAGATGAACATGATATACGTATGATGAGAATAACGATGTTTAATGTATGTATTCTTTTTGGCAGGTTTGAAAACGCGGAGAGTTCCATATAGCGGTCTTATCTTTCATTCATCAAGCTTGAATAATCGCCTCGCCGAAATAACCCCCGCGACGCCAAATTATTCTTGCGTTCTCGCTGGGAACGCGCGCGCTGATAAAATTGCATCGACAAAATTGCTTCGTTTATCCGAGCCCCGGTTTTCATTCATGTCGGAACGGAGGCCCATTAATGTGCGGGCGACAGTGCTTTCCCCTGTTAATTTGCGCTCGGCAGCTCACAGGATTTGAATTGGTTACCGTGAAAAAGTGTTCGTATCGCTCGCTAAAGGCACACGAAAGAGAAATTGTTCAAAATGACAAAGAAACGACGGACGATTTCTTGATATATCGCTGACATTGTTTCGAAGGTATTTACGTTGCATCGCGGGATGATTTCACAAGAATGTAATCCCGCATGGTAAGCCATTGCATAACACGTATATACTTGAAGAACTAGAGCGTCATTATGTACGAAGTTCTCGTTCCCGTCAAACTTATCTGCGAATCTCATCTCGACGGGAGCGTACGTACGAATACTTCGACGCCGGGACCAAAACTTGCATAATATTAAAAGGCACGTAGTTTCGTTACATTTCACCCGGCGCTGCTCAGACGCAGAACGATGGCTTCGGCGGTCTTTAGACAGTAAGACGCGAGGCTATTTTCCACGGGAGCATTTCCCGAAAAACCTTCTTTCGCAAACGCTTCACGGCGAAGCCTGTAGACGCACTTGACAGCGTATCCAAAAGACAAGGAAACGTTAATTGTTCTTCGCATAAGACCCAGCGAATGCAGCATTTGGTAAGAACGTTTTGTTTCTGGATAAATACGTAGCTTAATGCAAGAGGCGAGAGTACGTGTGAAAGCTTATCGCGTAAAGTAGTTGCAACAGATAATGAGATGGCCTTTTCGTGAATTTGTGTGGACACGTGTGTTAGATAGTGTGTGAGAAACGATTAAGCCAACATCTAAATTCGTCTAGCAACATTCTCCTTTCACCACTACTCCGCTTAAATGACCATCACCGTCGCTATCATGTTAATTTTCCGCCGACTTGACATTTCAAGCTGAAGACGCCTTCGCATACCCAATCGCCGTAACATCAAATTCCAAACACCTGCGTCGACCCCAACATGCCGTCCATCATACGTAAATGACCGTTAAATCGTTGCCGGCCGACCATTTAATTACTAATTAATGTTCTCGGATGCCTGCACAGGAATTTAATCCGCGCATTGCAAATTTAGAAACCTCATCGTCTAACATTCCTCTCTATCGACGGGCGTAAAATCACCCACAGCCGACGTACACAATACAGCTTCCAACACCAATCCCAGTAGCGAGGTTTTCACAACTCTTCGAGCCCCCTACAAATTTGCGAGCCTCATCTTCATACATCCGTCAACTGCGAGACATCGTAAGAGTTGCGCAACGTACGCACACAATTACCGACTTTCAACGCAGCCACTTGTCGAAGTTTCGCCTCGTTCGCGTCTTCGCGCAATTGGATCCGCCCAAAGGAAGGTAATCACAGATCGTCCGAGCTCAAATACGAAGAGGCGAAGATGCGGTGACGAACATTCGCGGTCGCTCAACAACTTGGACGCGGTCCGCTGCAAAAGCTAAGCGCTTGTTAAACCGTTCCTAGGCAGTCCGCGTGCCTTTCAAGCAGTTTCACGCCCCGTTACGAGCGCCACGACTGTCAATTCGCGGTTTCTTGAAGCCGTATGCACATCGGTCTCTCTCTGAAACGATCTGGAAATTCCGCCGGAGGTATTTGTCGTCGGCACCGCAGGGGCTCACACGCCGTGAGTGAGTTCTTTGGGCGAGCGGGAACGAGCAGGAACGCGGACGAAACTCGAAGGTGGACGTTCGCCTTTAAACCGAACCACTCTCGGAATTTCTTAGCGTCGGTCCAGTCACTCGGCGCCGAATGGAATTCAAACGACTTTATAACGAAACAAGTACCTCGTCGCGCGGAAGTTCCTGCGTTAGGATACACTGGAAGTTGGACGAAAGTTGACGTAGAAGGCATGACCATCTGCGAAGCGGAACACGATACTTGCGCGATCATCGCGGAAACTGGCATGTGGAGAAGTGTAATTGCATTAGTACGGTGTAATGCAACTGTAATTCCGACTGATTCCTATAATTCCGACGTGTGCAATATTTCGGCTGGTTGTAACACTTTGGCATCGAGAGCGAAAAACGGCAAATATACAAACACTGAGAATGCAGACCTAGGCTGGTACCTAGAGAAAATTTCTCTTATCCGCGATCTGCGCGAAGCTCAAATAAAAGCGACGATAACGTTTATTTGAGAGCAAGTGTTGACGCTATTTCGTGTTTAGAATAACTTCGTTACCATAGGAAACTGAATTCCGACTGATACCAATAATTCCGACGTATCTGCAATATTTCGGGTGGCTGTAACACTTTGGCATCGAGAGCGGGAAACGGAAAATATACAAACGCTGAGAATTCAGACCTAGGCTGGTACCCAGAGAAAATTTCTCTTATCCGCGATCTGCGCGAAGCTCAAATAAAAGCGGCGATAACGTTTATTTGAGAGCAAGAGTTGACGCTATTTCGTGTTTAGAATAACTTCGTTACCATAGGAAACTACAGCAATTACGAATGATTGTACGGTACAATGCTACGGAGCGTAAAAGGCCACTGGCAGGAATTGCATTCATGAAGGAGTCTTTTACAAGAGATTGGGGATCACTGTCGTAAGCAGATTCCGTCCGGTCGTCCACGGACGTAGTCACGTACCGCTTACACGCTCATTGCAAACGAGAAAAGAAAACAGACACCGACGAAGGCAGAAGAAGCGAGTGGCAGGGCTCGTTCGAAAAAACGCTCATTGCGATATTGCGCCGGCGCGAACGAGGGCGAATAATGGATCCGTCACGATGAACGGAATCGGGCTCTTCACTGATCTGGAAAACAAGACAATCCACTCGGACGTTTTTACAACAGAAGGCGGGATTGAGCAGGAAGAGAGGGACGAGGAGGTTGGAGCGGAACGGGAAGAAGGAACTTGGATCCATTCCATTCTGGCCTGCGCGCAGGACTTTCCGATCTTGAAAATGCTCACGGTCGGTCGCGCTTGTCACGTACCGTAGAAATCAATGAGTCTGCGTACGAAGCTTCGGAGGAATGCGAAAGGAGGGTCCCTGCTACGGAGGACTTCATCGTAAGCCACGTCCGAGGAGTCTTGTGCAAGCTCTTTCCTCCGCATCGATGGAAGGGAACGTTCTGAACGTGTGCCTTGAACTTTCTCGTCGCTTTATATGTATGGATTTGCCGATAACTGAAACCTACGTCTCCCACAGGTAGGCGCTCAAATCTATGCAGAGGATGTAAAGACGGACACGAAATTGAAACGATATGTAACAAGGACCGTTGTGAGGGCCTGATGCTATTACCACGAATATTATGTAATTAACACTTTGACTACGGTGGTCACCGGTTAGAACGGCGATGCGCAAAAGATTTTAACTGAAAATGCAAAAAACTAATGTGCATGTATTGGAGACCACGAATCGCATCATATTCTAATCTTGTAAAATTTTGGATCTTCAGTAAAATCTCTTGCGCCGGTTGATATTGGCAGCCAACGTGTTAAGAACGTTATTAACAGTTTGCTTCTAATAAGATCTATGCGTTACTTTATTTTATAAATGCAGTTATTGTAATCATAGTGATGCGATTTTATTGCATCGCGGTTTTAACATAGCAAAATACGCTTGGCCGTCAACGTGTTAAGAGAGTTATGAAAATTAAACATTGTCAGGAAAAAACTTTCTTGTCTCTAAGAAGATTGTGTAATGATGTGGTATCAATTTTTCACTTTTGCGGTATGTTATAAACTCGCCATCTGTTGCGTGTTATAAGACGTACCGAATAAATGGTTGCATGTTAAGTAAGTTACATAGATGAAAACTCATGTACGAAATGTTGAAAGCACGTGCATGGGAAACTGTATTCAGAGGAACAAACCATGAAGAAGAAACGATTGTCATGCGACGGGTACCTCACCACTAAATTTCGACCATCTATTACCCGACCCGTGGCTATTATGCGAATTCGATCCAACCGGGACAATAGAGTTAATCGCACCGTTAAACGAACTTGACGCACCTTACAATTTCACACTTTCGCCGGTCTGGTTCGTGGGTCATTAACGAAGGCGAATCCGTTCCGGTTACGCTTACTTGCTCACGCTTCCTAACGAAATCACTTCTCTCTGTATTCAGGGTTCCGGTGCCAGAAGCCACCCGAATTACACGACCATTCCTCATCCCCACACAGCTCGCAATTGTCAAATCTACATCATTCGTGTCTAAAGAAGATAATTACCAAATTAAGTCACCCGTCACTGGACTATAAAAATTTTTCTTCTACTTTCATACACACCATACTGCACATTTTTTCACATTGATTCCCAAGATGCAACAATCACAACAACCGATGGATGGAACTGCGAGTTGGTTCTCTGTAATCTCGCTAACAACGCGACATTTTTCATTCCTTCAGTACCCATATTTTTCAAGTCAACGTCGTTCGTGTCTAAGCAAGATCATTATCATATTAAATCACGCGTCGCTGGACCATAGGAGTTTCAATCACGCCGCATTCAATACTTTTCCAAATCAATTTTATACAATTTTTCCAACAATGCGATATCTCTCAAACCCTCTGTACTAATATTGAAGCTCCCGAACATTGCATCTATAGCTGGAAACAATTTTAACAAAAAAAAAGTCCACACGTTTTCTAAGCACTGACGTTTGTATCTACCAAAGATAATCACCAAATTAAGTGAGACGTTGAACCACAGGAATTTCTTTCTACCCGTACACCGTACTGAATATTTTTTCAAAGTGATCGACGATATGCAGAGATCACGACGATCGACGGATCATGTCGCAAGATTGGTTCCCTGTAATCTCGCTAGCAACGCGACAGCGGTAGCAGAGGATTTCGCTGGAAAGTCGAATAAATCCCGCGAAATGATCAACCGAAAGAGTAAGACGGCGAGGCGGGAGGCGAGCGGAGCGATAAATTTCCGCGCGAGTACTAACGGCCGAAGTGCTTTCGCGCGGCAGACAAACCCATCATCGTCCTTGCTTCTTAGAAGGCGAAGGGTACTTACGAGGAGGTAAAGCGCGTCCGTACGTATACGCGGTTATTTACGACGTACATACGTCCGTGTACACGTACACGCAGATGCAGAAAGAGAAAGAGAGACGGCCGTGGGGTTCCCGCGAGAAGAAGTACAGAATGCTGGAGGCAAGAGAAATCTAAAATATTTACGTCTGGCGCACACACGGTGCACCGGTCGGAAGATAAGGACGTTTGCTCGCGAAACACTTGCACGACATCAGTAAACAAAACGCGGCATCGTGGATGGCCTCCTCCGACGTCTTTCTCGCAGGTAACTCCGGGCTATTCGCCTTTCGGTATCGCTTAAGCAGCGAAGGCTAAGCGCCCGCGTCTTCGCTACAAAGTGGACGGCCGCGAATCTGATACGGAAATTTTCAATGCCCGACCACCGCCGGCGTGCGTACGAGAGACGTGATAAAAGTCGAGCCGCCGATAAGCCCCGCTGCTCGCATCGCTTTTCACCGCGCTCCACGGGTATAATCGCCGATAAAGGTAACGTAGCGCTGTGCACCGATGATCGCGGCGAGAATCGCCGTGATTTGCCATTTAGCGCGCGCATCGTACGCGGAGGAATTAAAATGGTCGTTGTGCCGGTGCGTTCCGGCGCATTGTTCTCGAAAGCATGATAAGGACTGCTGAAAATGACCCGCGATACACTAAATTGCCGGAAAATTTCCGAAAGGGGCAGATGTCCTTTGTGTACAGCTACGAGGCATTGTTCAGGGTCGAGCCATTTAATGTTTCTACGATTTTGCTCCGGTTTTCTGTTTACATCGTTTCCCAAGACTGCAATTTCGGGATTATTAGCTGCAACGAAATATTTCGATTTTTGCACTATGCCCGATAATACAACTAACATTTCTGAAAGGGGCAAATGTCCTTTGTATACAGCTACGAGGCATTGTTCAGGGTCGAGCCATTTAATGTTTCTACGATTTTGCTCCGGTTTTCTGTTTACATCGTTTCCCAAGACTGCAATTTCGGCATTATTAGCTGCAACGAAACATTTCGATTTTTGCACTATGACCGATAATGCAACTAACATTTCCGAAGGGGGCAAATGTCCTTTGTATACAGCTACGAGGCATTGTTCAGGGTCGAGCCATTTAATGTTTCTACGATTTTGCTCCGGTTTTCTGTTTACATCGTTTCCCAAGACTGCAATTTCAGGATTATTAGCTGCAACGAAATATTTCGATTTTTGCACTATGACCGATAATGCAACTAACATTTCCGAAAGGGGCAAATGTCCTTTGTATACAGCTACGAGGCATTGTTCAGGGTCGAGCCATTTAATGTTTCTACGATTTCGCTCCGGTTTTCTGTTTACATCGTTTCCCAAGACTGCAATTTCGGGATTATTAGCTGCAACGAAATATTTCGATTTTTGCACTATGACCGATAATGCAACTAACATTTTCGAAAGGGGAAAATGTCCTTTGTATACAGCTACGAGGCATTGTTCAGGGTCGAGCCATTTAATGTTTCTACGATTTTGCTCCGGTTTTCTGTTTACATCGTTTCCCAAGACTGCAATTTCGGGATTATTAGCTGCAACGAAATATTTCGATTTTTGCACTATGACCGATAATACAACTAACATTTCTGAAAGGGGCAAATGTCCTTTGTATACAGCTACGAGGCATTGTTCAGGGTCGAGCCATTTAATGTTTCTACGATTTTGCTCCGGTTTTCTGTTTACATCGTTTCCCAAGACTGCAATTCCAGGATTATTAACTGCAACGAAATATTTCGATTTTTGCACTATGACCGATAATGCAACTAACATTTCCGAAAGGGGCAGATGTCCTTTGTATACAGCTACGAGGCATTGTTCAGGGTCGAGCCATTTAATGTTTCTACGATTTTGCTCCGGTTTTCTGTTTACATCGTTTCCCAAGACTGCAATTTCAGGATTATTAGCTGCAACGAATTATTTCGATTTTTGCACTATGACCGATAATGCAACTAACATTTCCGAAAGGGGCAGATGTCGTTTGTATACAGCTACGAGGCATTGTTCAGGGTCGAGCCATTTAATGTTTCTACGATTTTGCTCCGGTTTTCTGTTTACATCGTTTCCCCAGACTGCAATTTCGGGATTATTAGCTGCAACGAAATATTTCGATTTTTGCACCTTGCCCGATAATACAACTAACATTCACTCGACGAGTGCCCATGTTCCCACACGGCAAAACTCTGTTCCTGCCGCTCATCCAATCGTCTTCCAATCGGTTTTTTCAGTGGCACCGCCCACCGTCTGTTTTCTAAAACTCGCTCTAATAACGTCGTTCCTCTCCGCAGCGTTCGTGCCGTTCGATCAGCGATCAAATTTTCTAGCAATTCACTCTTCGCGCGCCCCGCAATCTCCCCCATCCCCTGTTCCATTTCGTTCCCGGGGGAGAAAAGTTTCATCGCTTCTCGCGATGATCACGACCTCACGGAAGGATTTCTTTATGAGCGCACGACGTCGCCTGGTTCACGGAATTCGTCCTGCACGTCTCGTGATTCACGGCCGCGCTGCACACGCCTCTGCCGTCGTCAGATCCGGAAACTGGAGTAGTAAGCGCACCGCGGACTCATAGGAGTAGGATCAGGGCGAATGGGTGCTCTTAGTGATTACATTTGCAAGTCAAACGAGCCGGTCGACAAGACGGTAGAATATATTTATACATATATACGCGCATATAATATATATACGTATATAGCAGGTGTACGTGCCTGTATGAGCATGTAGGACGTGTATACGGATGTACGTATGTATGTGCGTATGTATGTATGTGGAATCTACCCTCTTGATTCGGACGAAGGGCAAGAGCCGGGGGGATGGAAGCCGGAAGACGGGGGGAATGAGGATAAGACGAGCGGAATATCGGTTGGCTGGGGCTTACCTGCCTCGAAAAGTGTCTGGGCAAGCAGGAGACGAGGACCCACGTCATGGGGTAGCAAGAGACAGATTGAGAGAAGCGCGGCCCGACGAGAGGGTGGCAGAGAGAGAAAGCCGCTTCATTTCGCGAGTAGAAGGTGAAATGGGGTATGGAAAGCGAAGCGAATCGCCGAAGAGGATGTGTCATTGCCCTCTGGATCCGCGACGAAGAAATGCGGGGGAGGTAAGCAGACGAGGACGGCTGTGGTGCGAGGCGATGAGGGGAAGAAAAAGAGCGGGTCGGCAAGAAGGACGGAGGCTGGGGGGCGAAAGGACACGACGATAAAAGAAGAGAGGGTGGTACAGGAAAGAAGAGGGCGGAACGGCTTGGCAGGTTTATCCCGGGCCCAGCTTCATTTTCAGCCCTCGTCTGAATATAAAAGACAATTTAATTATAGGAGGATTTTCAAAGGGTACTATCCTCTACTTTTACCCGCTCTATGCCTGTCTCATTCTTTCTGCCTCCCTTTGTATCTGTCGACAGTGAATCTCGGTAGAAGATGCCCGCGACAGAAGGAAAACGCGACGGGAATGCGTGCGCGGGCTTGTCTGCGAGTGCACGCAACCGCACACACGTTATTTTCATTTTAATGTAGACTCGACGCGCCGGATTTATTCGGGACCGAGGTTACGCTAAACCACGACGCGGTGGAACAAATTACACGGAAAGAGTTGAGGCACGGTGAAAGGGGGCAGGGTGGGACCGACAGGCGTATAGCGTTGTTCTATCGAGCTTGCAAATTAAATGAAAAATACGACCGGTACCTCTCTAAACAACGAGAGGTATTACATCCGTTTCGTGTAATTTGCATCCCTTTTTTACCCGGGCGAAGTACGGTAAATGCCGGGTGGGCAAGGAGGGGGATTAATAAAAACTGTTCACTTCCCGCACTTCCCGCCACACTGCGCGCATTTTGCTACGCAATTCACTCCCCCGCTTGACCCCGTTTTTATACACAATGCGTATAATCCACAGGCGTGTTTTCTCTGCTCGCAAAACCGACGTATACCCGGCGTTATTTGCATACTCGCCCATACGCCCAGCCCTTTCTTCGCCGTTCCACTCTACCCTTTGCCGTGCCTGTAATCCAATTAATGCTGTGAACTTCGAGTCTCCTTTTGTCGCAAATTAAGCCCCCGCAAGGAAAATTTCCCCAGCCTGCCCGTGGCTTTCCTCTCGTTGTCGCGGATTTTTTCACCCTTTGTCACAGTGTACCTAGCCAGCGTGCTTAAGCGAAATCGGCCGATAATGGTATTCGCGGCGTGCAAGCGTGTCGACGAATCCTACTGGCGAAATAAAGAAATAGCATGCCGGTAATGTTTCGACCGCGAACTTAACGCAGCAATAATTTACGAGCACTTAGGCGATCGAGAAATTTATAACTGGTTGGCCATGTCTTGCGGCTCCCAGACACTTTAGTCTTTCGCAAGTTCTGCTTCGGTATTGTTCCGTTCGTTACCGGCGACGCCGTGATCCTGCGAATATTGAGTAGTTACGAGTAATCTTGGCTTACCGCGGTGGCGAAGGCTAGATGAAGCCGGTATAATAATGTCTTCAGCCATTTATGAGCCATTAGCGCTTGAAAATCCATTTGGCGAAAACAATACGCTGGCGTCGCGAAGGCTTCGTGTCCATTAGCAAACGGAATAAACACTATCGGACCTTATTTCAACGTTCACGTAAATACGCGACAATCGACACACAATAAACAGTCTAATGTGTAACCGGATTAAAAAAAAAAAACGTGGAAGTCGCGGCAGAGAAACATCTATTTACAGGCATAATATAAAAAATCGACCGTATGTTCGCATTCTGAGTCCTTGAGATTTATAATACATCGATGATCTGTAAGCGACATATAGATGTTATGAAATTGTAAACAAAATCAAACACAACATTTTTCGTTCGGATACGATATATTCTGGTGAACAGTCTAATGTATAACCGTGTTAAAAAAAAAACCGTGGAAGTCGCGGCAGAAAAACATCTATTTACAGGCATAATATAAAAAGTTGACCGTATGTTCGCATTCTAAGTCCTCGATATTTATAATACATCGATGATCTGTGAGCGACGTGTAGACGTTATGAAATTGTAAACAAAATCAAACACAACATTTTTCGTTCGGATACGATATATTCTGGTGAACAGTCTAATGTATAACCGTGTTAAAAAAAAAAGGAAGTCGCGGCAGAGAAACATCTCGTTACAGGCATAATAAAAAAAATCGACCGTATGTTCACATTCTGAGTCCTTGATATTTATAATACATCGATGATCTGTGAGCGACGTGTAGACGTTATGAAATTGTAAACAAAATCAAACACAACATTTTTCGTTCGGATACGATATATTCTGGTGAACAGTCTAATGTATAACCGTGTTAAAAAAAAAAACCGTGGAAGTCGCGGCAGAGAAACATCTATTTACAGGCATAATATAAAAAGTCGACCGTATGTTCGCATTCTAAGTCCTTGATATTTATAATACATCGATGATCTGTGAGCGACGTGTAGACGTTATGAAATTGTAAACAAAATCAAACACAACATTTTTCGTTCGGATACGATATATTCTGGTGAACAGTCTAATGTATAACCGTGTTAAAAAAAACCGTGGAAGTCGCAGCAGAGAAACATCAATTTACAGGCATAATAAAAAAAATCGACCGTATGTTCGCATTCTGAGTTCTTGATATCTATAATACATCGATGATCTGTGAGCGACGTGTAGACGTAATGAAATTGTAAACAAAATCAAACACAACATTTTTCGTTCGGATACGATATATTCTGGTGAACAGTCTAATGTATAACCGTGTTAAAAAAAAACCGTGGAAGTCGCGGCAGAGAAACATCTATTTACAGGCATAATATAAAAAGTCGACCGTATGTTCGCATTCTAAGTCCTTGATATTTATAATACATCGATGATCTGTGAGTGACGTGTAGACGTTATGAAATTGTAAACAAAATCCAACACAACATTTTTCGTTCGGATACGATATATTCTGGTGAACAGTCTAATGTATAACCGTGTTAAAAAAAACCGTGGAAGTCGCAGCAGAGAAACATCAATTTACAGGCATAATAAAAAAAAATCGACCGTATGTTCGCATTCTGAGTTCTTGATATCTATAATACATCGATGATCTGTGAGCGACGTGTAGACGTAATGAAATTGTAAACAAAATCAAACACAACATTTTTCGTTCGGATACGATATATTCTGGTGAACAGTCTAATGTATAACCGTGTTAAAAAAAAAAACCGTGGAAGTCGCGGCAGAGAAACATCTATTTACAGGCATAATAAAAAAAATCGACCGTATGTTTGCATTCTAAGTCCTTGATATTTATAATACATCGATGATCTGTGAGCGACGTGTAGACGTTATGAAATTGTAAACAAAATCAAACACAACATTTTTCCTTCGGATACGATATATTCTGGTGATCAACCCAGCAAACATCATAACTGTTCGACAGGGGTGCCGATATCAGCGTATGCGGATAAATTTGTAATAATCTTCCTGCCCTAAGCGACGGTAATAAACAAACACACGCGGCGTAACAATGCGCAATGTGTGGGCAACAGCTGTTTGCCGTACGAATCGCGGCGGATACACATATGATGCACCGCTTGTCGGCACTCGCAACTCGCGGCCGTTTCATGGTTTGTAATGCGTATAATAAAAGGATTAAACTTTGCGTGGGCCGGTGCACCGTATGAATTCTACATCACGCCCGAGATATCTCTGGCCAATGTCCGTGTACCGTTAAACGGGTCGGTTATAACTCGCGACTACTACGAGTACTACATACTACCATTGCTACACGCTGAAATATACGGTCGCACGCCGACTACTCGTTAACGTCCGAGTTTATCGACGAAATTAACGAATAACAGAGTGGAAATGCAAGAAAAACGGCGGCAGCATATCCTCGGACTAGCTGAGCGTACGGACTTTATCGTGCATACATTCGTCAGCAGGGGTGAAAAACGTAAGGTAGTAGAAACATTGGGATATGACTTTCGATAGAGGAAGCTATTTCTTGTTCGATTTCGCGTCGATGCAGTGCCAAGCTGTTGCTATTGGAGATTCTACGAAATATAGCGAGCAAAACCATAGATTGTGATGTTGAACGGAGGAGGAACGAGCGAATTTATCAAACACATTGGAATCATACTTCATCTAGTCGTGTAACGAATACGCATATGTATGACACGAAAAAAGCTATTTCATATAAAATCACAGATTCACTGCTTATTACGTTCGGTAAATGAGAGAAGATTGAATCTATTCGAATAATCTTGTGAGCGCAGGTTTCTGACCTATAAAACTGAAACGGCTATAAAAAGAGCGAATCGGTTATTCGCCAACGCAAGCTAAGAATATGCTAAGATACCCGCGGAAAGAATACAATATCCTTTATCGGATCCTGCAAAACTAAGGCGACACTCATGAGTCATGTTCTTCCAAGCAATTTCCGAGATAGTGTTTAAAATGTCACTCATCGATTTTGCATAAACTGAGTTCAAAATACGCGACAGATATTCATACCCCCCCGTAACTCGTTGAACAGTTAATAAGTTCTGTTAAAGATAAAAATTGCATGAGTTATAACCAGCAATATAAATAAAACGGTTACTTATTCATTACTCCATTTACATACAAATTGTAAACATTAAAATGCATTGAAAATTATATTACGAATAAAAAAAATGTTGCGGAATGAGCTTCTGTAATACTTGCATGTTATGTTCCGGATCATTACAGTTTTACGTTTCGATCAACACTACTGACTCCATCCCATAAGTTCCCGCTGCTGTTGAGGTCCGATGCAATTGAAATATTATCGTCGTTCGCGTTATCACTCTAATTATATTTTCAGCAAATCATTACAGTTTTACGTTTCGATCAACACTACTGACTCCATCCCATAAGTTCCCGCTGCTGTTGAGGTCTGATGCAATTGAAATATTATCGTCGTTCGCGTTATCACTCTAATTATATTTTTAGCAAATCAAATCGACGACTGTCAACACTTGACAATCGTCGAACAAAATGCATTCAAGAATGAAAAGATCAAGTGTCCCATAACCGACGAACACCCGCGTGCAGGAGGATGCACTATACACAAGAAAGGAAGCGCATCTCACTCGAGACGATTAACTAGCGCCCCGGCTATAAACAAATCTTCCGTTATTAGACGCGCGCGCGGGACACTGTGAGTTTATTCAGCAGACCGAGATTAACACCGAGAGAACGAGCCGGGCTCACGGCCCACGGCTATATAACGGCGGATTTCACGTTGCTATTCTTCGCGGCTGATAGATGCCCAAGGTACGGAATCAAAAGCTCGCGAACCCTTTATTCATGACCGCCATTATTTCACCGTCGTTCGTTCCCTGATTCGCGGCACGCATACGTGGGTATATATACACGAGCGAACTTAGGTGTACGTGCAGCGCGAATATAGAGAGAGCGCAGGACTTCGAAGCCCGGCTAAGGTTCGGGTCCCATTTATATCTAGGAAAATCCGTGGAAAATCTCGCGGTTGAATGCCGAGTGCCTGCGAGAGCAGCGGCTGACGTAGGCCGATTTGTGCGACATGCATGCGCCGTGAAACAATGGGCATTATTAAATATTCGATGTAGACGGTGTGTCGGGAAGGCGAAGGCCGAGATTGGCGAGGTGGGGTAGTGGGTTAGCGAGGGGAAGGTAGAATGAAAATCCAGGATCTGTACCTGGCATGAACCGGGCCGTGTCATTTACATATAAATTGCTCGCCTAAAATCATACTCACATTTAATTTTCCGCTTTCGGGCCGACCGTACATCCTGCCGGCTCAACCTCGAGGCCGCGCGCTTTCATGCCATTTAGAGCGATGTTACGTATCTGGCCACCGCGATCGCGTTTAAATCACGACAACTTTACGTGTTACGCGTCCCTGTGTACAATGAGAGTACTGTTTCGGGCAAAGACGTGTGCTTAGGAGACGTCAAGGAAATCTTACCTGCGGGTAGAAACAGTGTGTCCCGTTTTGGCGTTTAAACGAAAATTCGGTAGAACGACCGGTGCATTTATGGGCGGTATTTCAATGTAATGATATTCGCTGTACTCTAGGGACGAGAAGGTATGTAACTGGTTTAGCGCGAAGATTCTGCGCGTTCTACCGTTTGGGACACAGAGATAAATTAGTGAAATGTGAATCGACATGCTAATGGAATATCTTCATATCAGAGAACGGTGGAGTAGATGATATGGGAGTCGCGAAACGTTCAATGTAAAGTCTGCTTGAAGGTATCCGCATACGAAGAGTAGCCACTCATAACGATATTACCACTCACAGTGGACATTCTACCCGTAGAATCCTGGAAATAAGGACCTCGCTCGGAGCGGAGGCAGTAATAAAGCGAGGATGGGAGAGAGGTTTGAAAGAGAAAGGCAAAAGCTCCGCTCTTCTCTATCTCGTTACAACATATCTACCCCGGCCAGCGACTCTATTTACATGAACGACGATTAAGTGTCCCTGCAAGTGTACCATGTTCATCGTTATCTATAAACTACTCCCTACCCCTTCCTCCGCGACAACAAAATTTCAAAATTACACAACCTTCCACGAAGCAAAATTACACAACCTTCCAAAAAGCTTCCACGAAATTCCACAAAAATTCACATCCCCACCCAAATCCGTATAACACAGTATGATTTCGTTCACCGAAATACATGTAGGATAAGATGTTAGGTGTCGTCGAAGCGCGATGCAGAATTATATTAAGTTGAATAAAATTATTTAAAGATAAATGGAAGCGCTAATATATAAATATAAATATAAAATAAAGGTAAAACTATGGCAATTCGACTACAATTCGGTAAACGGCAAGAAAACGCATCTATACTGAACTGGACTGAACTAAAAACTGATCTAAGACTGAACTGAGACTGAATAAACTTTGCACTAAAACTGATGTTAAACTCAACTCGCATCGCAAATCGGGCCAGCTTTTACACGGACCTCTACGGCCTTATCTTAACCCCTTAACCTACGATTTACGTCCGAGAATTTTGGGCCGAAAACATAAACAAGCTCGCGCAGCCTTCGAGCCATTCGCATGACTTGTTTAGTACGAAGTTTAGTGCAAAGTTTCCTTACATCTACTAGAATGTTTCGCATTGTATCACACCATTGCAGATTATAAATTTTGTATTACTTGCATCTACCACCATTATTCCATCAGGTTGTAATTACTTATCACATATTCCACAAATATTTATGACTTTAGGAGGGCGCCGCCGCGAATATTCACTTTTGGCCCGATCATCGTATTACAGGCATAGCCCGTAATATTTATTTTTGGCCCGATCATCTACGACGGGCTATGCCCATAGTTGTAGGTTAAGGGGTTAATCAGTAAGGCCCGACGGTCCCGCGTCAGTTTTATGCGACGCATCTACGGCTGTTTTCCTGATACTACGTACATACATAATTCTCTTAATTTACAGTAAAGCCAGGAAATTCACGGAAAAAGCCCGAAAGAAACTAGGGTACACATAGAAATCTGTTGCGTTGCATGTGTAGAGTGGTTTCGCTGGAAGGCAGAAGATCACAGGCTCTGACATCCGGGTACGCGTAATGCACGCATGGAAAAGTCAAAGCTCGCCTTTGAAAGAGAGGATCTGTGACACGCCAACAAGTGCACTCGCGAACGCGACCAATCGGGACGACCCTCCGTTGACCGGCTTCCCTCAGTTTCTCTCGGTTTCCCAGCCCCGGGGACAATGCACGAGGTCCCTGCTGCAGCCACGAGGCGTGCACACGATGCACCGTGTGGTCCTTACGTGCTCATGGAAATTGCAATGGAGCCCGCGGGCCCGCTTGTATATTTCATATTTTACGATGTGTACGCTGGGCCATCGTGACGGCAAATACAGAGGGTCGACCGACTACAGAGGGTTGAAGGGAGAAAAAGGAGAAGGAAGGTACTTCCTGCGGTCCGATCTCCCTGTCTTCTTCGCACGCGTTCGCTCCTGCTCTACCTTCAAACCGGAGATAAACGTAGCGCGGTACATTAGCGCCGTTTACGTAAGGCGTGCAACGTAAAATATGCTTAGGACGGCTGGAACAAGTTTTGCTGCACGTAGATGTATGTTAGGTGTATACACGGACGTTTGGTCGTGGAGTGCATGTCAGAATTGTTTTCTTTTCTGTAGTTATGTTGTTATCGATTGTACTATTTGCTCTCTCTGAATGTATCTTGTCCATATCGCAATATGTTTTATTTAATAAATTATTCAATGCGAGTTTATTTTGTAAGTGTAACAGTACGTATGTGTGGGTTATGGTAGACGAAGTATTCAGTGTGCAAAACTAAAGGTTCTGCAATTTTGCATTTTGCTCTGAGAAATAACAGAAAGAAGAAATACCGAAGAGGTTTGGCATAGGTACGTCAATATTGACGCTGTGAATTTATATTATAAAGGCAAATAAGTAACGGTTGAATATCTTTACTGCATGACACTGTTCGTATGTCCATGTTTTCCAATCACATATTTCATGTTTGCCGGCTGGTGTTTTTGCTAATCGACTTGACATGGATCAAGATTTTAACCGAATGACTTAGAGAATATACGTGGTTTTAGCTCAAATGTTTCGTACACTTACGAATAAAACGTTTAACGGGTATAATAGAACTAAAGCAGCATTATTGATGTTATTAAAGATATGACGGTATTTTAATTCTCGGCTGGAGGTGGTGAAAATTTAATCGTGTGAGCATAAAAGCGATGCGGGAAAGACAGTTCTCTACGTGCGTTTGCCTTCGTTTAGCCTGCCGCGGCGGCAGACGTTTGCGCAAGGGAATTAATTCTGAACGTTCCGAGTTACGCCGGCGGGGCATCTGAAAATCTCATTTCTGATTTACGATTTGTCCGGACGAGGGTTTAAAACTAAATTTGCCCGGGCGCAGTAACAGTGGTGGCAAACTCGGAGATAGGCGTACGCTCGCACGGTACACAGTGGCGGAGTTACGCATGTTAAATAAAATGAAGGGCGGCGCCAGGCATATACACGCGATAAAAACGATCCGACCGCCAGGGAATATTAATCACGGCGCGTTGTTTGTCAAGCGCGTTATCGTTCTCATTTGGAATTCGGACGTACATCGTGTACCGGCACATATAATGCAACGTGTCCGATTGAGGATCGTCGAAATTATGACAAAGTACAAGCGTCATGTCCACTCGCAAGTTCTACGCATTTACCGAATCCATTACGAGACATCCGACCCGCACCGCATAAATTTCGGGTCTCTCTCGACACCGGTAAAACATCGCAATCAAATTCAATTTGACATTCTACCCTTCGAGCCCACCGGCAGTTCGAAGCTGACAATCCCCATTCAGCGCATTCAATTTTTCACGAATCTCTGCTCCGCTCTCCCTCCGCGTTAATACTTCGCTGCAAATATTTAGTAGACAGGACCCGTAGCAGGGACTTTCGAGCGAAGAGCCGAGGAAAGAAACTGCATTCAATCACGATGTATTTATTCCATTCCATCGAGGGCGCCGGCGGAACGAAGCCGTTCCGTTCCTCTTGACAATAAAGTGACAAGGTATCGAGAGCGAGTCTCGAGCACGATAGTTTCGACGGTTAATAAAAAAAGAAACAAGGCGTCGCCGATTCAGGGGACTGCGAGCAATTTGCCGCGACGCTCTTGCCGGCAGGGTGTAAACGAGGAAACCGTGGGTAGGAGTAGCTGCTGAGGAACAGCGGAAGGGGTGTAGCAGGAAGGCGCGGAGAGACTCCTCGAAGAAAGAGGATTTCAGCGGAATTTACGGCCCGATGTTATTTAAGCGATCGAACCGAGCTGCGCGCGAAGTAGAAGAAGAGAGCCGAGGCGAAGGGAAGACGGGCCGATCAGATAAAACCAATAAATATGAATTCCTCCGCGATTGGTCGAGGGAGAGGGGGACTGGCGTTCGCCGTACGGGATTGTTGAGGCAGCAAATTACCGTCGATTATGCAAGAAAAATGGGGACGGACAGTGGGCGGGGGAGGAAGGCAAAACAGAAAAAGCGGAGAGACGGCGAGAAAGATGGCGCGAATGAAATAGGGGACGGCGGGCAAAACGAGGAAATAAAGGGAGGCAGGGGGCCGAGCGTAAGGATGGCAAACGGCGGGACACGTGGAAGCAGAAGAATGAGCGGCGGAAGAGCGAAACGGCAAGAAGAGGCACGGCAAACGAAATGGGGGAGAATATAAATGGGCCGCCGCGAGTCTTACCTTCTGGCGAACGTTATCAAAATTGAATTTTCGAATATAGAAGAACGAAGGGAGGATCCGTAGGCGTTTCGCCCTGCTTCGATCTGTCTCACTTCTCCCAGACTCTCCTTTGTTATTTATGTCCCGGCGTATGGCGAGCCAGGGCCATTGTCGATATACAATAGAAATTTGTTCGCGCGACGTGTCGGGCTAAAAGGGGTGGAAAGGAGGGGGTGCGTGGTGTTGGCGGAGGGTAGTTGTCCTTACTAGCACGTTTCCAGACGCCGCTGAAGTTCCAGGACCGTGAAAACCCGACTTGTATCTCCCCTTAACCGGTACCTATATATCGAGGAACGTGGGATGTGCGAAAAAGAGGAAAAGAGAGTAGGTGCGCGGGATCGAGCAAGGGGTGGCTGAGTGGGTAGGGTAGGAGGAAGCTTGGGGCCAGATTGATTGCTTCTTTCTCCCTCGGCGCGCCAAGGACGAAGTACAGATATCTCCAGGCCACGTAGGAGAGGCGCACTTCGTGACCTGAGATCGAATTCCATGTTGTCTTGAATTCGAATTCCGCTCCAACGCCCGATCTCTTTCCGGTCGTTAATAACGCGAGGTGATTAGATGTTGAGCCTCTCCGCTGCCGCGCGATGCGCAATTCACGGCGGAACTTCAACGCGAAAAGCGCTGCGCCCGTCTGTCAACGTTCGACAGTTATCACTTTGTACTTGTGAAAAATTCACCGGCGATGATTAGAATTTTCGGTGGATCCAAAGTATTGGCGGCAAAATATCGGCGTAAGAGATTTTACTGTGGATCCAAAATATTCGCAATGGGTAGCAATAATTACTTTATAAATGCAGTTATTGTTAGAAAAGTGATGCGAACCTTTGGTCTCCAATACCTACATATTATTTACATTTTGCATAATTCAGTCAAACGCTGTAGTATTTCATAGCATCGCCGTTTTAATACAGGAAAATACGCACGGCAGTCAATGTGTTAACTCTTTGACTGCCATGCGTATTTTACTATATTAAAACTGCAACCGGATGAAGTACTACAGAATACGATTGAATTGTGCAAAGTGAAAATAATGCGAAGGTATCGGGGACTAAAGAATTGAATCGCTATCTAATATTAATTGCATTTACAAAATTATAAATGCGACCGATTAGGTATTTTTTGAGTTTTTCGTGAGACCTTTTGCGCCGGTCACCGATGACCACCATGGCAGTCAACGTGTTAATCGGACGTCGAATTAATGTGAAACGCGCGTCAAGTAACTGCCGAGCGTGATTTAGTGTTGACGGCGATAGGGACGGAATGAATGACAGATTTTGTCGGCTTCGTTAACGATGTAAGAAGGAATTCGATCCGGTTCGGTAAATAGATTCGTATCGAGGAATTTCTTTCTTTCGGTCGAGTCGCCTAAAATCGGATTCCGTCTTTCCGTTGCCCTCGACAAAACGGGACGCGAATTTGCAGCGGCCCTGAGACTGTAAAGAAATGCTTCGTGACCCGAGATCGAATTCCACATTGACCAGAATTCTGATTCTCCCCTACGATTCGATTTCCTTCCGCTCGTTAACGGCGTAAGACGATTAGGTATCGGGAATCCATTCGCGCGAATGTCGTAATTAGGAAAAGACTGCCGCCGCCACTCGGATGTTGTTTGTTTCTGCGCGAGCACGTTAGAAATTGTACGCCACCGTTGTCGGACATCACAAATATTTATAAGAGTAAGATAAGTTATTCGCGTCTATATAAACAGCCCATTGCGAGAGAAAGCCGGATCGTGGTAAATTATTGTAGGTCGAGGTAAGCGAAGGTTAGAAATACAATCAAATATGTGCGACGCCGGTTCCGTCTTAGTTTTCTGTTATACTACTGGAGAATTGTTAGAATTAAGTAAGTGAGCAAGTAAATGAACGGATGGATGAATGAGTGAGATCGAATTAGGGCAAAGTGTTGCGTTAGCCTTCGTGCTCTACAGAACATTTCAAGAAGTATTAGATTTGTGTCGGATTTTCCATTCGAACGCGTAATTGCATCCGAGTAATAGTTGTAGTAATAGTTGTGTATTTTTGTGAATATTAATATTTTTAAGACTATTACCTTACTATACTATTTTTTGTAAATATATTAGTGTTTTAGTCACCACCTTCCATCACAAGTCGCACAATTGCATTAGAACTTCTTCGCACGTCATGAAGGATTTCAATTTAGAAACGTTGTGCAACGGAAAATAGCTCGATCGTCGATGAATTAGTAATTCAAGAGCGGCACCGAACCGACATATTTCGTTCGCCGACAAAATTACACAAGCCTTTCGAACGCCCCGATGAAACATTGTAATTCGATAACGACGCGCAACAGAAACATTTCGTTTCCCGGCAAAATTACGTGAACCTCGCTCGTAGCCGCCCTTTGTCTTACAAAGCTTTTGCACTCAATTCACGTACGGCGGTAAATTTCTAACAAAGGGACCCTCCAAATTTATAGATTTACCTGTGCCCGCGTTCTCTCCGCATAAATGCACTTTTTAAATATGCAAAATAGGTCGATCGCTCCTTCGTGGCCCGCTGTACTCACCGGACTAATTAACTGGATTATCGGGAGCCCCATTAAATGGCGAGTACCCAAGTTTCTCTAATGTATTTACATCGGGAATGAGGGGCACAGTTTGACACCGTTATCGTGTCATCCGTCGGTCAGCCGACGTGTAAATTCGCCCTGCAGCAAACATTTTTTCCGTCGTTCAAACTTTGCGAAAAGTTTGAGAAACATTTGATTATTTACTGGGAAATTACTGTTCTTTAGACCTCGTTACGTTAATTCTTCCATCGATGTAAGGCAAATTCAACTAACTCCGTTGTACTAAGAACTGAACTATATCGAATTAAATAATTAGAAAACGTATAAATATTTTGCACTTGTACACGAGTTTTCCTTGTGATGGTTACTATTCGTAGATAAAATTGGCATTATTTTACGTTACATATCGACCCAAATATACAGTTTTATAGCATTACAAATTGTATAAGTATATATTCCAGGAACGCGTTTCCTGCGTAATACATTTAACCGTGTCCATCGACATCATTATTTTACGCCTCGAGCCCCGTGACAAATCGACAGTAAAACTTCCTAGCCCAGTGGGTCGCCGACTCTTCTTTCTGATTATTTTTCCCTGCGCCTGTCGACGTAGAGTGTAATAGTGGCACGAAGACCACGCGACGGGGCGAGTTAAAGGGGCCATAACCGGGAATTATTACAACAGTTGGCGAACTGGCGGGATGTTTGCTACCCATGCTTGATGGGCATGGCGAAAACTTGTGCCAAGCAACCAACCAGCTAAGGTGCACGGATACCTACACGTATAATTTTACGTTTACTCAAAACTTGCAATGGTACCGCCCACGGTCGCGAACCTTTGCGGTCTCAGCAGAAAGAAAGAGAAAGAGAAACGACGTAAGAAACGGCAGGAAATTTACGACGCAAGAGAAGTGGAAGAATGGAAATAGAAACAGGCGGTTGAATGGTCTAAGAGAAATATCAGCGGAATAAATGATTAATTGCCGGAGAAGGTGAAAACGACAAGCGTGGCTGCGGGAGAAGGAAGAAGGGAGAAAAAGGTGCAGAACACAGGGCATTTTGCGGGGCAAGGAAAGTATGCGAGTGCGCATATCGAATAACGAACGAAGAAAGAAAGGGAGGAGGAGAGAGAGCAGGGGAAAATCGTGTGCAGCAGCACCGAGGGCATGGAATACGTTAACTGTTGAGAGTACCCTCTTATCCCCATCGAGAATTAATGCCTCTAGTGTCACACGAGCCACTTTGAAATCCAGTTCTCTACCTGCAAAATCTGCGCCTGTCGCCGTACCTGCTAGTTTCAATGGTAGCAGTTACTTTGAAGCTATTAGCGTTATGTATGCGCCGGAATCGTTCAACAAATATAATCCGTGATCGCTTTTCACATGCCTGATGTCAGGTTTGTAACAGGGATAGCGGAATACCCGTGATGTACGTGTAATAATGAAATATAGTGGTCACTCTACCAATATAGAAAATACATTTCAAAATGAAATATGGTGAAGTCTAATGCCAGGTTAGAGTGAGTGTATGAATGTGGTTGTAAAATAACGAGAAAGAATGATCAGTAAAAGATTATCCAGTATCTTCTACTACGGAAAAGTAGGTAAATAGTTTATCTGTTGTGCCGTTGCAAGGATGCGAGTTTTCGGAGAACAGAGTAAAACGTAAAACGAGACCGAATATAGTAATTTATGAAGCGTGAGGAAATAGAGTAAACACCGAGGTGAGAGCAAATAGGGTTAAAAAAACATTTTGTGTTAGCTCGTGTTGATATTTGTTGTTTATATATTGTTACCACTGCCAATAAATCTGATCCCATCATATAAAAAAATATGACCGCCGCCTCCAGCAGTATTCCTACAACCGACACGCCCCATCAAATTTCGACCAAAATTGCCTAAACATTGATGCGCCCGAGAAAATACTTTGTGACCAGTCATCTCCTCGTCGTCTTCTGCAAAAAATTGATACCCAATTCCTCGGAACGTTCAGCTCGCTAATGTACCGAGCATTAAACTACCGAGCTCAATGTCACCCACAACGTTTATCCGCGCTCGACATTAAACGTACGCTCGTTCGCCGCTAAACGTCATTTATCTCGCGCCCTTAAACGATGATTACCGGTAACGAAGTTCCTGGCCAATAACGGGTGAACACGCGGTAGAAAGGGGCCGGGGAACGTTTCGTCGGAAAACTGTTGAGTTACCGTTCCCGTTAGCCTGACTGTGTAATTACGTTCCCTGCGAGTTTTCGTCTCGCCGGCACAGCACGACGTTACTCTCGGCTATAATTCTACTCGTTTACCCCTATACTCACTCGGATGCAGCATTCGCAACCCTCCGCTAGACTACCCTCGTTTCGCGAATGTCAGGCGGCCTTTGTGTCCCGCGGAGGATTAACATAGAGTGACGCACTTTGAGATCCGCAGGCCACGAGCCAGCGCTCCCTGCTCTTTCCTCCTCGACTCATTCTCCTCGGCCAAACGAACCGTCTACCCGCCAGGCCGGAATCCGACGCGTTAACGTGCGGCAACGTGTACGGGCCAAACTGCACGGAAGTAAGTGTAACGCATTCCGGGCGTCGCGTCAAAATGTAATACGGCGGCGCTGTAAGTCGTAACGCTCGGGATATGAAGCCGTCGCGGACGGCAGCTTAGCGGAAAATGGATAAAGCCAGTCGCGCAACGTCGCTCCTTGTAGTGGCTTTTTAATTACCGGGACGCTCTGACAATTTCATTGTAACGCTTTGTTGGCGTCGCGACGACTGTGGCGCGCGAATTAGCGACGGGGAGCTTTAATGTAACGGCGGCGGAATTTTAAGTCGAAAAATGTTTGAGACGGGAGTGCGCTCTGCGCTCGCTGAAACATTCAACGGCCATCTAAGCGCATCAAACTTGCCGCGTGTATGCTGTAGGGCGTTACGTTGAACGGGGCGACGCTTGCTTCGCATATAATTTCACTCGGCGGCGTTACAGTGCGGCACTTACTACGAGCGGATGGTCAGAGACGTTGGCAGGGAAATAACTTTTTAACGAATGGATTCGTTAGCCGGCTTCGCGTACGCGCCGGGGCACTGCGCGAAATTCTTTATTCGCGGACCGACGCCGCCCGCCTTTTTAGAAACTACGAATTTCCCACGAGACGATCTCAGCGACACGGTCAGACGGCACTAACCGCACATCGCGGATTACTTTCTGGGATACTTAGTAACCGAGTAAATCTCGACGCGCGCTTAAACTCGCCGGCAAGTTTTTAATGAAAGTAGTTCGTTCTCGCGCGTTCCTCGTTGGTCGGCCTTACGAGCGTGGGAAGAAAATCGAAGGTAATCAAGAAATTAATTGTCCTTCCCCAGAACATTGTTGTCCTTCGTAATAGAGCAAAATCTACGGTAGCCGACTCCTTAAACAAAACTCGTTATCTATTCATCCCCGAAGAATATATAGTAAGTTAAAATAGTAATAATACGAAATCTTGTCAATTAGTCTCAATTAAATGGTATTGCTAAGACTTAATATTAATGACGAAAGCAGATACAAGATATAACCGAAAACTCGTGGTATTAAGATGAATTTATAGAAAAGGTTAATGGCTGGATATTATACTATTGTACATTTTTCGATTTCTTGCGTCGTTTTCAGTTATTTTTTACGGCATTTGATATAGTAAAAAGATGAACAAATCGGCAAACCTTCATTTTTTTTTTATAAAAATGGCAAGAGATATACTTAAAGAGATTCTCGATTTCTTCACGACCTTTTCACGTCTAAAGTAGAGGTCGCAGACTCTACACTGTATAAGAGTTTTTGTGAAGATTTTCCAATGCTCTTTTACGTGAGATATTGTGCTACATCAAACAAAATTGTTTGCACCTTTCGAAACCGTCTTATCTGCGAAACAAATAAAAATTCGGCGGACAGACACCAGGCTACTTTTAGATCAAGTTACCCTCGATTGTAGAATAGAAGTCGGGAGGGAAAAATTACATTTTTCGCTTATTCTTGGTGACATGTCGATAATATGAAATTTTGCTGTATGTACATAGAATACCGACCGCTATTGACTGAAGATGCGACTCACTAATGACCGACTCTGTTTTGGATATCGCACAGGAATTGTGTATGTGCCTATTTGTAAAGATTTATAACTGAAAAATACTGAATATGCTGTTGAGAATCCTTTGATTTCACAGCAGTGTAATTTTATTGTCATTTAGAATTGTCATAATATCATCTGATATTTATTTTATCTAATATAACCGTGGACCACTGAAAAGCCGATTAATCGGCTACCGGTAAATAGCACTTGGAACCGAAAAGTCAATTAATCGGCTAGCGGTCGTTAACACATTGACTGCCAAGCGTATTTTGCTACGTCAGAACGGCGATGCAATGAAATACTGCAGAGGATGATTGAGTAGTGTAAAATGAAGGTAACGCAGATTTGTGAGAAGCCGAAGTATTGAAGTACCGTTCCAATATCAATTGCTTTTACAAGATTGCAAATAGGCTTCATTACGAATTTTTTGCATTTTCAACACGTTGACTGCCACGTGTATTTTACTATATTAAAACCGCAACGGGATAATGTACTACAGAATATGATTGAATTGTGCAAAATGAAAATAATGCGAAGTTATCGGAGACCAAAGAATTGAATCACTATTTAATATTAATTGCATTTTCAAAATTATAAATGCGACCGATTAGGTATTTTTTGAAATTTTCGTGAGATCTTTTGCGCCGGTCACCGATAACCACCATGGCAGTCAAAGTGTTAATAAAATCTTTTGCGCGGGTCACCGGTGACCACCATGGCAGTCAAAGTGTTAAAGTGTTAACATTTTACTCGTGTCAATCGTTTTCGCCAGTCGCATATATGAGTCTATCTATGCTAATAAGTGAAGCTGGACGCGTACACGCGTCAATCGTCCGCAAAGAATTAAGATCGCGCTGGCATGCTCGTCCTTGAAACTAATCGCCTGCCGTAAGATAGAAATCTCGTTTAAGAAAAATGTCTTTGAAATTGGAGATGAAGAGGCGCGACCTTGCGCGGCTCACTCTCAGCCTCCTTCTCACGCAGATATTCATCGCGCTTTTTCTCTCAGGCTGCTCATACAAAACGAAAAACGAGCGGAACGATAGACGAGCTCCTTTTTACTGCTGGGACGCTATTTCTCGATGCAATTTCTATTTCGATATATCGACGTACCGTCTTCTGCCTCCCCGTTTCCACTCATACCCCCGCCTTCTCTCCCGTCCATACTGTCAACGTTCCTCTCGAGTAAAAGCGAGTTCCCGCCAACTCGATACAGCCTCCCCGTTTTATCGGCACAAATATGCTTCGGATCTGTGCATGGAAAGGTTTTCTCCGTACAAATCGTTTCCCTCTTTTCCCGCCCTTCGCAGATTATCCGACAGTTCTCCAGAGCGTACGATGAAAATCGAACACATAAATCGGGAACCCGTGCGCGTGCAAAATTGCGCGACACGTTGTAAAACTTACACTGCGCGTTTTATTAAGGGGAGGGGGTCTTGTATAACCGGTTTCTCTGTCACAGATGTGTGCCGTGCCTCGGCGAAACAGACGAGTTTCGTTTTGCTACAGATCAGAGGACGATGCATACCGAATCCAGGAAATCCTCCTTGTCGATTGAGGATTTATTGGGTACAGCTAAGCGACGTGAAATCCTTTGACGACTCGCGCGCCATTCGGGAATGCACATTTACGCGCGGCGAAGAAGAGAAGAGTCTCCAAAGAGGGAAATTTACGGAGTCGTGGGTGCGAATGACGGATCCTGAACGCGCGCTTTGTCTCATCAGCTTTCGATCGTCTTGCCCCTTCCGAACTTCCGGGCGTATCGGAGCATTTATGTATGCGCGGATACGTATTTGGGGAAATAAAATTAACGAGCCGAAACGAGAGGAAATCGCGCTCAACGAGACACTTTGAACGGACTCTTTGTTGTCTACGATGCATGCAATGTCCGGCTTAGACCGTGACATCCATTCAGTGAAATTGCACTACATAGGTACCACGGATTTTAACAGGTTGGATAGTTTTAAATTACGGGTCAGCGTAAATTAAATTTCCTAAAGTCATATTCATAGTTTTAGAATCAGACAGTAAAAGGGAATTACCCAATTTCCCAATTTTTATATATACATTAGCATGAAATCCAAAATGCGTTATTATGTTAAAAACCGAAGACTGTAATGAGTATAATATAGAGTAGAAAAGAACTATCAATGATATTTTTCACGAAAGACCCTACATCATCACATCCGACCGAAGTGCGAATGCAAGACGTAAAAGAATGTATATCTTTTTACGCGAGTCGAGTATTTTTCTCGGGTCATCGCAGATTTATCGACGCCATTAAATTGCCACGATGGAAGAGCTTTAAGGACCGAGAGGGGCGTTGATCCAAATCTGCCGTACGTGAGATCCAGCTGGCGCGCGTTCGCAGGAAATCATTCCACAACGCGCAATTTCTCGTCCAATCGCGCGATACTCTTCACTACCAAAACGCTCCACGGCTAAACGAGAAACACCGAAAGACCATCCATTAATTAGTGATTAACACGATCCATTTCAGCCTACGCTTTCAGGCATTAAAGCCTACTACAGGAAATCGCACATACAAAATCTACAATCCAGCCATTTAAATGAAAAATTTACGACCGTATGCGGTAAATAGTTCGTTTGAAGAAAGCTGGTGCAAACGAAAATTTCACCGAAAGACCATCCATTAATTATGCTTATCACGATCCAAGTAACAAATGAGCCGTTTATTTTGAAAGTGGCCTAACTCCGTTTTTCAATATTTTCCGGTTACCATGGTTACATGTACAAATTCATGTTATTTATCTCGATTTGAAGATAAATGGAGTTAGGCCACTTTTAAAATAAACGGCTCAAATCATCATCAGTTAAAAACAAAAATGTAATTCATTTCAAATTAAAATTAACTGTAATGTTTTATATTTGTCCTTTATAAGACCGAAGCGTCCGGAATAACTTTATTACAGGTGCTGAGCAGAGCAAATCATTTAAGACCCCGAATTCGGCGCCATCACCACCATCTTCAAATAGATCATACAAGTTAACCGTTTGAAAAATACTCGGCCCTCTATTTTGGCGTATTCCGATATCCGGCAAGCGAACATACCGGGACGATCGTTAAATTAGTACCCAATCGCGGTAAAAGTCGTACTCTCGAAAGCGGGACAACGAGACATTGGACCGAACGAAAAGCCATGTGACGATTCGCGTAACGGCGACGTGGCATGCGTTGCCAACCACGCTCGTGGGACGAGCGTCTAGAGGAGAACGAACGTGTGGGTGGCATAAAACTCAGGAGAGTCTCATTGCGGGGAGCACATTGGCTGGACGCAGCCAAGAGGAAAATGTTACGCAGTATCACGGGCGACAAAGCTTCGCTATCGAACGTACAGGCTGACCGCCCCGAGAAGATGGAACGACGGGCAAAAGGAAAGTCAAAGACATAGTGTACGATGTAACGACGGAATCGCTACTCTTAATCCCCAAGGCCGAGCCAAAAGTCCTCAAGTCTCGACGCGTTGGCATTCTTTGCCATTTCTCCCCATTTCTCAGTAGGCCAACTGACAGAACGGCGACCTTCGACTTTCCGTTGGAACTTTTTATCTCCTCCGATCCGCGCACTCATCCATCGCGTGGCCTTTAACTTTTCTCGCGGTGTATTGCGGATATCGATGTGCGAGAGGCGCGCAAGCTCGTACGTCGTTCGGTTCCATCCGATTCGGATGGAAACTCGGTCTGACCTTTGGTAAACGTCCATTGTCGGGAAAGTTTTTCGGCAGCTCTCGGTACGTAGGCACAGGCTGTTTCAGAAGGGTTGGTCGGGACTTTGAGTATGAGTTTTGCGTAGCGAAACAAGAAAAAAGGGCGTATGTAAACACGCGTCGGCGAATCTTCACATTTCCAATTATCGCTACGTCAATCTTGATAGATGCTTGAAACGTACCTACTCGTTTATTGAGAAATAACCGGAAAGACAAAGATTTGCGGACACCCACCTATTCTTACTTCTCTTCTGTTATCTTAAAACCGCACCGAAAATTTCATTCAACTTTTTAACACGTTGACTGCCAAGCATATTTTGCTATGTTAGAACCGCGATGCGATAAAATGCTGCAGAGTATGATTAAATCGCGTAAAATGAAGGTAACACAGAGTTGTTGGAAGCCGAATTATTGAAGCACCGTTCAATATCAATTCCTTTTACAAGATGGCAAATAGGCTTCATTGCGAATTTTTTGCATTTTTAATGAAATCTTCTGCACCGGTCCCCGGTGACCACCATGGCAGTCAACGTGTTAAAACGCTTCCGGTGTCTACTGTAAATTTTCGTGCAATTAAAATGACCGAAAGTAAATATTTTCGCCTAGAAATTCAAACGTACGGCTTTCGTTGCCACGACATATAAAAGCCGTGGCAAAAATGATCGCCGGCTTTTTTGAAGCGTCCTGTAACTAAGTATATGTACTCAGTCCACCGCCGTACGTATATACATGTCACAGTAAGTCTTTGTTACCCTACTACGCTTCTACCCACGAAAACTCCATTCTCGTCCCTCCCACTTTCTTCTTGCTTTCTCCGACCCTCTCCTTCTCCGCTTAACCAGGTCGTTTGTTAGCGACACTGCGAAAGAGCTAACCGTCGACGCTGAAGAAGGGAAGTTGTTATCAGTTGTTTTGCAACGGGGCGGAGGCCTGCTCCCGCCTCCAGTCGTTCGCCCAAATTAAATTACACCCTCGGATCTGGGGTACGCGGGGGCAATTTAATTGTTTCTTGTTTATTTTCACAATAGACCCGCGCCATTGCTACGCTACACACTTTGCCCGCTTACTTGCTTCGCTCCGCGCGACGATTGGAAATCGGAAGTACGGAGTAATCTGTTTGGGATCACGTCGGTGGGCAGGGGGTGGTACGAAGTAGTGCGATTGCGGATTAACGAAACACGGTGGAAATCGCGTGAAAATCGTGGAGGACGGTGAAAGTAGACCAGAGTCCTGTTGTTGGACCACAGATTTACGAAAGACCCTCGATGGACCGAGGACAAATACGAATTTCTTCCCACTTTCGTCCAAGCATCGAAGTTTGACGGAGTATATACGCGAGGTGTCTTCGTTATTTTCCCGGCGACTCGAAAACTTCATCCGGTCCTTTCAAGAAACCGTTTGCCGACCTGACCCCGAAAAAAGGCTAATCATCGCGAATTCTAAAAAGGAAGCAAGACAAAATAGAGGAACGTCGGAACGTTCTCATTACATCCAGCCCGCTACGATATGCTTCGAATTAACAAGCTCGCCCTTTGCCCGGGCTCTCTCATCAAAATATGAAAACTCGTCTAGAATATAAGAAAGTACAAGTTTCACCGGAACGGCTCATGGCCTTTAATCTGTCTTCACAGGGATGCATCTTCTAAATCTTAACTACTCCGCTGAATATCAAAAAGCCCTACCCTCCGGCGTAAACTTTTCCACGGAATCGCCGAAAATAGCGTCCACAATGCCGGATCCGTTCTCGTTATTTTCCCACCGTAAAATTCCCTCTTACCTCTTCGGCCCGAGTCATTTGTTAACGCGACCCTCAGCCGTGAAAAAAGCCAACCGAACGCGGGGACCGAAAAAAAGGAACTTCTTATCGTCGCCAGAATTTCCCCTCCGTTCTTGTTTCGCGAACCGGCAGAATCTCGCCTACTAAATTGAATTAGTTTCTCGCGGCCGTGGACCCCATCCGTGGACTCACTGACCCTTCTCTTTCGCTTCCTCTCACTTCTCTCCCACCCCCTACTCATACCGTTTCCAAGTAATTCAATTCCTGGGGCGCTCGCTTATGCTAGCGAGCGCCTCGCTGATATGCGGAACAAGCGAGCGTGGGAGTAAGCGAGAAAACGTGCCCGATTTCGAGGACGATAAGAGCTGTAATTAGGAACGCCACGACCTTCGTATCATCAGAATGACAGAACAGTTTTTGTTTCCCTTCGCTATCGCTAAAAGAAACGCGCGACCTTCCTCGGATCCATTTTCTTTCGTGCGGCGGCGTGGGTTACCGGATACTTTTCGCGCGTCGGGCGAACTCGAGAAGAGTCGCGAAATTGGACGAGGTAGATGACACGCTGGTATTGCGACGTGCCTTCTTAAATATGGCAAAGAAGATCACCTGACGGCGGTGTGTCGGTGTTTTATAACCGCGCGAAAGGGCGCAATATATTTCTGGCGTAGCAAGCGTGTGTTTAATGATATATATTCTATGAACTCTGCTGTAAGTAAAGAAAAGGCAAGGAGCGGTGAAGCCTTTTTATTGGTTGAAATTATGACTCGAACTTTAACACGTTGACTGCCGTGCATATTTTGCTATGTTAAAACCGCAACATGATGAAGTACTACAGAATATGATTGAATTGTGCAAAATGAAAATAATGCGAAGGTATCGGCGATTAAAGAATTGAATCACTGTTTAATATTAATTGCATTTACAAAATTACAAATGCTACCGATTGGGTATTTTTTTAATTTTTCGGGAGACTTTTTGCGCCGGTCGCCGGTGACCACCATAGCAGTCAACGTGTTAATAGAAAAATTCTCTTTAGATATTAATTTTAAAAAGGGTGCTAACGTTATGTATGGTGCGAAGAAGGAAAATCGTCGGGTGATAAATAGCCCACTCCTGATAAGACGGCACCAGCGGCCTCGAAACATGTAGAGGGAATTTTTCGAATAAACTTGAAGTCACAGTTTCAGACAATAAAAATGTCTTACCATTCATTAGTTTCTTTATCTTGGAACGCAGATCGGCTATGAGCAATGTTGTTTGCTAACTTTTGTTGTTGGTATGAGAATATATAGGTTCTGCCGTGGGAAAAGAAAAATTCCGATTGCAGAATAATGCAAAAATTACGTGCGGACACGAATGTCATTGCTGACCGTTTTCACCTGGTAACCGTGTATTGCGAGTGAGCCGAGAATAAATTGCACGGAAAATCACGCGTTTACGTTCGCGTTCGCGGGAGGGCAAACGCGAAAATCATTGCAGAGTTGCGGTGGAAAATTATTGACGGTGTGCCGGACGACCGGTCTCGGGCCGAGCGGGAGAGATTTTTCAGCAATTTGCATAATGCACAAAACACGGCGACTATGGCGCGCAGCTGTAAATGCGAAACGATCGTCAGTCGTGAAGAATTACCCTTTTCCGTCGGCGCGGTGCACAACTCGCGGAGAACAATATTTTCATGCGCAATCCATCTCCACCAATAGTGCGCCCATCTTTTACCCACTACGGTAGCCACGCTGTCAACATTTTTTTTTTATAAAACAATTCGGTACACAAAAAAAACGTGGACGAGCGAAGTGTGTAATAACGCAATCAACGAAGGTGATTAATTTTCCGGAAACTAATGTTTGCGTTGTGCTCGCGGTAATTACGACGGATCGGATCGAATGTCATTGTATTAATAAAGAGACATTTAACGTAAATATGCACCCGCTGGAAAATCCGAAATATGAAAGTACGGCGTCGACTACAGATTAATGTGCGCGAAACAACCAGTGGAAGTTTCGTTTTGGGTCATATACGCGGGTTGGGATAATCAACGCGTTGCGCTCTTTAAACGCTCATCGTTTCACGCTTTATTTTTTTTTTACCGACGCCACCTCGCTGACCAGACGGAATTCCGCCTCTCGTCAAATTACTCGGCCCGAATAATAATTGCGCAGGCAAACTGCGTTACATGATTCCGCGCACTCGGCCGATCATTACTTTTACGCTAACAACGCGAATATATATTTTTTTCGAATTTAGACCGATGGGAAGAATAGCTTTGTTAAAATAATTTCCGCGAAATGCTCATTAACGTTGTTATTGTTCCGTACTTAGTCACCGGATGCGAATCGGGAAACCGTTTCAATTCAAAATGTATGTTAATACGTGGAATATTAATTGAATATAAAGAAACGTGTCATGACGCAGAGCCAAAAACTAGGAGTCAGCAGTGGTAGTTCGTTAACGGGACACAAGCGAAATTTCACTTTAATCCCTCAAACTCAATCGCCAATGAATACTAAACACACTCAATTAAAACTCCGCCTCCGCGGAAACTTCAGAAATTGGCTAAAAGTGACTCACCGTCGACGTCGGCATTCGGGCTGTCCTCGTAATTAAAGAGGTCATCTGAAACAGAAGTTTATCGGCATCAGTTGGGGCGAACTTCTTCGATGTCAATGCTCGGTTTGCGTTAATTAACTGGAGCGTCGCTTATTAATTCCTTCTTATCAAATTAAACTGGGCAGGGAGAGGGCAAAAGCGAGCGAAGGGAGTGACAGTCTGAAAGCGCAAAAGGAAATTGAGGAGGAACGCTACAAATTCCGAAAACAGGAAACGATTACTGACAGTATTCTGATTGCGATCTTAATAATCCATTGATTCTCAAATTGAAATAGCCACCGCCAAATTACGTCAATGCTACCGCTAGCTAGGCATAATTCACAGTTTATTGAAAATGCATAAATATGCAAAGCATTACGGCAGATATACGTCACACGAATAATTGTCCACGTAAACATATCCACCCCGGCCAAAACTATCGTAATAACAGAAACGAATAAGAGAGGCAGCGGCTAAACGAGGCATCACAATCGTTACCAGAAAACATTATCGCATCAGGCAATTTATTGATTACCGCATTATTACGGGATAGCTTGATTTACAGCGATTCAATTAGCTACGACACAAATTGCATCGCGCAGCCCGCGTTAGACGACACGTGAATTATCGTACTCGGCGATGTGTAAAACGCGGAAACGCCGGATCGGGCACACATTCGCCGCGATGCCTGTATATATGAACTTTAAAGGCAATTATGCGCGCGGGGTCCACCCCGTCGAAAACGTGCATCCCGTCTTACCGGTTATCGAAACCATTACAGGCACAATGGATACCGCGGATGATCGAGTACACGCGTACAGGCGCATGCATGCACCTACGTAGACGGCCGGGGTCTGGTTTACTTGCACCGCGAGTGACTCAATATTTCATGCAGCCGCGGACGTTTATTATGCAAATACCCGAATGGATTGCCGGTTAATATGGGAAGTAAATTTTACGCAACATCGACGTGAATCCTAAACAAATATCGGTTTATCCGGAAGTACTAGCCGCGAAATCCTCGACGTAATCTTCCTCGGACGACCGCCGCGGTATTTGCTATTAATATTTGCGAGCGGATAGTCCACACCTCGTCTACCCTCTCGCCCGCCCGAGCTGACGCCCGAATTGTGCCCGTACATCATATCGCCGGAGAAAACACATACACGCGTCGTGTGCGATGCGATGCCACCCGTCGAACCAAGAAATACCCATTTCGGCGAAACGTGTTCGCCACGGATTTACATTTCCGCCGCGCCGATTCCCAACGAATCACGAGTCTTCGCGATGCCCGAGCTTGCATTCCGAAATTTAACGTTTGAGAAGCGGAGAACTGACCCTGATATGTGGAGCGATGAATCTCCGCGAGCGTATTCGTTTTGAATGTTTGAAGTTAGCGGGAGTTATGCGTACTGTCTGTACTGAACTGAAGCTATGCGAATGCACAACGGTATTTGCTGTGTTAAGTCAGGGGGGATACGTAATTATTTTAGTGTCTTAAACGTTTTCTCCCAGGGACTGTGAGAAAGCACAATGTGCGGAGAGACAGAGAACGGTCAATATGAGGAAAGCTTCTGGAATAAGAAATGATCTGTGATGACATGCAGACCAGGATGTATATAAGCTATTTCTCCGGATGAATATGCCCCGTTTGAGTAGAACACTTGTTATATCATCTGCCCAATGTTGGAACGCACAGTATACCGAAAGCGATATGCCTCGGTCTGTACCTAACAGTCGAAATTTGTTGAATATTCGCTACGGCGTACATAATGATAATACAGCAGAACTGATCATACATTTGAAGCACTCAGTGCTTTTGAAACATAGACCAGACGTCTCAGAGTGCACCAAGCAAACGGTGCACATTTGAAGCACGTAGTGCATTTAGTGCTTAGTGCTGTAAGGGCAGCAAACTCAAAAATGTCTTGAATGCGCGCTACGGCGCACATTCGAAATTGACATGTCACTGAAACATAGAGCCGCCTCCTGCCATTCTCTAAATCTTATTTCACTACATTCAGATGTCAGGGGGGATGCGTAATTATTTTAGTGTCTTAAACGTTTTCTCCCAGGGACTGTGAGAAAGCACAATGTGCGGAGAGACACTGAACGGTCAATATGAGGAAAGCGTTTGGGATAAGAAATGATCTGTGATGACATGCAGACCAGGATGTATATGAGCTATTCCTACGGGTGAATATGCCCCGTTTGGGTAGAACACTTGTTATATCATCTGCCCAATGTTGGAACGCACAGTATACCGAAAGTGATATGCCTCGGTCTGTACCCAACAGTCGAAATTTGTTGAATATTCACTACGGCGTACATAATGATAATACAGCAGAACTGATCATACATTTGAAGCACTCAGCGCTTTTGAAACATAGACCAGACGTCTCAGAGTGCACCAAGCATACGAGACTTCTTGAACGTAGCGCTACGGTGGACGTAATGATAATACGGTGCACATTTGAAGCACGTAGTGCATTTAGTGCTTAGTACTGTAAGGGCAGCTGACTCAAAAATGTCTTGAATGCGCGCTACGGCGTACATTGGAAATTGACATGTCACTGAAGCATAAAAGCTCTAAAACCTTATTTCACTACAGTCTGAGTGTTGTCGCGATCCCTGTAGACTAATGAGATTTCTTGTTGTCTCGTCGGGCAATGATGGCTTTGCTTCGGGCAGACGCTGGGGACTCTTCACGACCAAACAGTCTATCCACTTAAGCATTACTAACTAACGTTGGTAATGATAGATAATGAGCAAACTTCGGTTTGCGATGACTCGGGGGCATCGAAGGACTTTTACAAGGCGTCGCCCGAAGATGGTATGCCAAACTTGAACATAGTCTAAGAAGTATTTGGCGAAGTGATATAGGACAAGCCCTTGGGTGCACCGCTTTCTATGTGAGAAAATTCAGCCACGCACAGACTGCCTTAAATCTCGTAAGCGTCGTACGTTAAATTCTAGTACGACTAGTTGCTACTATTGTATATCATCAAAATGTATTTATATAATCAAAATTAGTAAAATATTGTATATTAGCAATATATAACAATATTGTATATAACCAAACTATTGTATATAATCAGAATTAACAAAATTGAATTTCTACAAAAATCTAAGTCTGCAACTGCTGTTACAATTTTTTTTATATCTACACGTGATAAACTATTTGCTTGAAGCAGTTTAATGAACTATTGCTATGAATTGTGAAACCGCCGTATATAGTGTGAAGATTGAAACCGAACTATTTTCTGTGGGTGATAAAACCGTACTAACTGTATGGTTTCAAAAAGAAACATCTCTTGTCCAGGATAGCATGTCACGTACAACTCTCATCCGCACACTAAATTGCCGGTTAGATGAGATTTTTTTTTCTACAGCGAAGAAAGCGTAAAACTGAAGTCTCATGAAATCCTTGAATCCACTCGTAGGTTCCAATCATGGATTATTTTTTGTATGATAGAGACCATACGGTAACTCTGCGAGTAACTACACTGAAAGCTTGCGAAAATTTCACGTGGTTCCCAAATGAGGGCAAACGTTGGCTAACGAGCGGGATTTGGCACGCAACACCCAAAGTGGGCAATTATATAGATTGGTTAATTATAATGGCTTGACAAGAAGTGATCAAACAAATTAAATTAGCGATAGTGAGTAGTAAGGCGGATCGGTTAATTATTATGAGCAAGTAAGGAAACAAAGCCGATGAGTCCATAAACAGTTCGCTGATACTTGAATTAGCCAATTATGTTCCAACCAGAAATGCAATTATCGAGAGGGTAGCTTTGCCGGAGAGATATGCTTTTTTCATCATTTTCCCCGGTAACTCCAAACGCATGATAATCAAGCGCAACGACTGTTTTCCCGGATTATCCGCTCGGAGGTGGAATATTTATGCCACAATTTAAATGCGACTCGCCGTCAGGCGTAGTTCCGCTAATTCACGTAAAGTAATTCCCGTTTCGAAAAGCCAAACTGGCAACCGGCCGTGATGTTTGACATTAACTTTCCACGGAACTGCACTTTCCTCATTATAACGATCCGCGAATTGAGTTTCTCATGTGCCAGCGGAATCACTGACCGCCAAGTTGCGTCAGTCGCACAAATTCACTCTGCGCCCCACCATCTGACCCTAACCGTAATGCGCATCATCTGTCATCCACCCAATACCTATAAACATACGACGAAGGGTCGTAAAAGCTGACGCAGCGATTATCGCACGTGACATTCGACAGTCAATATTCTGATAGGCACGTGAGGCGGTAGAGCAGCTATATGATGAAAATTGACGCACCGTCCAAAATAGACGTCGGCGCCCGTCCCTCGATTATTTATAACGGCGATCCGTCGACGTGGCGATAATTACGCAATCGCGTCTGCTAATTTTACACGGACCTTATCGGATCCCAGCTCCATACAGAGTCGACTTCCAGGCGAACGGTTTTAATGTGAAATAACGCGAGCGTGTCCTTGTTTCTAGAGCAGCCGCTCTCGATAACACACACCCCGCCGACCCCGTAACGATGCCAGGGGGATCAAGTTGAATATAACGATCAATAAAGTGTTCGTGTAATGACCCAATTATTAAATTATCAGCCGTGAAGAGTGCGCGAGCAGCTTACGCTCAAGAGAGAAAGGTGACGACGATGGTAATCTTAAGCTTCGCGCAGACCGTATCTCATATTAAGATCGTCGCGATACGGGGCTGACATTTTTTAAGTTCGTACTACTTGCGGCAGGCGCCGACGACGCTTTGAGGTTGACGAGAGTAGGTAGCACTTTTCCATTGTGGACGGGGCAATGACGGGTTGTGTAACAACGTCGAAAACTTGCGTGGGAATTTGCGGTGCGTTTAAATTGAATTCGTGCGAGATGGAACAGGTTAATCAAACAGTGTAACATACGTGACAATATCGTAGCTGTAATGATAATTAGCAGGAAGATTAATACCGCTGCAGCAACCGTACATGAGCAGTAACAGTAGGCGATACATCTTTGCTGAGAAGCAGAAACTAATTACACGAAGTTGGTGTCTAGGACCAAATGAGGACAGTTCTCATTTCTACTATGTTCGCTTTTCTCGCCGCATATGTAAACTGTTTCAGCTCGTTCATTGCTAATCTCCCAACAGCTTGCGTTCCCTGTGTACCGAGAGCAACTACATTCGCCCAATTAGAATTGACCCTTCTACGATACATGTAGACCTTCGCGTCTATGGAACCGGGTAGAGTTGACGCCTACCGTGATATCTACGTGCATGTAACATATTTCTCTCTGTATCTCACTCTCCCCCAACGTACGAATAGACGCGCCTATGTATATACCCCCATATGGTTTCTAGCACATGTGCGGGAAATCGTGTAGTTACTAAATTAGCAATTTAGCACAATTTGCATAGCTTACAGCACTGGGCACAATCGGCAATTAGGAAAGACGACGCGTGATTATAGGTTCGACGAAACTTCGAGGTGGAAGTATACCGAATCTTTGTAAGTTGCGTTAGCAGGAAACGTATAGTAAATGTTGCCCGAAGAAGATTTTGCAGGACGTATCCGTATCAATGAATCCTGGGGGAAAACATCGGGCAGGTAGTCGAAATTCTGCATGTAGCAGCGTCAGCTTAAAAGGTTTCCTTTTTGGACCCTGCCAAGCCAGCGCTTCTCGCACAATATGACATTACAATGTTTCGCCATACCGACGGGGTAAAAAGTGATTGGATCCGGAACGTGAGAGGCGTGTACGTGTATGGAAAGGGCGGGTAGTATTTGGGAATGGAGCGAAAAGATCTTCAGGTATCCGGCATCTTTCATAAGTCTTCACATTTCCGTCCACACATTCGCTGTTTCCAGACAGTGTACATTTCCTGAGTATTTTACTATCCAAACCATATTCTCATTTTTCTATGGGATAAAAATGAATATGCGCATGTGAATTGCAGGTTCTAAAATAACTATAATTTTTCACTCTTAAATGCCGTAATCAAAGCCATTCACTACCCTTTCAGATTCTATTCTACCGTTTCAATAATCGATTCATTTTTTTTTTACTTGTTTTTCGAGCGATTCATAAACGATGACGCACTGCACATTTTGTGAAATATAAACGGCTGTATATGGAAGATAGCCATTTTGTTTGAAATTCGCGTATTGATTGGGAGAGTGGCGTGTATAATAGCTGAGCAAATTAAAATTTATCGCTAACCAAAAAAAGAAATGAGAGGGAAGATGAAAGCAAAAATGGAAAAGTCTGATTGAGTTATGGGAGGTTAATATGAAACGAAATCAAAGTTCCTGTAAAGTCGATTTGAACGTTGAACTTTCGAACGGCTGTAAATACGCGATTATATAAGCGTTATTAAACGAATTAATACGAACCAACGGCAGAATGACGCGAACTTCAGGACAAACGATTTGAGCAATTCATACCGGCACGAACTTCGTTAATAACACCGGGTCATTGTTTACGACGCCCGTGTTAATAGTCGCCCGCAAATTAATTATGAAGTTTCGCGACGGTAGCAGCGAATTTTCACAGATTCATGGGTTTTATATCGCACGACCCAATATTTATTCACTTTATTCATCGTAAACGCCTCCCGAATGATATAATCCGCTTACTTAGTCGTTTGTTACTTCTGCCCGGCATTACATAGTTTGATGCCATTTGTAGCGCAATCGAATTAATTTCTTCGTAACGGTACAATTACACGTGCACCATTATTCATAATAATGGTGAGAAACATTTACTCGATGTAATAATTAATGCTCACAATTAGCACATCTAATTTTTTATCGCAATTAACGATCCAATTTTGTATTACCTGACAGTTAATCGTATGATGCGATTAAATTACTTATTCAACCATTAATAGGATTAATGACTGACATTTGTAGTTCCCATGACTGTCAAATTAACATGTAAGCAGACAATACATCAAGGTTTATATTATTTGTTTCCTTAAAAATGCACCAAAACTGAATGATTAGTCAGAAATATTTAACGTTAAATTATTTTTATCTGAACTCGTAACTGACCGATGATATTGTAGCATTGCGATATAAATTGGCAACACCCGACTGTGTATGTGTGTGTGTGTATGCATGAGCGGTTGAGCGTTGGGAGATTCTAGAATAAGTTGGAATGTGTACGCATGTGTTTGGAAGATTCTAGAATAAGTTGGTTGCTAGGGGAGTAAATAAGGTGAGCGACTGATGGTGTGATCCGCGATTCATTTGTTTATAAGAAGAAAAGAGCGACGGCTTCAGTTGAGAAGGAGTCGCCACGAGACCATCACGAGGAAACGATCACGGGGAAACGATTCGACACACGCGAAACATCTTATCTTGTATTGTTGTTCATTTAATTTTAATAAACATCTATCGTATCACTAAATTCCCACAATATGAAATATACTAATCTGTTAACACTACTCGACCACAACAAAAACTTCATTTAAAACGTACCCAATGTCGCAAGCACACTGTACTCGCACGTATCAAGATGCGCAAATCTTATCAACAGACAACACAAGGCGACAAAAAATCCATGCTCCCGTCGCAGACTTGCAAAAGACGATACAAAATAGTTAGCCATTTTTCTGCGTCATTAGGGGTTACTCAAACGTATAACTCCGTACTTTTAGTCCACCGGTTTTCGTTCGGTCCGGAGCTACTCAGATAATTCACTCGTATACTTAACTCCGCGGCAAAGGAACAATCCGTCTGTCTTCTCCGCCGTCGTCGTCCTTCTCTAAAGTACCGTACACGATTAAACTTTTCTCGGGTGGCGAATCGAATTTAACTTTGGCCGAGGCCCGGCAGAGGTAACTACTTTTGTTACTCACTCGGCAACAACATCGTTACACGGCCGAGGATCGAAGTGTGTTCTAAGACGGACACGGGCAAAAGTTCGGAGAGTTTGAAGGAGAGACAAGTTAACTATTGATTCTAGACCTACTTCGAAACGGAGACGAGAGACGGGACGCGGTCATAATTATCGCGAACTTTGCGACGAAAGGCATTAGAGAACGTTGACACGGGAGGACGGTACGGAATGAAGTTAGATTCAATTTATACGACTAATGCTATCTCGACTTGCGAGTGCCCCGAAGAATTATTAACGTTGTCACGTTATCAATACACTGATCACCGGTAGTCGGGGCATGGAAATAACTTTCATGTTAGGTGAAAATGAGATAGCGTGCGCCGGTAGACGACGAAGTTTTTACGAACGCGACTGAGCCTGCATCAAAGTGTGCAAGAATAAGGAAGTAGGGAAAAGGAATTTTTCCTATTAGCAGGAGCGTGATTGATATTTCGTGATTTGAAAAATGAATTATGCGAAACATGTATTATGCAGTTCTAACGAATACTTTCATAATTTCGTTGAATGCGATCATCGAGGAAATGTTGCTTTTCGAATGAGTAGACCGACAGGTAGACGCAACCCGATTATTTTCACTCTTTTTTAATGAGAGGAAAAAGAGAAAGGTGTGACCTACGACTGTGTTGTTTTCTCATTAACAACTGTGCCTGCCCTCGCCAACCTCACTCCTTGTTCGCACTCGCCATTGTCCTTCCTCATTCACCGGCACTTATATTTTCTTTTCATTAACGCACCGCCACCGCCATTTCATCATTTTTCTCATAACTCCCCTCATTCGTTACATCACTACTTTCCTCTTCATATCCCATCCCCTCTCCTTCGAGGTTCCGCAGAACGACGCGACAGAAGAGCCGGTCGCGAGGGAATATTTCACGCCACCTTCCCCACCGGCCACACCTTCAACGTTTTATACATCCCCACATCTGTTCTACAATCAATCTCCCCATCCGGCCGGAAAACACATTTTTCCCCCAAACCTGTAACTATCGCGACCTCCATCAAACGAAACGCGCGTTCCAGCGCGCGCGACAAAAGGATCCTGCAAATCAGTTCTCGTTGCCGCAATTCGAATTCGACCGGAAAATCGCAGAACGGCGACTAGTTTGGGTCCGGCAACGCATAAATCACGCGACCGATCCTAGTTGTCGCGCAACGCTCGAAACGCTGCAATCCCGTGAAAAAGAGCCGCACGTTCAAACGGTTGGAGACGCATAAAAAAGCGGTTCGTAAGCACACCTACCGTATGCTATTTTCGCCGCCAAATTGAGCTTGCACTCGTGCCTGGTCATGTAAACGTAAGGTCGCGGGTCGCCGGGGCACCATGGAACGGAGGGACCGCAGACGCATTTGCCGGTTGCCGGAACATCCCCGGCATCGCCCGAACTTGTCCCCTCGCCGACGAGGTTACACCCTGAACCGGACATTATCGGTCTGTGTGCACAGTGTCGCCGCCATCTGCCCGGGATCTCTGCAATGAAAGCGGAAGAAACAAATGTCAGTAAAACCAAAGACGCCGATCGTAATGAGGGAATGAGAATTTGGGTGAAAGCGTTTGAGTGAAAGGGTTTGCAGGCAAGGTGATACTGGGTATGATGCAAGCGGATGAGTGCGTACGTGGACCGATGTGAACAATTATTGGTATCCGTTCATTTGTACGTTAGATACGAGTGGGCAAAAGTACGTGCAGTAGAGAGGAAACCTGTCGGTAATTTCGTAATACGAAAAAATCAATATGCGGGGATAAGTAATTGGAAGAAATGTAAATATTTAACATTCGATTAGAGGCGATTATTACGAAATTACACCGGTACACAGTAGAGTGTCTCTTTACAGATGTAGTATCAATATCAAATGTCAATATATAATTTTCAAATTTATTGTACTATGAATGCATGTAACAAATAAAAGTATATTGTGAACGTTCGCTATTGCGGGTTGTCGCTCAATCAGGGGAGTCAAACGCAAAGAGCAATCTTCGTCAGCCATCGAGCGTCCGCAGGTTCAAAAGTGTAACCAAAGGAAAAACGCAGCAGTGAGGCCAATCGAGGTGAAATATCGGAGAGATGCGACGACATGCAGCTCTGGCGCCGCCGAAAAGTGACAAAAACAGGCGCACGCGACTTCTATGGGAGGGTCGATGGGAAACTCGCAGAGGTGGAGAGTGCAACCGACGCTCGAAAAGCAACGAGCTGTCGCACGACGCGTGTCGTTACCTCTCCCTCAAAAGCGCACACATTTTTTGTGCACCGCGCTTTTGCACGAGTTCCGCCGATGAATAATTACGAGCGCCGCGCCGATTGGATTTCCGAGGCCGAACGAACCGACAATCCCGCGCTGCTCCGTTCTTTATCATTTGTCGTGCGCCCGGCGATTACGAGTTTATTATTCATCAGACAGAAGGACGCACGGAAGCGCTGCGCGATTTCTCGGCAATTCGATCGTTTATACCCGCCGTATTTCCTGCCTGCCGAGTGGCGTTCTAACGGCAGTGCGAGAGTGCGAAACGATCGAAATGTTTATACGCGGCCGGGCCCTGTACGGAATGGAATGCTGAATGGTCAATAATGCGACGTGTGGCGCGTTGATCGAGAAAATTGTAATAAAAGCCGCGAGCGCGAATCCCGACGATCGAACGACTCGTCGGTATTCGCGACAGCCAGCGCGATGTTTCGCGGAAAATTTCATTGCGATCGGGATCGCGCCCGCTCGCATTCACGGCTCGACCCTGTCGTAAATGTTAATCCGCGATGCGCGCAAACGGCGCAACGTGATTATTACAGCGCGTCGATTGTTATGCTCGCCCGTGACAAAGCGCAAGCTGCTAAAATACCGCTCTTCTTTCTTCGTCCACTTTTTACGATCGCCCGAAAACGTCATCTACAGGGTGCATCGCCAAAATCCGAACAAAATTCAATTTAAATTTCCCGTCGTTCTATACCACTTGGAGATGTCGCTATTGGCAACCAAATAATTTGAAGCATGTAATAAACATTCATAACCTCGAAACTGTAACTATGTTAAACCAAAGTGCAGAGTATAATCGAAGAGCCGCGATTATCGAACATATTCGCGCTGGGCGCTCATCGACAAAAATGATTCGATTCTTCGGATACCCAAGATCGACTGTGTATGATGTTGTCGCGAGATATAACGAGTCTGAGAAGTCCAGCGAAGGTTTTGCAACACCGGCCGGGAAAAGTCACTCGAAGGACCGCGTTTTTAGGACGCCCGAAATCATTCAACGGGCTCAGGGGCTCATTTTTCAGGATCCAGGGCAGTCGATCCGAAAATTGTCGTCGATTTAGGGTGTAAACGAAAAAACTATGCGTCGAATCGTCGAGGACGACCTCCGCTACAAGTCTTATGTGATAAAAGTGAGACAGATGCTTTCCGAAGCTGCCAGGACAAAGCGAGTTGAACGCTGTAACCTGATTTTCTGCCTCCCAACAGCCCAGATTTAAATCCTTTCGACTATTATGTATGCAACGTGATTGAAAGGGTCACCAACAAGTCCAGACATCCCAACGTCTCATCATTAAGAGCCGCTATTGAAGTGGCATATGACGATATGAACCGAGGCTCGTTAAAACGGGCCTGCGACAGATTTAGACCGAGAATGGAGGCGGTCATTGAAGTAGAGGAGGGTTATATTGACTGAATGTTTTCTTTATGACCCAACAAACAATACAGTAACAAAAAAATTTTCTACTTTTCTATTATTGCAATAAAAATTATGTTCCAAGAAAATGTTTGATTTGTCCGGATTTTGGTGATGCCCCTGTACTTTTCACTTACGCAGCAGTCAACGACGGAAAGTTAGACGCCGATGTTTACGAGCGTCAACTTTTCCGTGCTCAGTTTCATCGGAAACCATAACCGTTTCCCTTCTTTTAAAAGTACGGGCTCTATAAAGACGCGACTCTAATGGCCGAGAGTTTTCCGCAAAAGTGCATCGATATCTAAGCCCGAGCGTAATTGCGAGCGATCGCGCAGGAGGCTGCAGAAACTCAATGTAGACAGACACACACACGCGAATGTACCGGGACAGACGTATCTACGCAGGCAAACACGCACATTGTGCAGAGTCCAGACCGTTCCACCTTTCCCCCGGGAGTATAATGCGGCCGACTAATGAGACATGGTATGTACACGGACGACAAATTCGGATTCAATTGCGCACGCTGCAACGAACTCGCACAACGGCCGACTCCTGAGACCTGCCACGACCGTTTAAGAGTCACTGGAATTTCCGCGCGGCCGTAACTAACTCACGAGATGCGCACGGCCGGGAAACAGTAAACCGAAATTCCTCGTCAACTATTCAAAGCGACGGAAAACGGAAATTTAGAAATGACACTCAACAACGCAGGAAACGTAACGCGCGAAACTTATATCTGTAACTTCGGAATAAAGGGAGGAAGATAAAAAAAACCTGAGTCATTGTGCAAGAATTTCAAATCAACCCAATTAATAAAAAGTAACTAACTCACGAGATGCGTACAGCCGGAAAACAGTAAACCGAAATTCCTCGTCGACAATTCAAAGCGACGGAAAACGGAAATTTAGAAATGACACTCAACGACGCAGGAAATGTAACGCACGGAACTCATATTTGTAACTTCGGAACAAAGGGAGGAAGATCAAAAAAACCTGAGTCATTGTGCAAGAATTTCAAATCAACCCAATTAATAAAAAGTAACTAACTCACGAGATGCGCACGGCTGGGAAACAGTAAACCGAAATTCCTCGTCGACTATTCAAAGCGACGGAAAACGGAAATTTAGAAATGACACTCAACGACGCAGGAAACGTAACGCGCGAAACTCATATCTGTAACTTCGGAACAAAGGGAGGAAGATCAGAAAAACCTGAGTCATTGTGCAAGAATTTCAAATCAACCCAATTAATAAAAAGTAACTAACTCACGAGATGCGCACGGCTGGGAAACAGTAAACCGAAATTCCTCGTCGACTATTCAAAGCGACGGAAAACGGAAATTTAGAAATGACACTCAACGACGCAGGAAATGTAACGCACGAAACTCATATTTGTAATTTCGGAACAAAGGGAGAAAGATAAAAAAAACCTGAGTCATTGTGCAAGAATTTCAAATCAACCCAATTTATTTTAGTTTAGAGTCGCGGAAATAGTTTCTTGAGGACCATCCATGTGTGTCTTCATAATAATGTATTATATCAGATGCAAGACATTTAAATGTTTGGTAGCTAGTTAGGTTAATTTAATTTAATTTTTTTAACATGATCGCACTTAAAATGCTATTTTGCGTCAAATTATTGTTCATTTTTTATATCGATGGAAATATGGAGAAATAAGGATATTTTAATGAGAATTTAGATGTAACTGAAATTGAAGACCTAATTAATTTTGAAAAATAATTTAAACGGAATGTTTTATATAGTGATAAATTGTCAAAGACGGGATTATATTATATGTATTATAAATATATTCTATAATGCTATGTAATATAATGCTATATATATTCTAAAAAAAAAACAAGAAAATGCGAAAGTTTCAAAAGATATCACACCAGAGTGAATAACAAAATAGTACGATTAAGTATTGTTTAGACTAAATTCATGGTGGGATAAGGGTGAACATTATTGTAGCCATGTTATAATTTTGGTAATATGTGAGGAGGTCAAAGTTAGATAGGATGAAAGTCAGATTCCACAATCCGGGATGGGAACTCTAGTAGGGCAGGCGAAATTACGCGTTAGCGAACACGGCCTCACGGTAACCAGGTGCGATACAACGGGAGCGACCCCTGAGGGTCACTTCGATTGATGACTTTAATAATCCACGGTGGTACGGTTCAGTTGGAAAATCGAATTTGCCGAACGGTTTGTCGATCGGTTTAGCCCAACGCGTAGAAGCACACTAAATGCCAAATTCATTTCTGGTTAATAGCTTCGCTGCGCAACCGAACTAATTGCCCGTTGCGGATAGTATACATTGAGAATGTGGATGAAAACATAAAGGAACTTCCTGCGAGAATGTCAACAGAGCAGACGCTAACCGCTCAATACAAATAAGGGAAATTCGGCTAATTCTATGATCAATCGAACTCCGTGGCACTTTGACGTAAACAGTTCATTTATGAAGTTTCAGCGGTTACGAGCAAACTCGTGTATATCGCATATCTGTAAGGTCGATATACGATATAACTTAATTTCATGTCAATCGACTGCACGCAATGATAATTATTTATATGGTTCGTAACTAATTATGCCAATGCATTCCATTTTGTAATATCACCGAACCAGCTGAGTTTTGCTTTATTGAAGTTATGCGTTCATTCTGCATACAAAGCACTGACGGTCATTTTCCATTTTAACGTAATCAAAAAGTTAGTCTTGCATAGAAGTACGTTAAAAGGGAAGGCAAAAAATGGAGAGAGAAGAGTAATTGATCGACGAGGATACAGATTTGTTCAACAACTTCCGCGGAACGATATTGCCAGGAGGAAATCGAATCCACTGATGAAACGTGGGCAGGATCGCGGGCGTGCTTCTAATGCAAATTCATTTCAGGTTAATGGCCCGTATGCGGCTTGCAACCAATTGGCCGCGACCACTCAGAATGCGCATTTCCGGTTTTACGTGCGCCCCACCTCGATTCTTCCTGGACGACGTAATGCGGTGAGACTAGATGGCAAAATACATCGGGCAATACGCGATATTGCAATACATACGAAGATCAGCAGGTGAGTTTGTTGGAAGTTTCAAACAATGAAACGCTGCCGGTTTCTTGCGATTTCAAAGTTCGCTGACGTTTCCGAATGTCAGTAAAAATTATTCAAACGTTAGTATTATAAGTAAAAATCGATTTTTGCGCATAAACTAATAACGCTAGAGTTTCACAGAATACGTCCATGAAAAATTGTGAAAATTTAGTGCATTCAGCCGAAACGTGCATTTGCTTTCATTAGATTTCGACTAAAGTTCATTAACGGCGTTATTGAGGGAAATGGTCTATTGTTCGGTGAATTTTTTCGTTTAATTTTATCTTTGGTGCTTTTATCGTTAACGCATTCTCGATATAAATGAATATGCGTAGAATGCGCACCTGCCACGAAATTTGCGAGAAACGTTAAGCGCGCTTTTGTGCCGAGAAATTGCATTAATGAAGAGGAGTGGCGATGAATCGAATATTATCCGCAGTATTTTGTCATCGACGTGTCACGGCCGGTGAAAGAGGGAGGTCACGAACTCCATTTCAAAAAAGTGATTACATTCCGGCGGAAGATCGATGAGGGAAAACTTAATTAAAACGCGGCAAAGAGCGCGATAACTAAACGTTTGCCGTGGGCCAAAACTGTTAAAAAATTCGCCGCACGCCGTGTCACATGCACTACGACTTCGTCGTGAGAACGCAAACGAGCGGGCAAGAGGTACGGAGGGACGCAGCATGGAAAACGCGTTCGTGCGCGGCAAAATGCAGATTCACAATTACTGAAGTAAATGGAGTTATGAAAAATAACGGTACGGGCGTAAGTAAGTTACACCGGCCGGAAACGAGAGGCAACTTTATCAGTCCACGCACGTTTATCAAACAAAGAGGACGGGAAAGAAATGGCCCCGTAACGAAGAATCGCGCGTACGTTGTAAAGCGTAAAATCTTCCCGCTACCAGGAGAGATTCCTTTTATATTACTTCTTTCCTTCCTGCTACCCCTTGACCAGCCCCTATGCAAAATCCCGAGAAAGACGCCCGGACATGTCCGACTGTGTGCGATTATTCATTCCTCGCCCGCCGTTATCGTGCTCAGAATAAAAAGAACCGTCATGCCGAGTGATCCACCGATGTTTCCTCATTACGGGACTCGCATATGTTTAATCGCCGACCTAAGTCCACTCGTTCTTCAGAACGAACGCGGAAAGTCTGATTTCACACACATCTCCCCAGTTTTTCCAGCAACGAGCTCGTCCAACCCATATAGCCGGCCAGTATGTCAGCGAGCGTCATATCCCTTTCTATTTCCACTCAAACTTTTACTTCTCAAAAAGTCAGTTACGCTCCGTCTATCTCTATCCACCTCTTCGGTATCGTCAAATGGAAATAAAAAATTCAACGAACGAACGGGACAGCCCCTAAAAACCGTTGCTCGCTTCAATATTTCCCCGAGTTACAGCCGTCGGGACGTGCGGATGGGGGAACATATAAAATCTGGGGGAAGGCGCGGTCAGGGGTAGGGATAGGTGGGTTGTGTCGAGTGGGCTTACACGGGGAGTAAAAGGAAAACGAGCGAAGGGCGGTTTCTAAGATTTCTTGACCTACGTGCGACGTACTCTACGCTACGTCCGTCCCATTGTGTGCGACGGCCGTACGTGTGCAACGCTCACACGTGCCTCTGGTTCGTCGTTAAATTGGATCTCGAGCTTCCCTAGAAATCTAATGAGACGATCCCGACGTTGGCAACAACGACGTCTCGGGTTCGCTAACGACTGGCATTGTAAGGTAACAAGTTACGTTCGACGGCGATAGATGAAGGGCAGGGTAGCAAATATAAATGTTAATGTGGTTGGATAAAATGTGTATGTTGATCATTGTTGTGTCTATTTCGGTTGAATGGGTTTAGTTAAATCTACGGGGGCTCTAGATATTTCTGGACCCATGGGACTCCTCTGCAGGAGCGTATTGGACAAGCAAATTATGTCTTAAGACTTTACCGACCGCTATTGACTGAAGATGCCACTCACTAACGACTGACTCTGTTTTGGATATCACGCAGGAATTGTGTATGTGCCTATTTGTAAAGCTTTGTAACTGAAAAATACTGAATGTGTTGTTGAGTATCCTTTGGTTTCAAAGCAGTGTAATTTCATTGTCATTTAGAATTGTCATAATATCATCTGACATTTATTTTATCTAATATAACCGTTGACCACTGAAAAGCCGATTAATCGGCTACCGGTCGTTAAAGTGTTCATACTATTTTTCGCATTTGTCTCCGGGAAGATCCGCGTACTCTGATTTTCTTTATATACTGATACTGGAGTTTCTGCCTAATCATATGCTTTCCTTGGGAGAAGAGGTACCTACGGAAACATGTTGCGTTTCTATAGGATGAAGCAAAAGTACTCAACCACAACAGGCACAAAAATTATTAAAATGATCAGAAACATTATATTCGAAGTGGAGTTAGGTCCAATAAAATAATTATGAGTATAAAAATAAAGGCGATTCTATGTTTAGTACAGAAGTGAATGGGTGAGTCATCCTACTAGTTATAAACGATTATTAAATTTAACATTCAAGTACAAAGTGATAAAAGATGTTATGCATTCTACAACACTCAATCTCCTATCATTTTCAATATTGGCATTGCACAAATGTGCGAGAAATGAAAGATGTAACGACGAGGAATCAAAAAAGCAACTGCACATGAAATCTGAAACGATTCAATTAGCTACAATAAAAGCACTGACGTATCGCGATTGTGCCATATTCGATTTTGCAACAAACAGCGAGCACAAAGAAGATAGGAAATGACACAGGAGAGACGTCGTCTTGTTTACGACATGAATAGAAGTACACGTCCTCAAGCATTACATTGTCATCTAAGCGAACGCCCCCATTTCCGCGTAGTAGAATTCCGTCGCGCTTTATTTTTTCATGAGATCTCGCATCGCACCCGTGCAATACGAAATTCTATACTTAACAACCTCGGAATGCCAAGAAATGATGTACCTGAGCGAAGAAGAAAAAAGGAGAGCCGACCTGTTCATTCGGTGCGCACAAATGGAACTTGAGAAAAAGATAAAGAGTAAAAAAGCCAGGAACTCTAGACTGCGTTTCAGCTCGTTGCGCTCACGATATACCGCACAAAGCAAGCGAACATTTCAAAAGTGCAGTACGTTTACGTTTTATTTCGAAATTCTTGTCTTCTCTGTCTTCCGCTCCCGTGTCCCTTTTGTTCCCCTCTCTTCCACTTGCTACCCTGAGCAGTCCGTCTATTCTTGCATCTACACCCTATCTTTGAAATTCCGCGGCTGTTTCTACAGTATACGTAATGTGCCATACTCGGGAAATTATGGTACGTTTAATAGACGTGGCACGTGCCACCCTCCGACCAGTCAACGTCACTGGGAAAGATCTTTCGCATGCCTTTGATACGGAACCGCGTCTCTCTTAGAAGCCGAACCAGAAGCCGGAGGAGGAGGAATGGGCAGACGATTTAATTTTCTGCCGTCGCCAGAGTCGGAAATTCGACATACGTGGCAGCAGGGGAAGTCAATGCGGAAGACGGTTCGCCGACTGTAGAATGCGTCAAAATTTACATTAGTAGGTAACCAGCGGACTCTGGGAAAAAAGGCGATATGGGTGTCGTCGGAAACTTGGTATCTTCTTTGGATACCTTCGGCTCACTGCGACGAGTCGGAGTTAAGGTTTATGCCTACTTGGGATCGGCGAAATGACATAATTTTCAACATTTTTTTTGCCATTTTAGTGAGTACTAATTAAAATTCGCAAAATACTACCAAAAAGTACGTATTTAGTGGTATTTGTATACATTTTTTTATAAGAAAATATTAAAAAATGGAGGAAATATAGCTCTTCTCCTAGAGATTCCGTTTATTTTCATCACTTACGGTGACCACTATTTCTCAAAAACTACTTCACCGATCGGACTCTAATTTTATATACTTATTTGTCATTAAAATAGTAGGCAGGGCCTGAACGAAGGATTTGCAAAATTTTAATATTTACTAGAATGACAACACTTTTACGAAAAAATCCGTCTTTCGAGGTGAACTGACTTTCGTTTTTATGTTGTAACTTTTTTTTATTACCGAAATAAAAAATCCTTCGTTCAGGCCCTGCCTATTGTAATGACAAATACGTATATAAAATTAGAGTCCGATCGGTGAAGTAGTTTTTGAGAAATCGTGGTCACCGCAACCGTATGTTTTAAGAAACACAGTTTCGAGATAATCGCGTCTAAAGTTTCAAGCTCTTTACCAATCATACATAGTAGCGCTCCAGATAAACGCTTATAATTTTTGAACGTGTGCTCCGATTCTTATGTACTTTTGAGGAAATATTCTTAAAATGATGTACATTAAGAAAATGCAATAAAAAAATCGATTTTTTTCACCAACCCTAGTAGGCATAACCCGTTAAGTCAGACTGACGTGTGCCGCGCGCTTGTCAAAAGGTTAATTGAAAATGTTCGCCCGTCACGGCCGTATTTCACGGTTACGAGTGCAGGAACGAATCACCGATGTAGACCGCGCAGCGTAACAAGTGCGATAAATCACGCGTAATTCATGCGCAGCAAACGTGTTAATGCATCTTTTGTATTAGTGCCGTCTGACTTTTGATATTTATTCGCGGCACTGGAAGTTCGCATTGTGTCGCAATGCTTGATAAATTATCGTGATCGCCCGAAAGTTATATTCCCACCGCTCCGATTCGCCGGAAAGTAACATTCGCGCTGTGCACGAGCATTGTCATAATCTGTAAAATTTGCAGGTCAGGGCTCACTACATTTTGGCTTTGAGATATGCAATGCTTCGCCTGATTCGATTTTCCTGTAACAGACGAAAGAGTCTCTCTCGAACCTTCGCATCTACCGAGTCTATCTATCTTTTTCTCTCCCGGGAAACAGCTGCGTGGCATTCTAATTAACCACGTGAAATTGAAGCCGCCGATGCGCGTCGTTATGCGAGATTCATGCCATCATTAAACCGTAACTATCCACACTGATCTCTGTCATTAAGTATGCCCATCACTCTCCCCTTTTTGACTTTAACCGATTTGACCAATTCCACTGCCGCGCCCGTAAACCGGCGTGCAGTACTTTTTTTGCGTGAACCTCCATCCATAAACGCGAATCGAGCACTTAACGAAACAAAGTAAAAGTTCAAATACTCCTTTTAATCGTCCATATGTTACACCCGGCGAACCTCGCGATCGTTCGATCGCGATGCCGCTTTCCGTTCGTTCTGCGAAAGTACCTCAATAGACAATGACGTACCGACGTTACGATTGCGTTCTGACATCGAGAAAATAGCAGCTTTATCCGCTCACGCGCTACGCGTCCTATCAGATTTGAAATCCCGGCAATTCACCCAACACAGATCCTCCTATTCTACGCACCCGTAGCTCTCTTAAAGGCCACGCATCCCTTCCATCCGATCTGGAGCCTCGCAATATCACGAGATACGGGTAACATATGCAAATGGAGCGACATTCGTCCCGCTGTATATATTTCGCGGCAAGACAGTACACGCTCATATGCGCACTAAAGCTTACACCGACACAGAGTACGATGTAATAACAAGAGTTGCTAGGTGCAGCAGCAATTCGCGCGAAATAAAGCCGGCAATCGATTTCAAGCGTACACAAGGTAACCAACTGCATGGAGATGGAAAAGGAACAGGGATTTAAGGGGTAGAGAAAGAGGGAAGCAGGAAGAAACACAGATACATGCAAAGAGAGGCAGAGAATAGTAAGATGCGACGAGAATCCTCGGCTTAACCGTTCCACTTCTCCTCACGCGAGGCGAAATACATTTATAGACTTCCTCAGCCCTCTTTTCTCCGAAAGATGTGGCTCGGTACGTTGCGATAATACGGGGTACAATACCACAATGTTATTCCGCAACACTGGTTTTCTGAGAAAACGACCGCGATTGCTGTGTAGCGTACACGATAAAAAGTACTTTTGCTTATTCAAATCGCTTCTGTTTCGGTTTGCGTATGTTTCCCTCCCGAAGCTCGATCCCCGTTCCAAGCTGAAAATCTACATCTCGCTTGCAGCGGTAAAAGCTGCCGTACGCATTTCGTGCGAACACTTGAAACGGAGTGCAAAACCGCGCGCAACGATATGCGGTGAAAATGACTTTAATCGAGGGAAAAATTACTTTAACCGGTTGCCGCATATTTCCCCATGTACAGCCGTGCAATCCTCCCTGCACTTTCGTAATGTGGAACACGACTTTCCGTCTAAGCTGATAAACCGCCCGATGGAACGCTAGTAGTAGAAATTAATTTACCGTCCTGGCGTTCCGGCGTACGCGAGCGCATCGAGGATAAAGTGATAAGTGACGGTGGCCCGTTCCATAGATATTTTGCGACTTAATAACGACAAAAACGATGCGTGAACACAGAAACAATTGTAGGGAGGGAAGACACAGGGAAAGTAAATCGGACTTCTAACTTAATAAAATATATTCTAACAGTGTTACAAATAGCGACAAAAACGAGCCACACCACGCACGTTTTTAGTCAATCGTGAACACAGAAACAATTAATCTCCGAACGCGCGTTATTGCGTCAAAAATCGTCCGGCCACCTAGAGGTTTGAGATCCGACGCAAGTACGGCACGTGCCATTTAGTGCGCTGATATAATTTAGTCGGCACGAACGTATCGGCTCCATTGCTGTCGCACGTATTTTCACGATATACGTGCGCACAGCGTACAGGTACCATCGTATTCGCGTATACGGCATCGAGCGATTTTCTATGCATACTAACTAAACCGCGCGCACGTATATATCTTAGTCGCGTATTTATCGAAATCCATTTACAAGCGTGCCGTCGACCATACTGTTCGCAGTGAGAGCACCGGGAACGAGGGTTGAGATGATAATAGCCGATAGCGGTAGTCCTGCCACCTATTCGGTGGCTTCGTGACAAAATAAGGGCGGTTACGCTTCTTTCAAGCTCTCCTTCGCCGACTGCACCACCATCGACAGAAGCTCTCTCGGCACCGTAAGTGTGTCGTGCTCTCTACCTAGATCTCCGAGGAGTGAAGTATGATATACACACGCACGCGCATGTACGTACAAGTACATCTATGCTCGCACAAAATTCCGTTTGCATTGCATACACGTATGTACGTTACGCGCACTCACGTGAATGTGTCTCGCGTGTACCGATGGGGTGGCCGATTGCATAGAAACTCTATACACCGACCGCTGCTCGAACCGTTCTCAAGATTTGTTACTTGACGTTGAGAAACTGACCTTCCTCGGTCTTGCCATTCTATACGCTCGGATACGAGTAGCCGAACCGACGAGCTTTCACGACGACAATACGACTGAAATATTCAAAGCTGCTTTAAAGTCTGCAACCGTGATCGGCTCTTTCCACAAATCTCACCTTCTATTTACCCTCGCGTCTTAATCTCGCGTTCTTTCCCCGTAACGTGCATTCCGTCGATACGTGTTAATCCTACTCCGAGTGCATTTCGCTTGTTAAGACGGTGAGAAACGGGATCTACTATACAGACGTCACGGGAGCGATAGGGAGAGTCGGGGAAGGAAAAAAAAGCACGCGAGAGGCGAGCATTATTTCCGCCACACCAGGATTTAAGCAACAGCGGACGGTGCTTTAGCCCGCTGGATGGATTCGTGCGATTTGTTTTAGTCTGAGAGACCGGCGGGCCGCGTCAGGGAGGACGCCTTGATGCGAATTGCGGAAACGCATCGATGGAACGCGTTTAATTAAACTCGGCTGTGGCATTAACAGCGTGCGCGGACCGATACAATTCTACTGGATAGTAGCAAAAACTCGAGGCATCGCCGGCAGGCATTCGCGCGTAATCTACGCTTCGGATCGGCCGGTTCATAGCGTGGCCATAAGTGCCTAATTTATTCGTGTGTTGACTTTAATGTATGTTAATGCGATCGGCCACGCTAAATGGAAATGAGCGATCGAGTGCGCTAGCGTGGCGGAACTTCACGCACGGCCTCACTTCGATTCTAAGGAGTCGAACCACTTGCAGTGGATAAAGACACGAGTGTCGGACAATAGTCATAAGAAAACCGTACTACCTATCGAAATCAGACAATTAGCGTTTTTTTGTTTCGACCGTTAATCCGAGTAATAAATGTCAGAAGACGCTCTGCCAATTATGAATGTAAAAATGAAAAGCATGGAACTTCACGCACGGCGTCACTTCGGTGCGAAGGAGTCGAACCACTTGCAGTGAATAAAGACACGAGTGTCGGACAATAGTCATAAGAAAATCGTATTACCTATCGAAATCAGACAATTAGCGTTTTTTCGTTTCGACCGTTAATCCGAGTAATAAATGTCAGAAGACGCCCTGCCAATTATGAATGAAAAATGAACAGCATGGAACTTCACGTACGGCGTCACTTCGGTTCTATGGAATCGAACCACTTGCAGCGGATAAAAACACGAGTATCGGACAATAGTCATAAGAAAATCTTCGTACTACCTATTGAAATCAGACAATTAGCGTTTTTTCGTTTCGACCGTTAATCCGAGTAATAAATGTCAGAAGACGCTCTGCCAATTATGAATGTAACAATGAAAAGCATGGAACTTCACGCACGGCGTCACTTCGGTGCGAAGGAGTCGAACCACTTGCAGTGGATAAAGACACGAGTGCCGGACAGTAGTCATAAGAAAATTGTACTACCTATCGAAATCAGACAATTAGCGTTCTTTCGTTTCGACCGTTAATCGGAGTAATAAATGTCAGAAGACGCCCTGCCAATTATGAATGTAAAAATGAAAAGCATGGAACTTCACGCACGGCGTCACTTCGGTTCTATGGAATCGAACCACTTGCAGCGGATAAAGACACGAGTGTCAGACAATAGTCATAAGAAAATCGTACTACCTATCGAAATCAGCCAATTAGCGTTTTTTCGTTTTGACCCTTAATCCGAGTAATAAAGGTTAGAAGACGCTCTGCCAATTACGAATGTAAAAATGAAAGGCATGGAACTTCACGCACGGCGTCACTTCGGTTCTAAGGAGTCGAACCACTTGCAGTGGATAAAGACGCGAGTGTCGAACAATAGTCATTAGAAAATCTTCATACCACCTATCGAAATCAGGCAATTAGCGTTTTTTCGTTTTGACCCTTAATCCGAGTAATAAATGTCAGAAGACACTCTGCCAATTATGAATGTAAAAATGAAAAGCATAAAGATAATTGTTAAACGCTACTACAGCAGCATCAATTGTCGAGCAATGAGCACGCGGAAGCGGAACTTCGTTACGCGAAATTAAATTAAGCATGACATATAGTGACCGGCGTCAAGAGAGAGAAAACTCTAACACGGCTAAACATATTATATTCGTTACATACAGCGCTGGAAAGGGACGTGAAAGAACAAACGAGCGTGGGGGAGAGCATAATAAGAAGGGCACGAAATCACGAAACGCTCCGCGAACCACGGCCAGCTCTGACTCTGTATTTGTCGCGACCCATATTTTTGCCCGCACCCTCACATGCACGCGCATCCATACGACTCTCCATATAAATCTATATAAACCGTAAACGTAATACCGGCGCACATGTATACGCGAGCGTGTGTATACCCACGTATAACGATATACCCCGGTAGAAACTACTGTTTATACTAGCGGCTATTACATTCGCTCATATTCTCTGCGCAACCGTCCAACGACTTTACACGCGTGCCATATGCGTATGTGCGTGAACGCGTGTGTATTTGTGCTCTGTCGCGTGCACGCGCATACATGGTCGTTGGTCCGAATGGACCATTCTTGGTTTATTTGATTCAAAACGAGCGTTCCTTCGCCTTGGTCGACGGGACAACGTCCACACCTCGCCGAGCAACCCTCCAGCCCTTGACCAGCTCTGCCTACAACCGCAGAACAGCCTATTACGTGACCCTAGCTATTTTATTGCGCCACTCGCAGAAAATCGAATATCCGGTAATAATACCCTCTGCCGACAGCCTGTGCAACTGTTCTGCTTACGACTTTACGACCCTTCGTACTTTATCTCGCTCTCACCATCGGCGCGTTTTCTTCAGAAAAATCTTCTTGTCGGTTTCTAATTTTTCCCCCTTATGCATCGCTCATTATTACTGGTTTAGCACGTAAATACTGCCAGTGGATTCTTTGAGAGTCCTGGTTGCATAATAAAGGTCCGTATGAAGTCTAAATGAATATATACGTTTGTACATAGTTATAATTATGCGGTCTTAAAAATACTAGTGTTCATTAAATAATTGTGTAATCAGTCTCGGTAGCAATTACAAGGAATCTCTCAGTAGCAGTTGCGGATTAAACTTAAAATAAAGCTCCGTATGAAGTCGAAGTGAATATATATGTTTGTATATAGTTATAATTAAGCGGTCTTAAAAACTCTAGTGTTCATTAAATAATTGTGTAATGAGTCTCGGTAGCTGTTACAAGTAACCTGTCAGTAGCAGTTACTGGTTAAACATTCAATTAAAATCAAAAGAGAGTACAGATTTTTTTAACACGGAGATATGCAGTATTCGAAATCCTCGCCAAGGAATATCTGTGTTTAATAGGGACGATTCAAATAGATTCGTTTTTTACCATCACACATTTTTCCAGTACAATACAGGGATAGCTAAGTTCCAAATTGTGTTGCGAATATCTCCCTTGGCCGAAAGACGCAGAAGTTGCCGATGCAGGAAGATATTTGACCCCCCACTCGGAAGTTTAAGCCCGCACTTAAACGTGGCCGTCTTTCCTGTCAAACTCGGTCTCCTGATTACTTGGAACGTACTTGGAGCGAAGACCACCATTGTGTGGTGAGGAATTTGCGGTTGGTCGTATTATCAGCATCGTTCAACGGTAAGAGGATTTACAGAAGGGTTAGAAAACGGTGGGTCTGAGCTCATTCACGGCAGTAAGGACAATCAAACCGGGACATTTCCGCAATAAAATATGAACCACCCGGAATGCGCCCAACGTATTTCAATGAACGCACTTGACATTCGACGAAAATTTATTTAGCCGCCGGTTGAAGTGACAGACAGAGAAATGACATGGCAGAAGTGCCGTCGCGTTATTGATGAAAAAAGGTATTTATCGTTATGGACAGCCCGTCCGTTGTTAAACTGCTCATGAGATCTATCCGATATTCCAATTAACGATACAATCAGCGTCAAGCTGTGTTCCGGAGCTATAATCAAATGAGCGCAGTTGCCCATTCCGTCGTTTCGCAGACTACTTTTTTCGCCCGCATAATACGCGCAAACGTATCATCGTCGAGTGTACAGTGCACACACGTTCTTTCGTCCCTCGTTCTCTCTTTTTCTTTCCTTTCACTCCTTTTCCACTCTCCTTCGATTCTCTTCTTTGAACAGAATCCACGAGCATTGTTCGTGCATCCGCTTACACCGCCGACGGCGCAGCCAGAAAAAACGAAACAGGCACAAATGGCGTAAATAGCGTTCGGCCTGCGTCAAAGGTAGAGCCCGAATGAAAGAGCCTTTTTCCCGCGAATTACCACGCCAACGCGAAACCGGCGTTTCCTGTCGTTTTTCAGCGAGTGAGAGCGCGCGTTGCCGGGCGATCGAATGTTGCCTGGCCCGCAACAATCGTCACATTGTGTGTGCATTCGCGTTAATTGACAGTAAGCTGCCATTAATAACGACGCTAAATTACTCGTTGAAATTCGGCACTGCCAATTCCCGACGACCGCGCGCACCTGCTTTTTTGACAATGCCCTGCTGTCGACAAACGCGAATTGGATCCAACGTAGGACAACCCAATTCGAGCGACACACAGTTTTTTATTCGGTGTGAGGATAAAAGGGTGGGTGGTTGTCGAAAAAAAGTTAAGGGGTTATGCCTAACACTTTCTTAATGTAAAAACGAAAGTCAAAAATTATAAGTTTATCTGGACCTTGAGCGACACACAGTTTTTACAATTTGTTTATAGCGGTGTGAGGAAGTAAAATGGTGGGTGGTTGTCGAAAAGCAGAAACGAAGAATACAGTTCAGTGCAGTTAAGAGTACAGTATAGGTGAGATACAGGCAGCAAAGAAATACGACGAGCGACGCGAAAGTGTAAATATTGTCTGTCCTGGTAGTTATCTTCTTTTGTGATATATTACATCATCGTTTTTAAATAAATCTTATATTTACGTGGGATTTAACGTTAGCAGACAAAAATCGATTACGATGTCTAATTTAATTAATTTATTGGAAGTGATTCAATACTGGTTACACGTACTACATATCGCCTGTCATAATGGAAATGAGTAATGAAACGGTGAATGGTCGGTGAAGCGATAAAAGTCAAGCGAATGCTATCTGTCAAGATTGTAAAGAACTTTCTCTTTCACACCGGAGTGATTGATATTATTAAAGTAGTTTTATCTCAATCAGACATGATTTTGCTAAATTTGTATATGTCAGACATTGGTGAACTACCTGACATAAAACACAAGCAAATGCATAACGCGTTTGGTTTCCATCCCGCGTATTTCACTACTAATAAAAGCGCTGCTCGGATCAAGATAAATTCTACTCCAACTGCCTCATGAAACTTGACTCAAACAATATTTCAAATTCGCCAAATATATTCTACGTTTTTCCGCAACCCTCAGTAACCTACTTCTCCTCGTTTTACGACCCTGGTCCGCACATGCAATCCAGCCAATGCACAACATCGACTCTCCGCGGTGACAGTCATCCATGCGCAATGGACTGTCGCATTAATTGATGCTTCACTTCCGTTAAAATTGATGCAGAATCGACATCGCGAGCTGGCACATATCGACGTTAATTTTTCGCGGATGCATTAACGCGACGACAGTTTGCTCGAAAGTATCGGGGACGGAAAACATATTCACGAGGCAAGAAGTAAACTTAAGTCGTTGGAAAGATCGATTGAATACACGAACGTCGTCCGGGACGGTACCTAATTTGCTTAAGACATCGTTACGTTTAAGAGTCCGCCTTGCCTCGAGTTTCAACGACGCTAAGCACATTGTCGCATCAGTCAATTGGACGGAACTTTCATCGTAAGCATTAAGCGCACGCCACCGGAAATGTGTCACGAACGACATGAGGCTTTTGTTTTTCAGCGCGAATGCACCTTCCCATCGCTTTTAGCTGTCCTTCGCGACGTATTTGTAGACGGAATTCAATCGAGTAGAAACCATGTCGCTCATCTATTGCACGACGTTTAATGGATTATTGTGGAACGGGACGAATGACTGTCGCTGGCAGGTGTCAACGTACGTTTCAAGAGCTCTCGCTCACGCAACGTAAGTAGACGGTCGAGCAAAAGATAAAAATTCCCTCCGCACAGCCAGACTAGTGTTTTTTTTTTTTTTGTTTATAATAGCGTGTACTTTTAGTTTCGGCACATGTAGTTTAACACATTGACTGCCATGGTGGTCACCGGTGACCGGTGCAATAAGAAAAGAAAAGATTGCATATGCAAAAGATTTGACTAAAAATGCAAAAAATTCGCAATGAAGCCTATTTGCAATCTTGTCAAAGCAATTGATATTGGAACGGTGCTTCAATACTTTGGCTTCTAACAACTCTGCGTTACCTTCATTTTGCACGATTTAATTATACTTTGTAGTATTTTATCGCATCGCGGTTCTAACATAGCAAAATACGCTTGGCAATCAACGTGTTAACACGTACCGGTGGAAAAGATTGCATATGCAAAAGATTTGACTAACAATGCAAAACATTTGTAATGAAGCCTATTTGCAATCTTGTAAAAGCAATTGATATTGGAACGGTGCTTCAATACTTTGGCTTCTACAACTCTGCGTTACCTTCATTTTGCACGATTTAATTATACTTTGTAGTATTTTATCGCATCGCGGTTCTAACATAGCAAAATACGCTTGGCAATCAACGTGTTAACACCGGTGGAAAAGATTGCATATGCAAAAGATTGGACTAACAATGCAAAACATTTGTAATGAAGCCTATTTGCAATCTTGTAAAAGCAATTGATATTGGAACGGTGCTTCAATACTTTGGCTTCTAACAATTCCGCGTTACTTTAATTTTGCACGATTTAATTATACTTTGTAGTATTTTATCGCATCGCGGTTCTAACATAGCAAAATACGCTTGGCAATCAACGTGTTAACACCGGTGGAAAAGATTGCATATGCAAAAGATTTGACTAACAATGCAAAACATTTGTAATGAAGCCTATTTGCAATCTTGTCAAAGCAATTGATATTGGAACGGTGCTTCAATACTTTGGCTTCTAACAACTCTGCGTCACCTTCATTTTGCACGATTTAATTATACTTTGCAGTATTTTATCGCTTCGCGGTTCTAACATAGCAAAATACGCTTGGCAATCAACGTGTTAACACCGGTGGAAAAGATTGCATATGCAAAAGATTTGACTAACAATGCAAAACATTTGTAATGAAGCCTATTTGCAATCTTGTAAAAGCAATTGATATTGGAACGGTGCTTCAATACTTTGGCTTCTAACAACTCTGCGTTACCTTCATTTTGCACGATTTAATTATACTTTGTAGTATTTTATCGCATCGCGGTTCTAACATACCAAAATACGCTTGGCAATCAACGTGTTAACACCGGTGGAAAAGATTGCATATGCAAAAGATTTTACTAAAAATGCAAAAAATTCGCAATGAAGCCTATTTGCAATCTTGTCAAAGCAATTGATATTGGAACGGTGCTTCAATACTTTGGCTTCTAACAACTCTGCGTTACCTTCATTTTGCACGATTTAATTATACTTTGTAGTATTTTATCGCATCGCGGTTCTAACATAGCAAAATACGCTTGGCAATCAATGTGTTAACACCGGTGGACAATATTGCATATGCAAAAGATTTGACTAACAATGCAAAACATTTATAATGAAGCCAATTTGCAATCTTATAAAAGCAATTGATATTGGAACGGTGCTTCAATACCTTGGCTTCTAACAACTCTGCGTTACCTTCATTTTGCACGATTTAATTATACTTTGTAGTATTTTATCGCATCGCGGTTTTAACATAGCAAAATACGCTTGGCAATCAACGTGTTAACACCGGTGGAAAAGATTGCATATGCAAAAGATTTGACTAACAATGCAAAACATTTGTAATGAAACCTATTTGCAATCTTGTAAAAGCAGTTGATATTGGAACGGTGCTTCAATACTTTGGCTTCTAACAACTCTGCGTTACCTTCATTTTGCACGATTTAATTATACTCTGCATTATTTCATCGCATCGCGGTTTTAACATAGCAAAATACGCTTGGCAGTCAAACTGTTAATAAGTTATTTACTCTGTCTACAACCTGCCTATAATATGCTACGTAAATTACCACAATAACTAGGAATCATTTTTATGTTCCTGTCTTGTCACCTGAACTATTGCATACAAAAATTAAGTTTTAATCCAGGGTTTACTCGTGTAGTGTTCTTTTAGTAGTAAAGATCGTAGGATCTTTGGGGTTGCTACCCTGCAACTCAAACAGCGTACACGATGTATCCAAAATTGATCGAACCTAATTTGTGATGATCCCTTACTCTACTCCAACCACATCTGCCCGTCTAGCAGCACTTGTACAACAGGTGATGTGCACGCGTGTATTCCCTTGATAGGACGCTCCCGTACGTGGGTCGCCGTTCCCTGAGAACCTATGCCTTTGTTTATTATGAATACTTCAACAAAGCACGACATTGTCGGCCGCAAACGCGACCCAACAGCACTGATCTCGAGAGTCTCCATTCCGTCGTTACACGTTCGGTGCAGCCGTAAACTTCGCGTAAAATGGCCTTTATGGATCACTTGAATAAAAGACTGTACAGAAAATGTAAAACTAGAAAAGAATGTCGCGCTTCGACATATGCGAACTGCATACTGCTATACATTTCCTGCGTTTCTATGGAACCGACAACGGGTAAACTGTTGCATAAGAATGTACATAGAAACGGAAATAAGGCAGGCTACGAGTGAACTTTCCAAGAAAAAATAATACAAAAGCTCACGACCAATACTATCAACTGAACGAATATAAATATGCAATTATCATAGAGAAACTGGGAGCCATTCTTTCAGAAATTTTGCGTCAAAATATTTGTGCCAAGCGAATCACTATGGCAATAGAATTTAGACGTACCCTGCAAGCAAAGATAACGTCAAAATATTTTGTGTTCTATTCCCGGCAATGTGCTTATTCTATGACTAACTGTTGCGTGTTCATTTTTTTCTAAATACTATTCTGTGTTCTCCCAGTTCCTTACGTACTATTAAGCCTCAGTCTAGCGGGATAAATTCATCCCTCTGAAAACAACGTGGCTACTTTGCCCGTGAGAGGTATGTATCCTACTTCCTTGCCGTTAACAGTTTTCCTTTACACTGGAGCGTACACCACGCGTCTTTGCCTACGCTCCTGCATAAAACATGCGCTTGGAAATGTGCACTTGTACTGCGCGCACTGTGCACATGCGTACCGAAGCCAACATAACATTGAGAACGTGAAGCGTCTTGTTGATCAGGGGCAACGGAAAACAAGATGAGGTAGATTGACGGAGAAACAAAGCGCGGAAATTGTAAGCTACGACAACAATCACATTATATAAAACTATGAAGAGGCAAAGTACAGGAGCGCGGAAGTTAAAAGCTGCGGGAACGTTTACTCCGCAAAGACGAATAAAGGAACTGCCGAAACGTTCTTAATATTTCGCGCAAGTGTACGGTTGTTCCCGAATACGAACGCACGGATCTGTGAATTATCGGTCTCGTGGAATGACAAGTGGAAAAAGGCTGAATGCGCGAAGTGGTACTGTGAATTTTAATTGGCCCCGTGTATACCCTCTCGTTTATAGCACTCGCTGTCGCCGTTTTTCGCCGGAAGGATCAAAGACGGCGGACAAGTTTGCCGCAGTCGCGCAGGGCGGGTTTCGCAGGCGGATAATTATTATTGACCAGAGCCGGCGAGGCGGAAATAATGATAGGCGAAAGGGGGTAGCGTCAAATTGCGGCCGCCGCTCGAGTGGGGAAAACTCGACATTTATTCTCTCGCGTGCTTCACGGTGCCTAAGTTCTGAATATGTTCGAAACTCGCCCTCACCCCTGCCTCGTCCCACTCCATTCCCAACTTCGCCCTACCATCCGACCGTCTAGTCTTTCCTTTTCGCGGCTGACTCTCCTTCCCACCCTTCGTTTTTTCCGCCTCTCATCTCGCCGTTTCTTTGGCACAAAGTTGGTATTTATCCGTTATGAGGCGCGCCAGTTTTTAGGTCAACAACTTTTACCGGCGCACCCACCCCCTTTCTAGCGCGTCGGGTGAGGCAGGGTACGCCTTTTAACGAGTTCGATGCTTCCCGCGGCGCACGACGACATGTAGGTATACGAAACAGGGGTCTTAAAAATTATTTAGTTGGAGTAAAGGACCGCCCCTCTTGATTGCCCGGGCACGCTTGTGTTATACGCACGTGTTAGAATTAACCCTTTGAGTGCTGAATACTTCCGGCTAAAGCGCTCGCTGAGTACGGAATACTTTTCACTAGTGTGAACTCTATTGATTGATTATGTAAGGCACAACTAAGTTCTAATGAAAATGTTTAATTTACGCCAAATTAAACAATGCAAGAAAATTACATGAATAAAGAACGCTGTCTGTAAAGAACATATTCAATAATAATAAAGAAATCTGTATTCAGCTCATACATTGATAATTGTGGCTGCAATAGATAAGAAATCGAAACGATTGGAAAACGCATATATGCGCCCATAGTCGACAACGATAGATTTCGGCGGACGCATATATGCGTCCATAGCAGTCAAAGGGTTAATAGAAGCAATAACTCGCGAAATCTTTATTTTGCAGTAATACGTCCGAACTCTCTACAATTCTCCGGTGATATATTGAGGCGCCAAGGAATGCGACGATCTCACACCCCTTCATTCCCCTTCCCTTTCCCAAACAAAAATCCGTAGCGAAGGAGGCCTCTCGTGACAGGTGCGCATCACAGGTATTTTGATTATGACTCATCGTATTCCGCACAACAATGACTACTTCATTGCCGAACAATCACCTAGGACCCCTTAGTATTTCGCCACAAATTTATTTTCCGTTAACACACGTTCCTAAGGCCCCTCTCAATTTCGCCGCAAAATTTTTTTTCCGCTAACACACGCGGCAAAGGTGCTACATGTGAAAGTTGGGCACTGATATCGTTACCCGCAGCTGTAGGTGCCAATTATAAAGGGGCGAATAGAAAAACGTGCTGCATATCATGTCATAAACGTTGATACGCTAAATGGTAACGGTATAAATTGGGAGGAGTGAATGTTGTGGAGTACGTTGGCGGAGAGAAAGTACAAAGTCGCGTTTATGTTAATGTTGCTATTAATATTTTCAGTACATTTTGTCGCTCGAAGTTAATTTCGCGATGCATAAGGTGGTATAATTAAAAGCGTCACGGAGATACCACAACGAGATACGCTCGCGTGTGACGTCATTCTGGTACGCTGTCCACGAAATTTTAACCGCAATCAACGCCACGCGGGTACAATATAATGGGAAAAGTTGCAGATTTCCGTAGTTTCGTTTTTCTAATAGCTGCCTGCAGATTCCGTTCGCGCGTTCACTGTGTAACGCGTGGAAACGCGGTATTGCACGATGCAGATTCCGAGTCTTGTGGTAAATTAGATTTATCGTCATCTACGATAATTTTAGCCGAAATTAAATTCGACCCGCAACGCGAGATGTTCGCGCGACTACAACTTGAATATGACGCTCTTATCTCGATAAATCTACAACGCCGCACATGCCTTCGTTACGTTAACACTCCTAAGATACAGGATAAAGATATTTCTCACCCGGCTGATGGTACGAAGACGTTAAATTCGCGATCTTTACAAGACAAAAATTGAATCGCCGCGCAATTTGACGTTACGACCGCAAGTGGCTCGTTACCGTTTACCGACGCAAGTAGCAAGAGAATCTACTTGACTACTTTATCGTTTCACATATCCGTGGCGCGTTTATTTATTCCTTTATGACGGTGCTAACATTTATGAGAATAAGCCTGGGATAGCCAAGTGGCGTTGCCTCGGTACGGGAGACACTCCGTTGATATTCCTGCATAAAGCGTATAAATAATAAAGCAACGCCCGGCGTAACGACGTGTCGTAGGTAGATATCGCGTGCAAGAGCATTTTGTCACAACGGCAAATACCGCCGCTTGGTTAATCCTTTGTAAATAATCTAGACTCCCCCCGACCTTGTTTCCTCTGCTTCTCGAGCTCGTACTTATACCCCTCGATTTTCATCTGACACCCCGCCCTCAACTTTCTTTTCCACCGTTTCCATACTTTTTTAACGAACTTGCACGCGCACCTACGTCATGGTTTACACACAGTCGACTGTTCAGTTACATATGCGCGGCCCGAACTTCTGAGCGAATGTAATTTCGCGCACGCGAACTATTCGTCGAGTAATCCTCGTTAGTTATGCAAAAGGTCTACACGGTGCCCGGTCGCCGACCGCACTTACAATTAACAAATACCACATACCGCCCGTGTTTGCAGCAATTCATCGTTAAAAATTCCGGACGACTTCGCGAACGACACTTTTGCTCGCACGATACATTATAATATGTGGTCACACTTTTAAAATCAATTGCGGCAGTGGTATATTTGCGTGCATAATAGAAGCTTGTTTCTAAAACAGTTTCCGTCTGCGGGTATACAATGCTGCTTGCTTAGCCCTTTGCGATGGAACAGTGCAAGATGGTTGGGCTATGTTGGGTTGGGTCGTTGCGACGGTAGACATTTGAAATTGTTAACAAACACGTACATGGATGCATATACATATGCAAATTTTAGGTTGCGGTTGGTGTTTTTCTAAGTCTCTTTGGATCGACGTTAGTTCCCCAAAGCAGCAAGTTGAAATTGTGCACTCATTTATGGACGCAAGCAAGTACTTTCTTTGCACATATTTTATGTACCTTTTTTCATCTGTTTTTGACTGTGTGTCGGAGTTTATGTAGAATTTTTTTTGTGCGGTTGCAGTTTTCCTAGATCTCGTTGTACACCGTTTTATGCAACAAAGCGGCAAGTCAACTTGACTCCCAATTTTCGGCCCTGTTTTTGAGATAAACTTTCTCCATTTTCATGCCCTTGCAAAGGCAAGGGATATACCTTAAGATTTTCTCGTTTTCTTTTCGACTCTTTCACGTCTAAACTAGTGCTCGCAGGCTAGCAGTTGTACAAACATTTTTTTAATGATCTTTCAACGTTCTGTAGAACGAATAAATTCGAGCTACTACAAATAAAATTTGTTCGCACTTTCCTTAAATTATTATATCTCCGAAAATATGAAGTGCCCAACGGGTGGATAATGGTTTATTTTCAAGGAAAATTACCCGTCCAGAAAAAAAAGTTTTAATATTTGAGCCGTTTATTTTGAAGTGGCCTAACTCCATTTTTCAATATTTTCCGGTTACCATGGTTACATGTACAAATTCATGTTATTTATCAGTAAATGTTATTTATCTCGATTTGAAGATAAATAGAGTTAGGCCACTTTCAAAATAAACGGCTCATTTTGCCTATTTCTAAGAGTTTCACATGGTGTATTATATGGGAATTTCGTAAATCTATTGCCCATTAATTCACATCCATTTCAATAATGCAAACCACCGAAGTATTTCACATTAATTTATCATACATTTTTAATTTGTTCATGGCGGTACAAGAAAAAACCAATGTTCACCTTTTCGGGATGACATCTTTCAGAAGCAGCGACAGCTCTTTACTGATCGCCTGTCAATTCGGGCGAATCTCGCGCGGCGCTAAGCGGTATTTTGTGTGCATAAACGGCGCGGCATTGTTATCGTCGTTAATTATGCGAAAGCTGCTTGCGGATCGTCGATGCCTGGAGTATCTTGGCACGGTTTTGCGAGCCAGCGCCCTGCGTTCACGTTCGCTAATCGTTCCCGATATCACTTTGTGGTCGGGCAAACGATCCGTACGCCATTATGAGCGTGTACCGGGATACGTGCCGCGAGTAGATACCGTTGCTGCGTCAATAATTCACCGTTAAAACCGCCTTCCGGGTATACATAATTTAATTTTTAATCCCCAACCATAAAAAAAGAGCTGCGCCGTTTACTCGATCGTCGATGTGTGTGTTTATATATACACGCGAAACTGTGCGATCACGTTGGTGTGCTGCATTTCTGAAGGTTTACGATCTTCCCAAGAGGGTATAGAGGATGCGCGCGCGTTCAAACCAGTTGCGCGGCTCTAGAATTCAGATTAGTGCTCGAGATGGGCGAATGAGGGGAAGTTTTTCCAAATAAAAGCGTGATATATGAAGAACTCGTCGATTATTGCTCTTCGGCAAGCGTGCTGTCGGCTGATTGCGCTCTGCAGCGCAATATTTACGGGACGACGTTTCTACCTCGGGACGTTCAATCCCTTTGCAAGAATGCCGGGAGGGTCATTCAATTAAGGAGTCCTCGCGTTCAATCGGCTAAGTGCCGTGGAATCAGCTGCCCGTTAAGCGCGAGAATTTATTCTGCGTCACTTTTAATTTTTAATATCCCGGGAGTGACGCTATCAGAGACGATAGACCGTGTTAGGCGGATGGGCTTGTGACAATGTAAACGTCGCTGTGTGTTCCCATGGACGTGTATCGAAAATGAAATCGTAATTCAGTGAAGTAGACTGGAGGGCCGACTTATTTCCTCGATAAAACGCGAGCAGCTTTCGACGTCCTCCTTTCCCGCTTCGCTGCATAATGGCACAATGTGCCACCAGACTTAATATCTTCTCGGGGAGATACAATAGAGAAACAGATTAAAAGTGTTCTCAATATCGGAGCCACGAAGGCGGGGGCTACGCTCGATTTTCTCCCGAGCCTTTATCGTGCCCTCTTCGCTCTATCGGCCACACAGCATTTCATAACAAAAAGGTAAATGTTTCAGAAGCTTCGTGAAATTGATCGTGCCACGCCGACAATGGAATCTATGGTATTAATACAGTGTGTTAGCGGGTCAAGGCATAATTCTTGCTTTATTTCGACAGATTGACGTGTAACGTTTAACGAAGCATGAACTACCAATCGAAAATTTCGAGCACCATATGGCACCATACCGACGGCTCGCATAAATACAAATAAATTGTAAATTTAACTCTTCGAAAAATAAGATCAACATATGAATTGATTGAAAGCAAAACATCGATAGGCTCTGTCGGACGATCCAAATCTACGACTGACAGCGTATAAGATGCTATGTAATAACTATCTATCGAATGAAAGGATACTCAAATCAAACATTTTCCTTACCCAAAGGCCTTCGTCAGCAAGAGCATTCGTGACGAGATTTTTCGTGAAACGAACTTTTACCAGATAACGGATGTACCTCAATAATAACCACGGACCGAATCCGCTCTCCACTAAATCTCGTCAATCCTCATGGCCAATTCAATGCAGCACACGTCGATCACTCATCGTACCGACTGTACGAAAAGTAAGCCGTCCTACAACCGCTAGTCGCCGGCACTTAAAAATTTACATCAACCCGATGCATGAGGCGAAATCCGATAACGTCGGTGCTTAGCGAATTTCAGATGCGGCTTTTCCCCTCCTTCCAGCCTTCGCCACTACCCCCAATCCCGGAAAGGCAATAACATCATTATGTGGAGAAGCGCGAGGAAATGGTCTGTAAACGTTCAGATATCACTTTCTCTTTCTGTCTCTCTTCTGTAAGTCAAGCACTTCCGTCTTTGCCTCGGGCCGTGGCTGGATCATAGAAGCTTGGCTCGTCTCATTTCAATGGACCCTTGCACGCCCTTTCGTAAGATAATGATTGCTCTACCCCACCTACCGACTCGTCGCGATGTTTACCAAACGAGTCCGCCCCTTCCCACCCCCACGTCGATGTTCGGAAATTGGTTCGGGATAAAGTTTCTCCTCTTATCGGTCGCTCTATTCTGAAGAAATGGCGCTATAAAAAAAACAACGAGGGAGGAACGGCGGCGAGAGTGGTAAGGAGCGGGAAAGCTGGAGGAAGAACACCAGCATTTCGCAATCCCGTGAGTTGCCCAATGCGCAAACACGACTTCGATTGTGCGGAAAGTCGTGAGGGATTTGAAAGTCGGGCGAAATCGTGCGGACACGTGCCGGGGCGGCCTGTCTTCAATACGGCAGACGATATCATTGTACGCGACCATATCGTCGTAGGTGTCGTCGAATCCGCTCCTGTGTTCTTATTTCACGTTTCCTGCCCGGAAATAGAAGAAGCCGGAAGGATACGTGTGTGCGTGTGTGTGTGTATCGAGAATGTGACGTGGCACGTTTTGCCTCGGCTGTCGACATTTTTGCAAGAAGAGACAACGGATGAAGTATCGATAGCGAGATACTAACTGAGCAAATCTTAACACTTTGCCGGCTGCACATTTTTCGAGTCGCCGTTGCGCTGCCGCCAATCATTCGTAACATAAGTAGTTGCAATATAATTATTATATTTATTTAATATTATACATATATATATTTAAGTATATATATATTGCAATATAAATTACCTCGTGTTTGCACTTGCGCCGGCTATTTTAATTTTTAAAACGCAGGGCAATGTAGAATACAGCAAATTTTTGTTCATTGTGTTCAATCGCGTCTGTTTTATTATAAAAAAGTATATTTTTCTTGATACTGAAGCTTTTATTACAATTCTAGTATTAGAAAGTGTCAAGAACAACGGAACGCGACGGTAAAGTATTTTTAAATAAATTATACGTGAATGCTTTATATAGTTGCCCGAGTGATTTTTACATAAGTTATCAATAAAACACAATCTGGTAAATTAGGAGGGCAAGACAGTTGAAATCACAGTTCCCTGGTGGTCAAAAAATTGGTCTGCAACAATGTATCTGCCTACACAAACATGGAAATTAAGCATCACCGCTGGAAGAAAAAGAGTCATGCGTACGCGATAGAGGCCGTCGAGCGATACTTTGCGTACGACACCACTGTGATGTCGCGGAACAGCATAGTGTTAATTGTGAGAGGGGTAATAAAGGTAAGAAAAAGGGAAGGCAGGAGGAGGAAAGAAGGGCTTGGGCGGTGGTGGTACAATTGGGCTAATGTCGGGATGGATAAAGTCTGTGATTGTCCTGTTAGTGAATGTATATGAATATGTATATATTTGATATTAAAAAAAAAACACAACAACACGAGAAAAGAATATTAAAAGGCTAAAGATAAAACACTAAACGAAACGTAACTAAGGAACTAAGGTACTAAAAGGAAATAAACTAATAAACGGAACAAAACTAAATGATCTAACGAAAAACCGGGCTACGTAACACGACTATCGTACGCCACGGAAAATCTTCGACTGACCATGCAACGGTACGTCGAAGCTTATCGCTTGCACCAAACAAAAGGCATGGCCCACCGAAAACGGTCGGAACCACACGTGCGTCTTGAGCATGCCTGATGTGTCATCGCCAACAACATATATATATATCTTACATAATATAGTTACTTAATGCAATACGCAAATAACAGAAACATAATACTGTATTAACCCTTTGACTGCTGAACACTTTTCGCTAGTGTGAACTCTATTGATTGATTATATAAAGTGCAATTAAGTTCTAATGGTTTTTCATTTGCGCCAAATTAAATGATGCAAAAAAATTATTTGATAAAGAACACATCTGTATTCATCTCGTACATTGATAATTTGGCTGTAATAGGTAAGACGTCGAAACAATTGAGGACGTATATATGCGCCCATAGTCGACACCGATAGATTTCGGCGGACGCATATATACGTCCGTAGAAATCAAAGGGTTAAAAAACGTAGGCTGAGCGTAAAAGGACTTATGAAGACAAAAAGAACGCTTTTCTAACGCTTCGCGAGTTCATAATGGACCGACTGAATGCAGCTGAGTACGTATGAACACGTCCGTTTGATTGGTCGGGGTCTCGCGTATTCTGTTAAATCCCGAGTTAATTGAGCCTGTTTTGTACGGGCCGGTCCGTGTGAAAGGGTCAGTCAATTATCTCCGCGAGTGCTGGACTTACAAAGGAACGGTTGGAGTAAAGATTGGACGCTTTTGAGGGACGACCTAACGAGCGACGCGAATCTGCCACGAATTCGTTCGCCGGAGCGCCGACGAACAAGTACCGCACGCTCGTGAAACGTTCCAGACTAAAATTACGCCCCGCGCCGGGTACTTTATTGAGCGCAATTATCGGACAATAATTACATTGCCGATCGACAATGCGGCGCAACGTTTGAGCTCTCATTAGGCTGTTATAACTCATCACTTTGTTGCGTACGATTTGACTTTCGCGTTTTCCGGGGAAACATTTTCGTGCATACCGACAACGCACCGAACGAACTGAATCAGGGCTTAATTGAGACCAAACGTTATTCAAATTGAACTAATGCTCACCGACGATATCTCGAACTAGCGTAAACATGCGGAATTGGATACGGAGTAATCCGATATCGGCTAATCGCGAACACAATCGAGCGTAAACAAAAACGCGAGCGCGTACCCCAGCCGAGCACGCATAATTTGTTATCGAGGGGTCGAAATCGCGGGCCGGACACAACGCTCGTAAGGAATGACTTTTTCCTCGCCGAGGCAATTTCGTGAAAAATCTATTTCTCCGCGCAGCGTAAAACGAACCGACGGAATTGCGGAACGGTAAATTCGGGATCGAATTTGTTGTATATCGGCGCATGGCAAATGCTCGTTAAGGCAAAACAAAAAAATAAAGTACCCCTCGATTTTTGGTCAAAAATAATCATTTTCCAGCGGCGTGCAATCGACCAACGCGATACGCGCAGTATATCTTGCGCGGTGCAATATGCGAGACCGATGTATCTACCCGGCATCAAATGACCCATCTGTGCGGCGCAGTAATTACGAAATGCATATTACATAAAGTACTTCCAAGTTAGCTACGAACTAGTTACGCTTTGTCGCGGGTAATTGGCTGTAGAGAAATATGATTATTTGGAGGAAGCGCCTACACGATTTGACTAACGCGTGGGACGAAAGGAAAACCAAACACATATCCCCGTTTAGCTGCGCGTACTTAGACGAACTATAAGCAATCGAGAGCTCAGAGTAAATATTATTTCGAAAGAATGGATGCGATTCGACTAAGGGAACAGAAGCGTTTTGCTCGTTAATTGAAGCTGCGGCCCAACTTAGTAAAATCTTACGAAGTTTGTGTGCCAACTAAGTATAACTGAGAGAAGTTAAGTGTTATGAAGTTAAGTGGAATTCAATACCGAATGCAAGGTTCAAGAGTGGAATACCCAATATACGCTGATGTATTGCGTCAAATATTTCCACATTATTTATCTCGCCGCACATAATTTGCAAAGAAACGTATTTCTAAACACGTATCGCAAACAGAACGGAACCAACTAACTCCTTTCGTCCCTTAATACCTTGACTGCCAAGCGTATTTTGCTATGATAGAACCGCGATGCGATAAAATACTGCAGAATATGATTAAATCGTGCAAAATGAAAGTAACGCAGAGTTTTTCGAAGCCAAAGTATTGAAGCATAATTTCAATATCAATTGCTTTTACAAGATTGCAAATAGGCTTCATGGCGAATTTTTTTGCATTTATAGTGGAATCTCTTGCGCCGGTCACCGGTTAACAAGTTCGAAGGGCTCGTTTCTCTACGAATATTAAGATATTTTTTTTACATTTAAGTGGCAAATATGGAAAAGGTGAATCAATTTGTACCGCCGATCCCTAACGAGTTCGTGTCAACGATGTTTCATGAATACCAAGTACTCGGGCTGCCGAGTCAAGAAGGCATCGGTGCATATGTGCAGAATAAAATGCGGCATGCACGCGTGTGCATATCGTTCTTGCAAGTTCACTTCTTCTCTTAAACGCACCAGACGGCCTGCCAGATATCGCGTTTGAGAGGGCACTATAAACATAGGTACACGAAGTTGAACATTTTCAAAGCATTTACTAAAATCGCATGCGTGAATGCCGATCATTCTATTGATCGCAGACGAGTAGCGAAATGCGAATGGGGATGACGTTAATTAATCATAAATTTCCATCGCAAAGTTTAACTGTTCTTCCAAGTGCACAAAGTTCAATATTTTCTGTTCGCTGAATAGACCTAGTTAACAGTGTAATTAATGCACTTTCATGTTCTTTGCGAGAGTAAAGTCGGAAAGTAGAGAACGAAACGAGCTAATTTGGATGAAGAAGAGCGGAACAGCGATACGATGATATTCTTACAATTGTATTCTTGGTTTACGTTTTGTGGACGCGGAAACGCAATAGACGATATGAAAACATCGCGTTATCGTTTACCGATAAAACAAATATGTTGCAAAACAACGGTACTCTCTGATTTAATAATCAATCAATATCGAACTGGCGCAACGAGCGGACAAATGAAAAAAGTCAATCGCGATGTCGATGGCTGCAACTGCGTTACGTACAAATCTCGATCAATTATTTAAGGTAACACACGAACTCGATGGCAGCATACAAAACGAACGGCGAACACATTTTAATTGAATTAAACAGCGGAATTGTCGCTGACACGTTCGATTTACTAGTAAAAACTTCGTTTTGTCAACGGGCCAAACAGTCTTAATTGTTTACCGGCTCATCGTGCGTACAGTTCATCAAGCAACAAAAAGGGTAGGTCAATCAAAGGAAACTAACTAACGAGCCTACACGGTTACAAAAGAATCGAATTTGGTCTCTTCGGCTTCGCCTCGTGCAACTGATAGCCCAATTCATATAATTCTCTCGTAACCTATCCTAACCCTTTGCACTCGACTGTCCCCTCTGAGCGGACACGAAGTTATTTTGTGTTATTACTGAGGAAAATTGATGCACAGAAAATGTTTGTTCAAATATTTGTTTCCCTAAGATATTTCCGGGGAGTTACACGTTAAGGCAGTGAGATAAAATTCATAATCTGGGTCCTGCTTAATATTTATTAATTTGTGGCCAATATACTGAGAGGTGAATTCTAGCAACTGCAAGAACCTTCTACGTCATATATCTGCAATAGGCTGAATGACAAACTGCAAATTATTGTACGAACATTACATGTGTTCCGACGAAAAAATGTCACATGAATAAACAACGTATTACTGCGATACGTGTTGAACAAATCCTCAATGCATATTGGTGAATGAACTATAACGTATTCGAAAAGAATAGGCTATAAATTCCGACTTTGCTTCATAATAAATGTATCAGCGAAGTTATATGCAAAACATGATTTCAGCAGAGTATTTTTTTCAAAACTATACCATTTTAACACGTTCACGCCGGGGCCGATATTCATGTTTTTCGCTGTGAGGCGGCGCTCGAATTCATGCAGCACTTAATTTGGTGGCGCACGATTGTTGCTTGTTTCAATTATTTAAAATTTATTATTTAAATGTTCAACTATACGGCAATTTTGTTCACTTACTAAACGAACTATATTTTTGATGGTGAGCGGCGTGTAAACAAATGTTCACGCCCGATGGGAATTCGAGCGTGACCCACCGGTGAAAATCACGCCGGTGTGAACGTGTTAAACGAAATGTTGCGCTATTCGCTATTTCGTGAACAAACATGTCCGAGTGCAAAGGGCTAAAATAGTCCCAAGCAGGCTCTGCGCACGGATTCCACGACGTCGCAATGTGCGCGCTTTTCACCGTGTTACATGACGCAGAAATATTTGCAGCGTCGGCCATATCGTGTGTGAAAAATCAAGGCCGGATGAGATAACTGCGCGTCGCGCGCGAATGAATCGATCACACGTGACGACTGCGAAGCATCGCCGTGAATTGTGCTATCCCTTCGGCAGTTCGGTGATCTGCGTGATTGAGACTCGTTTCCGACATTTAACAGCACGATCGGATGTGCACACATGCGCTCGCTTACATACGAGGCGAACAGATACACCCTGCACATCCAACCTCCCCCATTGTTGGGCATGTGTGTGTGTGCACACGTACACATGCGCAGGTGTACGAACGCAACACGACGTTATGCGTCTCTAGTTCACGCCTATACTTGAATACGTGACCAATCGTATCGGTATATGACAATACGCGTATTCTAGCACAGATACGCTCACAAGTTTGCAATCGAACGGAGGTGCGTACATATGTACGCGAGTTTGTACGTATGTGCGTGTGTACGCCTATGGATCGACATAGGTTACAGCTTGCAGTCTGTCGATTTCATTTTCTGTTTATGGCACGAGGTTTACGGCAAATTTTCCACCCTGTCGATCGCGCGAATACTCGGCAGGCAATGCCGCTGCCTATCGTCCGGAATGGAAGTTATGCCAATTTTCTTTCTTTTTCTTTTCAGTGTATCACATTTTTCGTCTTGGACTTAGACTTGTCAACACTTAACACTTTGGCCGCCATTTTTTGCATAATTCAGTCAAATGCTGTAGTATTTCATAGCATCGCCGTTCTAATGCAATCGCCGGTGACCGACGCAAGAGATTTTACTAAAGATCCGAAATATTCGCAATGGGTAGCAATTATTATTTTATAAATGCGGTTGTTATTAAAATAGTGATGCGATGCTTTGGTCTCCAATACCTGCACATTATTTACATTTTGCATAATTCAGTCAAATGCTGTAGTATTTCATAGCATCGCCGTTCTAATACAATCACCGGTGACCGACGCAAGAGATTTTACTGAAGATCCAAAATAGTCGCAATGAGTAGAAATAATTATTTTATAAATGCAATTATTGTTAGAATAGTGATGCGATCCTTTGGTTTCCGATATCTGCACATTATTTACATTTTGCATAATTTAGTTGAACGCTGTAGTATTTCATAGCATCGCCGATCTAATGCAATCACCGGTGACCGACGGAAGAGATTTTACTGAAGATCGAAAATATCCGCAATGAGAAGCAATTATTATTTTATAAATGCAGTTGATGTTAGAATAGTGGTGCGATCGTTTGGTCTCCAATACCTGCACATTATTTACATTTTGCATAATTCAGTCAAATGCTGTAGTATTTCATAGCATCGCCGTTCTAATACAATCACCGGTGACCGACGCAAGAGATTTTACTGAAGATCAAAAATATCCGCAATGAGAAGCAATTATTATTTTATAAATGCAGTTGTTGTTAGAATAGTGATGCGAATCCTTTGGTCTCCAATACCTGTACATTATTTACATTTTGCATAATTCAATCAAACGCTATAGTATTTTATAGCTATATATATCGCTGTTCTAATGCGGCAAAATACGCACGGCAGTCAACGTGTTAAATACACCGGTTTTTTCGTAGAGGTATTTGAAATTCTAATCAAGGAATGAAATCGAAAGCAATTTCATTTGTAAGAAATATTCAATCTCATATTGTCATATGTATTGCCTACAAATATGTTAGCGCTTGAACACTATCGAATTACTGACTATATTTGGAAGATACATCCATGCCAAGAATAATGAAAACAGCACCGTGTCGTTGCTTCAAACGTAAAGGACGTTTTAACATCCACTTATCTGCATGAAATCGATTGAAACCGACACAACCGCGGCGCAGAGATACTCTTGGGCGTGAAGAAAATGTCAAAGACCGTAACTCAACAAAGTTAATCGAATAATAACGCCGGTGCCGTGAGAATCACGTTAGAAAATCATAGCTTGCAGTCACCCTTCGTGGCTCAGCGCTCATCACGGCCGCGTGCCTCGCACAAAAGGGAAGGGAGCGTAACCCGGGGTACGGTGGAAATTGAATCGGGCTAATTCAATTACCGGCCGCTTTAAGATAATAAACGAAGATAGGGACCAAGGGCAATTAGTATTGAGACGCCCATAAGCGCCCGGATCTCAGAGGCCCGCGAAGGCATCGAGCTGGAGAGAAGGTTACGCGAGGGTGCTGTAAATGAAGCCTTTGAGGCGAGGCGATAAGCGGGGATAACAACGGAAAACGTATTTTTCCGAGGCTACAATTATATCGGAAAGTCAGCAGTACAGAGAACTTTGAGACTATTAATCCCATGGTACGACGGGTCGGCTTGAATACCGTCTGAATACAAAGGATCTTCTCTACTGAACTCGCATTACAATGCGCGTAGATATAGCAAACGAGGAATGTTCATCTATAGGCGCACCGACGTGAACGGTACTTGCTAGAATAATATATATATATGCAAATATATAGATTGCATCGTATATAGATCAGTATACAAGGTATGTACGCTTATATTCGATTATGCGCATCAGTAAATGACGTAATTTTATGAAATTTGGCACGTGTAAAAATGTGTAGGGCGAGGATCGGCCGAGACATACTGTAAGTCATACGCGTGGGTGAACTTTGTGGAAGGTCCATTTTTGAAACGCAAGGGAAAGCGGTATATAGGCGATGGAGGTTTATTGGGTTACACACAGGAATTTCGCTCAGCGGAAATATAATATTTTGATCGGGAGTCTCGAGGAACAGAAATCCAGTTTGTCATGTGACACAATGCGATGACGGGCAAATATTATCCGGGCAAGTTCGTGACAGCGGTAATATAATAAATAAATAAAGCTACCGACGAGAATGCGCCGCGCATTACATTGTAACGAATGCAGTTGAAAACGGGAAAGTGGCAAAGGACTCAAAATATAAATATGAATTACGATAGAAGTAACGTTACTCGCTGTAAAATAATATACATATAAAAGCGGCAGGGGCCGAGTGTCGCACAGGATAGTACATTATAATAAGCGCGAGCTAAAAACGAAGAATTCCCTGGATTTTGCATTTAAATGCAAATTACGATAAAGTGCTCGCGTCGGCGAAAAGAAAACAGGAAAACAAGCGTGCGATGCATATATGCGGAACTGTACGCAAACGAATGAACGTCCCTTCGAAAAACCCGAAAACGGGAACCAGCGGGAGGGAAAAAGAAGGAAAGCGGGCGAACACCGAAATAAAGAAATAAAGGAGCGGCGGACATTTCCAAGTCAAATTTCGATCAACAGACGCGTGCGTTTCTGTCAGAATCGTGGAACGCGATCACGAATGTGCCAACGTCCAAAGAGCTCAAGAAGGCATCGTATAATGAACGATGTGCATTCGGCCACGCGAAATTGCGCCGTTCCGAACCGTAATCCCGCGTAAATAAACTTCTCGGAACCTATAACCCGTTTTTATTATGCCGAACTTACGCATACCTCCCGATTGCCTTTACTCGGGCACGCTGCCTAATTCTAGAGAGGCGAGATGCGTGGAGAAACGTAATCGAGTCAAAAATATGCTTGGCAATGCAGGGGGAGAATAGTTACTGGCGCCTGACCGCGTAGGTTCATAGCCAGAACGCACTCTAGGCTTTAGTCTACCGAGAAACAGAAAGAGGGAGAGCTCAGCTGCGAACACTGAATTTCGCGGGCCTGAGTGCAAAGTGTGACCGGGGGGAGGAAGCTGAAGAGAATCAAACAGTGTTAAAAGCGGAATGTTGTAGCGCTGCCTTTCGCGCTTTTGAAACGCGGAAATTAACCGGCAACCCGGAGATTTCTGTGTAACGTGCCGATCGATATCAATCTCCTCGTAACACGACGAAACTGGCCTGTCTATTACAGGAGAACGAGCTACGTATGAAAGGCAAGTGTTCGAGGAACTGCGAAAACGACCGATGAAACTAATTCTCATTTCGTTGAAGTCCATCAACAGCGGGCTTTGAATGATTAACATGAAAGCGCAGCGATACTAATGCAGTTACTCGAACAACTGACATTTTCTCCGTCAGAGCGAAATTCCAGCGCTGAGATTATGTAATTGTCCAAACGTCGTCAGCCATATTTAAGCGGTCGTCTACCGAGAAACTTGTCAATCACGACAACAAATTACGGACAGAATGCATCAAATGACTGACAGCTGCGTACGCTTCTGTTGACTGTTTTACCGTGGAACGAACCTGCGTGCACATATTACAAGCGAATATTCATTGCGCTTTCGTCAAGCACGACCGACGGTGTGTATGAAAATTTTATCGCCTGACAAGCTAATGCAGCCCAAATATTGACAATTCGGCAATGGGTTGAGTGTCAGTTTACAGGATTACCGATCGCTTCATTCGATGGGGAGAAAATTCGACCTACTGTTGCACATATGTTGGCACCGGGCCATGCCCACTCGTCACACAACGACTTCCCACGTCCGTTCGCGAGGGGCGCCGGTTAATTGAATTTCAATTTCCCCGCCTGAAACAATAAAGCATTCTTCGCCACTCCGCAAGTTACAGATCAAACCGGGCGGAAGGGGGCATCGAATAATTTTCTGTCGGACGCAGTCCGAGCCGCTCCAAATGTTATTCAACGAAAGAGAGCGCGATAGGTCGTTTCGATAAATCCGACGCGACAAAGTTCGGCAAACTGCCGCGGCGAAGAAGTAATGTTGACCGCGAGCGATAGAGGGGTCGGTCTGTGGCGAAACAGAAAAATTCTTGTTAGGTACATCGCCGTTTGATGGCGATTCGATTTAAGCCGCCCTTCGGGGCGCGCAGTTTTAAGGCTTTCAGCGTCGCATTTTTCTGCTTCGGCGAGCGCGACGGCGGTCGACGACAACGGGCAACTTTGAAAGTAACACTGTGGCCGTAATAACGAGGGTTAGTAAATTCGGCATTCGCCTCGAGTTTGCCACGGCGGAGCGGCAGTTATAACGAGCGTAGAGTTGGCGCGGAAAAATTGCTCAATTAAATTCGCGAGTGGAGCTCCTGAGCTCGTTCACTTTCAGGCACCGCAGACACCGACGTCGGACGCCTTAGCCGGGGCGCGTTAAGAACTTTCAAAGGAAAAGCAACGGGGAAGAGTGAGAAGGAAAGGAGGTACGCGGTAAGAGAAGCCCAAGAGGGACCAGCCGGTCGAGGTAGGTAAGTAACCGGATGAAGGTTCCGTTTGCAGGGCGGTGCAGCTGTGCAGGGTCGATTATTAAATGAATCGGAAAATGAGAGCGGGGATTCTTTCAAGAGCCATTACCGATAGTGCGCAAATCAGATCAAAGAATTGTTAAACACGTCGTCTATCGCCGCTGTCCTCTCTCAAACCTTTGCGCGACTTTGTCTCCTTGTTTCGCAGGAAGAACTTTTAATGTCGCAAGCGACCCGAGAGAGTCTCTCGCGGGACTTCTCACAGAGAGAAAAAAAAGCGGCCGATGACGCGGCTCGAAAGCTTTCCTATAAAGCGCGGAGGAGTATTAATAATACCCGTAAAGGAAGGAGGAGGAACTCGCGCGCGGCTCGCTGCGGACATCGTAAAATTTATCTGTGCGTTAAATCGATACGTGCGGCGGCCTGATGAAACGCGGTCCACCTTTAACGATCCCGTTTTTTCTTTTATTTTCTCGCGCACGCGGCACTGGATTCGTTAACTCCCGCTTAATCCGCTCCGCGCAAATGGACCGCGATCGCGTAGTCCATCGACGATGCAGCTCGTTGCGAGTGGTATCAAATGGGAATGGCGCCGATATACGCCCGAGAAAAAGGAACGTAGTTCATCTCGGTCAACTGCACGGAAACACGTTTCTCGTTCAATCGGCGACCCATACGGCGCTTTGTCATTCTTCTCATTTTATCCTGCGACATTATTTGTCGAGTCCGCTCGAACTGCCTCCGCAAGCGTTTGCTAAAGGACGAATTTCGCTTCGCCGCTGAAAATCGCTTCTTGCGGACGCGTGAAGTGCGTATTCGTGTGTACCGAGGAAGCGATGAGAATTACTCACTGCGAACGTATGCTAACGTGCACGCGAATAATAGGCTTAAACACGGTGCGTAGAGTTAAAAGCCTGATTCAGAATAATAGAACGGGGACTGTCGGGCAGGAAAATGCATTCGGGCAAAGCCGGATGGATTCAGCCGCAACAGTAAAGTTCACTTCTGCCACCTAAGCCTGGCCCCATGCTCGTCAAACACTGACGCTTTATTCAAGAAAAACAACAATAAAGTTCCGATTGTACGAATGAACAATGCAAATGGAATACATGTTTTAACGCGTAGCAATTAAACGCGCGCTAATAGCGTTGTATCGGTATTTATTGTCATTTCAGAAGTTCGGAAACATTTCAATAAAGGCTCCAATACCGCGAGAATCTGTTATAATTGAACTGTGGTTCTTTTGGCATTAACAAGTTACCACTACGTTGCTGCTGAAAGCCGTCGAACGATAATAACCGGACGCGATATTGCAAACGTTCAACGAAAGCAATTACGCTGTGCGTCGGGGCAACTTGTAAAGTGTTACGCACTAATCATGTTCATTTTCCAGACTTTTTCTATGTCAATTAGGACATCTATTTAGCCGGATTTATCCCTGCCCGTTAATATCACTCTTTGAAAAAGTACTATAAAAAAAAGTGTTACGCACTAATCATGTTCATTTTCCAGACTTTTTCTATGTCAATTAGGACATCTATTTAGCCGGATTTATCGCTGCCCGTTAATATCACTCTTTGAAAAAGTATTATAAAAAAAAAACTGTCACGCGTTGAATCCTTGCGAATATTCGTTCATTGGTTTTTTTGCCATTCCGGAAAATATCGTCAATATTGTGCGATTGTGGCGAACAGTTTATCCGCAGCGCGTTTCCTGATATTTCGAACCAAATAAAAATTCCGTTTCAATGCACTGCTGCAGAGGAACGAGCCGTCGTGGTCCTATATTATCCGACAGCAGTTTTTAATAGTTGTCCGAACAGAGAAGTCTTCGGATTAGTGCAGAAATATGTAACCTAATGCTCGTCTCGTAACAAAATTATGTAAATGTGTTTCCAACCAACTTTTCGTTGATTTCCTGATTGGTAACGCGTCCTAAGTTTTTCGAAATTCGACATCTTAAATCATCACTAAATTCGTATTTCTGATGATAATTACATTAATCAATTAAAAACTGCCGTTCGAGTAATTATCAGCTACCGCTATTTACCATCGTTCAATTGCGTACATAAGATGGGGTTTTAGTGGACTAAAAGAGAATACAGTTTCCGGTGTTTACAGCACGGAAGGACGTATTTTACGGAGAACCTACTCCGCACCGCACAATCAACAATCCGAATGCAGATTACATCTGCATCAACAACGATACAGCGTTACATGGCAAATGGCTCCTCGGAACCGGAATAAGATACAGATACCATTTCAATGCGGTTAGCGGGGAAGAAAACGGGATGTACCTCTGGCATTGTGCAGCTTGTTACGATTGTTACTGCATTCACCGATTCTCTTGAGCGGAATACGGACCATCGAACAATAACCACCAGTAGCTATTTTCAACGATGAAACGAAAACAATTGCACAATGCATAAAATCGTTTATAGCTACGACCCTCTCTCTTTCTCCTCTTCTCTCTCCTTCTCTCTCTCTCGCTCTTCCCTTTCCTCTCGCGTCAATGAGCTCAACGTAACGAGTCGATTACAGTTTCAGCATCTGGCACGAAGTGATACTTAAAGCGCATTTGCGAAATTCACTCTGGAAAGATCCTTAATCACCCGAGGCATTCGGTTTACTTTCGATCGGACGAAATTCCAGCGGATCAATCTTTAATTAGTCGCCCCTTAATTGGCCGGAACGCGATGCAACGAAAATATCCGCAAAGAGGAGTAGCGCAAAAGTCTCACCCCTTGAACGGATCCGCGTTATCTAAGGCGTATTTGCATTTCAATAACTGCAGCCGCGAGGGAGGGTCTCCTTAAGGTCGATCGATGAAATGCGACTAACGGAATTCAGACCGAAACTACCGGGCGATGCTCTCGCTGGAAAGTGAAACGACAACGCGGCACTTTCGCGCGAGATGCGCAATTGTACGCGACTCGTTTATATACCGCCGATTAGAACTCCTAACGGATAACTTCTATTTTACATTCCGCCGAGTTTTCTTTCTCTCCCTAATTGGCCCGCTCTAAAGTTCCGACTGTGTCTTAAGAACTTTCACGATTTTTTTTCCGTTCGCTTACGTTACTCCGTTTCAACTTGTTTTCGCCTTGAGTAACATAGTTATCGGCATAACGCAGTAAAGTATAAAACTTTCTTCTAGTCAGAGCGACAAAAAGCGATTCGAAAAAACTGTGACATTTGTATTCACTTTGTACGGTCGTCCTTATTAATTTTCACACAACGACAAGCACAAACTGTGGACTCAGATTTGTAGCATTAATAACGTTATGCAGTGCTCACGGAATGATAACCAGAATGTATTATACTCTTCGCTGATACGTACGTCACGACGAGTCTTAATCCTATAGACTCTTAATCGAACACGTCGCGAGCTTCGATTCATAATGAGTCAGAAGTTAGTTCGCTCAACTAACCGGAACTAGAAACTGGGGAATTGCGTAACGAACTGAACGCGATCTTGTACGTACAGTATTGAAATGTTTGCCGTCACAAGCTGTCATAACAATTTTCAGTCCCGCGCATGCAGAAAATCTATTTCCACTTCGCAATCTTGCGCGTCGGTAATCCTGGAAAATCGATACAGTCACGTTTGCGAAATTTTAAACGTGAGAGCTAATTATACGAGTTCGTATTTTACTCCAATGTTTCGCTGAGAATAGACAACTGAGGTGTATTTGAGTGGAACAAAATGCGTTTCCTTTCTCATATAATCCGATGAGCATGCGCTTCTGAAAAAGTATTCGACTGAAAATATTCCGACTCAGATAAAACAGCATGGTATGTTTTGACGTTTTACAATCATCATTTCTACTACCAGAATGTGGTAATAATTGAGCCGTTTATTTTGAAAGTGGTCTAACTCCGTTTTTCAATATTTTCCGGTTATCGTGATTACATGTACAAAATCATGTCATTTATCAGTAAATTTTAAACGTGAAAGCTAATTATACGAGTTCGTATTTTACTCCAATGTTTCGCTGAGAATAGACAACTGAGGTGCATTTGAGTGGAACAAAATGCGTTTCCTTTCTCATATAATCCGATGAGCGTGCGCTTCTGAAAAAGTATTCGACTGAAAATATTCCGACTCGGATAAAACAGCATTGGATGTTACGACGTTTTAGAATCATCATTTATACTACCAGAATGTGGTAATAATTGAGCCGTTTATTTTGAAAGTGGCCTAACTCCGTTTTTCAATATGTTCCGGTTACCGTGATTACATGTACAAAATCATGTCATTTATCAGTAAATTTAAACGTGAAAGCTAATTATACGAGTTCGTATTTTACTCCAATGTTTCGCTGAGAATAGACAACTGAAGTGTATTTGAGTGGAACAAAATGCGTTTCCTTTCTCATATAATCGGATGAACGTGCGCTTCTGAAAAAGAATTCGACTGAAAATATTCCGACTCGGATAAAACAGCATTGGATGTTACGACGTTTTACAATCATCATTTATACTACCAGAATGCGGCAATAATTGAGCCGTTTATTTTGAAAGTGGTCTAACTCCGTTTTTTAATATTTTCCGGTTACCGTGATTACATGTACAAAATCATGTCGTTTATCAGTAAATTTTAAACGTGAAAGCTAATTATACGAGTTCGTATTTTACTCCAATGTTTCGCTGAGAATAGACAACTGAGGTGTATTTGAGTGGAACAAAATGCGTTTCCTTTCTCATATAATCCGATGAGCGTGCGCTTCTGATAAAGGATTCGACTGAAAATATTTCGACTCAGATAAAACAGCATCGAATGTCACGACGTTTTACAATCATCATTTATACTACCAGAATGTGCTAATAATTGAGCCGTTTATTTTGAAAGTGGCCTAACTCCGTTTTTCAATATTTTCCGGTTACCGTGATTACATGTACAAAATCATGTCTTTTATCAGTAAATTTTAAACGTGAAAGCTAATTATACGAGTTCGCATTTTACTCCAATGTTTCGCTGAGAATAGACAACTGAGGTGTATTTGAGTGGAACAAAATGCGTTTCCTTTCTCATATAATCCGATGAGCGTGCGCTTCTGAAAAAGGATTCGACTGAAAATATTCCGACTCGGATAAAACAGCATTGGATGTTACGACGTTTTACAATCATCATTTATACTACCAGAATGTGGTAATAATTGAGCCGTTTATTTTGAAAGTGGTCTAACTCCGTTTTTTAATATTTTCCGGTTACCGTGGTTACATGTACAAAATCATGTCATTTATCAGTAAATTTTAAACGTGAAAGCTAATTATACGAGTTCGTATTTTACTCCAATGTTTCGCTGAGAACAGACAACTGAGGTGTATTTGAGTGGAACAAAATGCGTTTCCTTTCTCATATAATCCGATGAGCGTGCGCTTCTGAAAAAGTATTCGACTGAAAATATTCCGACTCGGATAAAACAGCATGGTATGTTATGACGTTTTACAATCATCATTTATACTACCAGAATGTGGTAATAATTGAGCCGTTTATTTTGAAAGTGGCCTAACTCCGTTTTTCAATATTTTCCGGTTACCGTGATTACATGTACAAAATCATGTCATTTATCAGTAAATTTTAAACGTGAAAGCTAATTATACGAGTTCGTATTTTACTCCAATGTTTCTCTGAGAATAGACAACTGAGGTGTATTTGAGTGGAACAAAATGCGTTTCCTTTCTCATATAATCGGATGAACGTGCGCTTCTGAAAAAGAATTCGACTGAAAATATTCCGACTCGGATAAAACAGCATTGGATGTTACGACGTTTTACAATCATCATTTATACTACCAGAATGTGGTAATAATTGAGCCGTTTATTTTGAAAGTGGCCTAACTCCGTTTTTCAATATTTTCCGGTTACCGTGATTACATGTACAAAATCATGTCATTTATCAGTAAATTTTAAACGTGAAAGCTAATTATACGAGTTCGTATTTTACTCCAATGTTTCGCTGAGAATAGACAACTGAGGTGTATTTGAGTGGAACAAAATGCGTTTCCTTTCTCATATAATCCGATGAGCGTGCGCTTCTGAAAAAGTATTCGACTGAAAATATTCTGACTCGGATAAAACAGCATTGGATGTTACGACGTTTTACAATCATCATTTATACTACCAGAATGTGGTAATAATTGAGCCGTTTATTTTGAAAGTGGTCTAACTCCGTTTTTTAATATTTTCCGGTTACCGTGATTACATGTACAAATTCATGTCATTTATCAGTAAATGTTATTTATTTCGATTTGAATATAAATGGAGTTAGGCCACTCTCAAAATAAACGGCTCAATTATAGCACAAAAATACCGCACTACTTCCGGTTACGTTTTCTTTCATAATTTGACGCATTCTGCCAGAAGTCACGGTTCCTCAATATTTTACCCCAGTCAACGCGGTCGCATTTATGTCACGTTTGTCGCTGCGTCTTGTATACATCATTTTCACTACATTGATCGAGTACGTTGTGACGAAGATGAAGAAGCGTCTCTTATCAGTTTTAAAATACATGCGCACACAACCAGTTATGCACCGCGTGCGCACGAAGCCCACAGACATGGCACACGTTCCCTTAATCCGCCCTTAATGCGATCCAGCATGACATTACGGTAGAATGGCTTACATTAAGGTCGTCCGTCGACGAAGTAGCTTATCTTCGTTTCGCCTCCCTCGTCGCGGGAACAATGGAAAATCAGTTTTGCAACGGCCTTACGCTTTGCAGCGAGGGGTACGTGGCCAGGAAAATCGAAGAGTAACGTCATAACCGCGGTTACCTCACCTCATTTACGCTTAATTCAGTTCGCTCATAATTTCGTCATAATTGGGCATCTCGGTGAGAGACTCTAAAAGTCAATGTAACGTGGTCCGGTCATAAAACGCGCTATAAAAAATTTGATGTTCAACGCATCTTAGGGAACGAAAAGAAAATGTTCGACAAACTTGAAAAAATTGATCTAATGCAACATTTTGTGAACTAAAATTCCCGTGTATAAAAATATGAAAACCGACGGCTGGAGCATTGGCTAAGTATTGCAAAAATTGTATAATTAACACTTTGACTGCCACGATGATCACCGGTGATCGACACAAGAAATTTTAGTGAAGATCCAAAATATTCGCAATGGGTAGCAATTATTATTTTATAAATGCAGTTGTTATTAGAATAGTCATGCGATCCTTTGGTCTCCAATACCTGCACATTATTTACATTTTGCATAATTCAATCAAACGCTGTAGTATTTCATAGCATCGCCGTTCTAATATAGTAAAATACGCTTGGCAGTTAACGTGTTAATTACGTGGGTTTTTGGTATATTCATCTTTCCACTTCTGTGGGAAATGGCAGTAATGAAAAAGAAATCTCATGAAATGAGCTGTAAAGTCAAACGATTGCATTGCAGAAAGAGAAAAATTGTATCTTCCCACGTGGCAGCATTTAAGTACGAGAATTTAAAATGAAACTCTATTCCTAGCAAGGTGTAAGAACTGACAGAAAACTGCGGAGCAAAGGAGACGCGGTCGATACTTGGCACGTGCGAGAAACGCAAAATTTCTAAGTGAAAAGTAATGTATGCACGCGGACCTAGCTTTGTTCCGCCGGCCGAAACTAACTTTTCCATTTAGAGGATTCCGGGCTAAGTTCGGGAAACTAAGGAAAGTATGTTAGCAGTGTGCTAACAGGTTTTTCTCTTTAGCCCCGGCGTGGTTGAAAAGATTTCATTAATCCCGAAAGAATATTACGAGCGCCAAGCGGACAATTCGGGCGGCGCAATTTAAATCCGAGAATTACTCGTTTCGTCTAACCGCAAATAATCTCTCAATCCGCGTCTCTGTCTATCGACTGGCGCCACCGTTCAATTTCCCACGTTTTTCAGTGTAAAACTCTAAATACACCGCCGGGATACTATTATTACCCCGCAAGTATTGATTAAACATGCCGCCGTACGCTCCAGTAGCAGCATCTTCAGTCTTTAAAATGTCTCTCTCAACACAATTCTGCCGTACACCGCGACTACATACGATGAGTTAATTATCGATACCAAAACCCGTACACACGTCTCTGCCGAAGCAAATAACGTCGAGAAACGAAGGCGCAAAATTGAGCGGTATTGTAAAAATCGTCCGAGCGTAATGAGTTTTCTGTTTCCGTTGTTTAAAGGATTCCCCATCGCGTCCAACGGTACATTGACAAATTGTTACCGAATCAACTTCTCGAAACTCGGTCGAGTTATCAATCAAATTGTCTTCGCGCTCTGTTCCTGTAATACTTTATTTCGCGGCGGTGAAAAATACATAGAAACTCAGATTAATTGCATCACTCGCGCGGAATGCCGGCTAATCGAACACTCAATTCTTTGCACACGACTATGAGCTCTGTGGGATGTGAAGATATTGAATGTTATTGCTGAGAAAAATGTACGTAAATACAGTGTTAATTAAAATATTTGTTTCATAGGCATTTGTCGCAGAAGCAAAAACGACGTGTCTTTTACATAGACGCTGCTACTACATTAATAGCTGCTACTAAGCTTTATGGCGAATGTTTTGCATTTATAGTAAAATCTTTTGCGCCGGCGGTCAATAGTTAAAATCTTTTGTGCGGCATCAAGGTAACGCCTTACCGCATGTTATATTGCAGAGCGCGGCAGCCGAAAATTAAATCATAGCGCAAGTGGTTAAGATATTTCCGATCAATTACCAGTAAAAATGATGAAAAAACGAATAATCTCTGTCCTAATTAACATATATAAAATCAAAAGGGAAACAAACGAGACTGTATTGTATGTTCAAAAACAGAAATACCAAGTGAACAGCGACAAACAACTTCTTATTACGATACGTATTCAACCAAACCCAGAATGCATATTGCTGATTATTTCGAACATTGTCACACCTTTGAAAAAAATAAGCAATAATTGTATGTAAAATATAGTTTGAATAGAGTAATTCTTTCCGGAATTGTACCATTTTATACGAAACGACGCGTATTCAGTACTTTGTAAAGAAACACATCCGAGTGAGAGGGGTTAAACACTAATTAGGAGCGATCAACGCTGAATTAGCCTCTGAGCGCGATCGAAACAATCAGCTGGCCTTATTTGCATGGGGTTAGCGGTGTATAGACATGATCAAGGAACGAAGCGTAAGTGGACATACGATCGAAGGGACGCAGGAAACGGACGCTTATTCGACCGTAGTCAATTGCATCAGATTTTAATGGCACCCGAGTCAAACAATATCCAATGCACGACCCTTTTCGACACACCCCTTTCAGAGTCAGAATGAATCGCTCCGCTACTCGCGAACAGGATTCGCAACCGAGCCAAGATCGAAAATAAAATCGCAATTTTCCGCGCACTTTTCCATCGGAGCGTAATCGCGTTGCGCGCGTTAACGTTTTAAGAATGAAATATTCGAAAGTTGTACTCGACATCCGATAACGAAAGTACGAGACGTGTCGGCAGTCAAATGCACCTCTCCGATGAACGCGTACAGGTTTTACGCCCTGCTGGAATATTTAATAGTTTCGGACGCATTCGCGAGATGCCGATCTCATAACAGATCCCGTCTATAGAATAATAAATACTCACTCGCGCAGACACCTTCGTCGACCTCGCGGGTATGGTGGAGTAAATTCTTGATGACGCACTGCAAGCCCACCGCGCAACTTCCGGAGAAACCGAAAAGCCCGCCGCATGGTTCTCCTTCTACGCGCGCGCACACTTTGCAGCATCTGAAACAAAAAAGTTCGAATTAAGGAACGTATATTGTGATTTCTTCGATTATTTGTAGTCTTGTGATAATGGGGTGATTCTACTGTGACGATTGCAGTCAGAGTCATAGGAGACATCGGGCGATATTGACACATACGGAGACCCATAAAGATCTGTCGGCAATTTGACGGCAGATTGCAACAATTTATCAGATGCGCATAAGAATTTGGACACTGATCAAAAGGTTCATGTGTTCGCTGTATTTCCATATTTTTACTTATAATTTACTCTAACGAATGGCATTGAGGTATAGAATATGTAGAATGTATTAAATGATATAAAGCTTTACAAGTTAATGGAAATTATAAAACATTACATTCATCTGCCCTCCCTAATTTCGGCTAATCGACGATTCCCATTTCGAAATAATGAAAGTATACACTCGAAACGTCTGAAACACTGTGCCGTTAACCCTTCTTTACATGATGGTGGAAATTTCCATCATAACATTGAATGCCCAAAAATTATATAAAAGAACAAGTTCACTTTAATCTAACTTTGCATGATGATGGACATTTCCATCATATTGCTTTTTGCTAAATTTATACTATAAATATATACTAAGATTTTTTTAACCATTTTTCCTTTAATTTTGAACATGAATTATATCACCTTGATTTATTTCACCAATAAAGAAAAAATCATTCAAAGAAGGGTTAATCAAAAGATTTCAATATTAAAGAAACACAGTTTACCAGAACTAGAAGTGGATAATCTCAAACATCTTCGCCAGAAAGCGACATTACAGAATTTTAATTCATGGATATCTCATGCACTTCCAATGACGTGAATGTATCCAAATACTTATTACGGTAGTGTATTTAGGACTCTTAACAAGACGTACATCCAATAAATGCCCTCCTCCGAAGATCCACCTAAATTAACACTACCTAAAATACAAGCTGCAACGACCCCACAATGAGGTAGTAACTATGTTGCATGAAACGATGCAATGCTTGAGGACACATATTACATACGCGGTTTTACATGAATCGGGTGCGCTAAAAGAGAAATCTGCACGTTTTTCAGTCCCTTTTGGGCAGGGGCACATCGCTTAACTCTTTGAAACGCGATGGCAAGTGAAGGAAACCGCGTGAAAAAAGGAATAAAAAATAATCCTTCCAGGGAAGTGGTTACCACGGCTAACCACACAGACCCGTGTTTAGAGAGACCCGTTGGCGCTGGAAACGTCATTCTGTTTCTCGATGCGGCAGCCGAAGCGAGAGATTACGTGTGCGCCCAACATGAGGTGGAAAGAAAAAACGAAGGGCTTTTTCCGGTTAAGTGTTCCTTACGGCGAGATTGTACCGAAAATAGAGAATTTCGCTAAAAATTGTCGCCGGGCGCGTACAGACCGCACGCTTTCAGAAAGTACCGCGACAGGAAAAGGGACCATGGGAACAGGAGCGTTCTAAAAGTTCTCGGGAAGATATGCAACTTGAAAATCCGCGTATCCTCATATAGTTCGAGTTCTATCGTCCTCGCACGTATTTTCCGAAATTTTCTCTCGGGCATCTTCGTGATTTATCGTCGGCCTGACGTTCTCTTTACGCAAAATGAGACAGACAACAGCGGGACGCGCGTTCTCATCTGTTTAGAAGGGGCGCGTGCATTTGAAACGCCCTGGTCGGTTTTTGTGTCGGCCGAATTTGCGAAGGACTAGTGCCGCGCGGTCGACGGAAATTACTCCTCGCTTTGACACGCTTGGCCAACGCGTCAGAAGAAACGAAAGAGACTGTTGTGGGGTTGCACGTGCGAGGAAAGGATTCGTCCGAAATAAAAGTGCACTCCATCAAGCCCGGTAACCATTTCCGACACAAGCCCAGACAGCTGCTTTCTCGATCGAAACGAATAGCGGCGGACCGCGGAAAAATTCGTCCCCCAACGATACGACTTTTTCTAAACTCAGTTATTCTGGGGCATTTAAAGTTGCGTACAAAAAAATATGCACTTAGGCGACACTGAGCACTGAATGTTCATTGATAAGATATTTGTCCGGAAGAGGTCGGGTTTCTTGTTTCGAGCCCTTTGAATGCTATGGACGCATATATGCGTCTGCCGAAATCTATCGCTGTCGACTATGAACGCATATATGCGCTTCCCAATCGTTTCGATTTCTTATCTACGGCAGCCACAATTATCAATGTATGATATAAATACAGCTGCGTTCTTCATCAAATAATTTTCTTGCATTATTTCATTTAGCGTAAATGAAGAGTTATCATTAGAACTTAGTTGCGTCTTAAATAATCGATCAAAAGAGTTCACACTAGCGAAAAGTGTTTCGTCCTCAGCGGGCGCTTCGGCCCGGAGTATTCAGCACTCAAAGTGCTAGGAACAAAAAACCTCACATGTCTACAAATAGAGTTTCGAACGGTAGAAGGCAGAGATATTAAAAAAATGGTTTTTAACGATTCCACTTATTTGCCTGCAATTTTAGCTGAAGGCAAACCACGATATACTCGTGTTGTATGTAAAGCGCATCGCGAGTTATTATTAGCCGCTGTCCAATTAGAGTAATTAACTCGCACGAATTCAGCGCGATAAAATTGGAAGTGTACTATCGCGGGCCATGGTATTTTCAATGGGAACCCACCCACCCGTCCTTCGACCGAGCCTAAAAATCCTGCGGGTAGAAACAATCGGCGATCGTTTTAAACGTTTGAGATCGCTCCAGTGAAAAGTCCTCCCCCATAGAAGCACACTCGAAAATAATGGTCCGTATTCAGGACGCACTGTTGGCGTTACAAGTGCCCTTTTGCTTCTCGATGCACAAACCGGTGCCAACGAAATATGCGTGCCATTGGCGGCTGAGAGGAGAAACAAGAGGAGCGGAACTCGTATAAACTGAACCGTTCAAGTCACACTGATATAATCATTACGCGAACAACAACACGGGAAAACAAGCGGACAAAAGACATAAAGGACCACTTCAAACGAGTGAACGCGATCAGTGGCGTCGTTCGAATTTCATCCCTGGCCAATGTCAGCGCATTTCACAACGCCATTTGGAATCTCAAGCGTTAGAGGAACGCGCGATATCAATCCCTTTGACAGCGCGAATATCCGCGAACGTCACCAAATGACGAATTGCGAAATCCACGCGTCTCGTATTAATATAAATAATTCGGAGAAAATTCCGCTCTCGCGGTTAACTGAAAATCCGAATAACTCGTTCGGGGTCTTCGGTGTCACCGGAAAAAGGATTGAGTGGATTTTTTTGCAAAATAATCAAAGGATTTCAAAAAAGCTTCGGATTCAAACGGACTCGCCTCCAATAGGCATCGGGCGTAATCGGAACCGTTTGGTTGAATGAAATTCAGTTGCTTCGCTACGGTAAAAATGTATTTTTCCTATAATCCGCGGCAATCTTTAAATCGCAGTAAATTCTAACAGTATGAAAAGAATCACTGTCGACGGATATTTTACATCGGGATCATTCCGAGATTATTTCAATCGTTAATTCTACGTAACCTTGGGCAACTTCTAATTCGGGACATTTGTTTTCTTGAAGAGCAAATCCTGCGGGTGGCGCGACGGGATAAAAGAAGCGGTAATGCCTTAAAGGTTTAAGGTTGGTTTGCAGAGAGACCTTCGTCTCCTTCGGTAAACAGTCGTAAATAATAAAGAACGACCCTATACCAGACTTTCGTCTATTACGGCTCCCAAGAACTTTGCGTGCAGAGCGGAATCTACAGGCAGTATAAAATAGTAACGAGCGCCCCGATTGCGCTCAGCTTTAAGACCGCAAAGAGATTCATTGGTATCGAATTATTTAATATACTGTCACAGACAATCCCGGAACTTAATTAATTCGAAGTGCCTTAAAACGCTTTTACGTACGACATTTCACTAAAAATCAACTAGCAACCCAGCTCGACCAATGAAACATTCACACGCTCTTATTTTTAGCTACCGGCAAAAATATATGTAAGGGAAAACTTTCGGGTTAGAATAAAAATTATTTCCCCTACTATGATAGAAAAGGAAACAAAATCGTTTATTATTAGAAATATAAAGATAACACAAATTTTGCACACACGGCAAAGATTAAGGAAGCATTAACACGTTCACGCCGGCGTGTACCACCGGTGGCTCGCACTCGACTGTCCCATCGGGCGTGAACATTTGTTTACACGCCGCTCACCATCAAAATTTTAGTTCGTTTAGTAAGTGGACAAAATTGCCGTATAGCTGAAAACTTAAATAATTGAAATTTAAATAATTAAAGCAAGCAAAATCGTGCGCCACTAAATGAAGCGCTGCATAAATTCGACTGCCGCCTCACAGCGAAAAACATGAAAATCGGCCCCGGCGTGAACGTGTTAAAATACGTCTTTCAAATTGTTCGCGTCTTTTACATCTTTAACCACTTGCGCTATAAAGACATGCCACACACGTTGAGATGCTTTTATTCCAAACCCACCAGCGACATGTATACCACGTCGATAGGCATTTGTCGCAGAAGCAAAAACGACGTGTCTTTTACATAGACGCTGCTACTACATCAATAGCTGCTACTAGGCTTTATGGCGAATTTTTTGCATTTATAGTAAAATCTTTTGCGCCGGCATGTTATATTGTAGAGCGCGGCAGCCGAAAATTAAATCGTAGCGCAAGTGGTTAAGTGCGTCTTTGCTCGACGGACTTCGTCTTTATACGTCTTTCGTCTTTGATTGGCCGACTTCGGCTGCCTAATATAAAACAACATCTTCAACCTTCTTTTGTTATATGCGCCGTCGCTCACGCCACGCATCACACATCACACTCTTACTTAAACGCATACGATACGCATTATTCTTTCGCGAATTTTCGATCCTACATATACTCGCATAAAGAAAATAGTCAAACGATAGTGTAGCATCAGGAAAACGGCCGTAGATGCGTCGCGTAAAACTGTCGTTGGGCCATCGGGCCCTACCGGATTAAGATAAGGCGGTAGAGGTCCGTATAAAAGGCGGCCCGGTTTGGGACGCGAGGCTCAGTCTTAGTCCCAGTTTATGTTGTCTCAGTCTTAGTTCAGTTATACTTGAGTAATACATCAGAGTTTTAAGTTGTCGTGCAGTTTAAGTTGAGTTGTCAGTCAGTCAAGTTGAGAGTGTAGTTCAGTCCAGTATAGATACGTTTTACTTTCATTTTGTATTTATATGTATATATTACTGCTTCTATTTATCTTTAATAAATTATTCTACTCAATATAATTCCGCATCACACTTCGACATCACCTAACATCTTATATCCCTACAATAGCATGATAATAAAATACTAACTGCCACATCATTCTTTGTAGCTCTAGTCACTATACATCGATTGACCACGCCACGAGATAAACGTAAAATCACAACTTATTTGCATGCTTATTTAACGTTTTGCTTCTCCCCGACTACAGTACAGTAGATACGTCGATATTTGAAGCCTGCCGCATCGAACTGCCGCATAAGCGGGATTGCATTGCTCATCGCGACACGTATAAGTCAAAGGAAAATCGAGATGAGAAAGTCTTGAGCAACTTCGGCGACACCGAGGGTGGAATTTCAAAGACGAAGGTGAACACAAGGATGAGCGCACGTAAGTGGGATGGCGGAGAGAACCATCTCGCGGAAAATTTTCAACTACGCCCCAACATTTTATTATGTCGTTTCGTTGCGACATCAACCGACGGTTCTTTCTCTTTCGGCACCCTGGCCAAGTTCCTGCGAAACAACTCACATCAGCCTCCCCACCTCACTGTCATGCAATCCCAGACGACGCAACGACATTGCAACCGGCGCTACCGTCGGTGCACACGGAAGTAATCAGAAGAGGTGCCTCGAAAAATGGGCCACCTGTACATAAGAAAGGCGGACGGAAAAGTACAAGGCGGACCTGAAGACTAAACGGCGATGACACCTTCAAATATTAAGAATCATCCGTGTTTTCCCTGACGTCAGATATAAGTTTGGGTTAAGAAGATACGTGGCCTGAGAAACAAGTAAGAGCAGCAAGACCTCAGTAAACATGTGGAGTGTTTCTGGAAATGTCGACATGACTTCAGGTATAGGTTCAGTGCGTTAAAATAATGAGAAAGGGTGCGTATGAGAGAGAGAAAGCGAAAGTGAGAGAGTGAGAGAGAATGCATGAGTCTATATTTGTTACTAGGAATGTTCTCGAAAGGATTTACTATCATGGAAACCAAACAGTATAAAAGGGTTGGGCGCGGTATTAAAAATAAGTGAGTCTTTGCGAATCTTTCAAGAGTAACAATATGTGCGTCTTTGCGAATCTTTAGACAATATCAGCGAATGTGTTTAGCGAGTTTTGGCGAATCTTTGTCAGCGTTTAATACAGAGTGCAGTGCGAGTAACATTATAACCATTACTTTTGCGACTAAAACCGTTTAATATATCATTCCAATCTAAATCCTACAAATGTATGCTCAATATGATCTACGTTCCGAATTATAGTCGTTCTTCCTTCTAGTAATTGTTATGAATCTGTTCACTGCTTCCTTTAACTGTTCACAAGTAAAGCTACTTATTTCGTGCACGACCTGGTCTGCTATTTAAACACCGTTAGACGCAGTTCCAGGAAACAAAGGTTACTTCTTTTCAGATAAGACTCGACACAAATCGTCTTGGAGTTTGCAGTCTACTTTTCAGTTGCTTTAATACATGCTCTTGGTGATTGTAGCAGATATCGAAATTTGCTAATACATTTCACAGTAATCCGGATTGACAATTTGTGTGATAAGACATAGAAAATTTACATAGAAAATTCCATAGAACATAGAAAAACATATCGGTCGTGTGTTCACATAGAAAATTCATTTCACAATAATCTGATTTGTGTAATAAGTTGCACAAATGCTTATATGGCAAATATAAACAGGTTTCACATAAAAACGGCTATAATTCGAAAACAAGGTTATATCGGTCCCCTGTTCATATAAACTTCTTTTACTTGTTTTCGCGTATTGAATCTATTTCCGAAGTTATAGCCACATTTTCGGAAGCACCCTGAATAATGTCCCACGGAAACGAACCCAATTTACTCACCGTCGAATAAAGAAGTACCGCGACGCCTTTAATCGCGGAGTTCAGAAACACCTCTCGTGAAAGATCGGTATAGAAAATAAAGCACTGTACACTACGATCCGTTAAGCGTCTTTCGTACGTCTCTCTTGCTTCGCGGTACAATTTGCCAGTAATCGACGGCCGCGTTGTGTTTCGGTGAAATAGAAGATATTCCTCTTCCCGTAGCTCGAGAATTGTCATTGGTCGTAAAAGAGAGAAAACTGGGCCACCGCATCGCCACTTACCCTCCTGTCGACAGTGCCGCTCTCCCAGCAAAGATGCAATTTATTTCCACTCGCGATTCCTAATTCAAATACCGCGAGCTGGCAGACCCAACAACGGCGTTGCATGCTAAACATTTTCCGATAAATTCCCGATACGCTGTCGAACGAACGGTTACGTTCTGTGTTCGCCGCTTCCTTTGCCTTCGCATCCGTACATACATATTATACATTACGTGTGTATCGTTATATTCACGCGAGAGCGCGTATTCGCGTGCTAGTAAATTCTGCGTTTCCGGAAAAACGCGCGAACAGGTCAATTTTCGTTTAAGGGGTTATGCCTACTTGGGTTGGTGAAAAAAATCGACTTTTTTTATTGCATTTTGTTAATGTACATCATTTTAACCCCTTAACGCCTGAATTTTTTTCTAATGATGAAAAAATAATTGCATAGTATATATCCTGTTATTATGCACATTTAAATCCGTCAACAATTTTTATTTGTGGTTTTTTCATATTAGGGGGTTTTTTAGGGGGTTTGAGGCAAATTTGATACAATCGTCCACAATATAAATATAAATAATTTTAAACCCATATGCGACATGCGAAGCAGTATGTCGCGAATTATCCTCATTCGTCGTTAAGGGGTTAAGAATATTTCCTCAAAAGTACATAAGAATCGGAGCACACGTTCAAAAATTATAAGCGTTTACCTGGAGCGCTACTATGTATGATTAGTAAAGAGCTTGAAACTTTAAACGCGATTATCTCGAAACTGTGTTTTTTAAAACATACGGTTGCGGTGACCACGATTTCTCAAAAACTACTTCACCGATCGGACTCTAATTTTATATATTTATTTGTCATTACAATAGGCAGGGCCTTAACGAAGGATTTTTTATTTCGGTAATAAAAAAAAAGTTACAACATAAAAACGACAGTTAGACCACCTCAAAAGACGGATTTTTTCGTAAAATTGCTGCCATTCTTGTAAAAATTAAAATTTTTCAAAATCCTTCGTTCAGGCCCTGCCCATTGTAATGACAAATAAGTATATAAAATTAGAGTCCGATCGGTGAAGTAGTTTTTGAGAAATAGTGGTCACTGCAAGTGATGAAAATAAACGGAACCCCTAGGAGAAGGGCTATATTTCCCCCATTTTTTAATATTTTCTTATAAAAAAAAATGTATACAAATACCACTAAATACGTACTTTTTGGTAGTATTTTGCGAATTTTAATTAGCACTCCCTAAAACGGCAAAAAAAAATCTTGAAAATCATGTCATTTCGCCGATCCCAAGTAGGCATAACCCCTTAACCCTTTGAGTGCTATGGCCGCATATATGCGTCCGCCGAAATCTATCGGTGTCGCCTATGGACGTATATATGCGTTTCCCAATCGTTTCGATCTCTTACCTATTGCAGCCACAATTATCAATGTACGAGATGAATACAGACGCGTCCTTTATCAAATAATTTTTTTGCATTCTTACATTTAGCGTGAATGAAGAATTATCATTAGAACTTAGCTACGCCTTACATAATCAATCAATAGAATTTACACTAGCGAAAAGTCTTTCGTCCTCAGTGAGCATTTCGACCGGAAGTATTCAGCAGTCAAAGGGTTAACATTCCCTTCGTACCTACGTCGAAAACAGTACCGTGCGCCTACAATTTCGTGAAGACACGTAAGTTACGGGGACTTTAATATTATTGTTGACGTCAAATTGCAAATTACACGTGTAAAGCGGCGTCGCATAAAAGCAGAACGCCCAGATAGAAACTTCACTAAGGGTCGTTAAAAGCCGCGTCTGTTAAAGCACGATGCGACCTGATTCTGTCCCTCCGACGGCGACGTGTATCGATATACGTTTTTACTGGACATATTTCGTAAGTCACTGAAAGAGGTATCAGCAATTTGAGGCGAGCGAGCGAAGGGAATAAATAGCTGAAAGGAAATGTCACATTAAGCACTCATTGGGAAGATAAATCGCGGTTAATGAATAAACACCTTCGTGTCGGGTGAATATAAACACACGAAATCCAAGTGATACGTCGACTTGCCCCTGTAAGAAACACTCCGGCGGAATGCAGTCAGTAATATTTTCCTTACAACCTTTCTCGTAAATTTGCCTTGCACTTCGCAGTGACATTGCGAAAATAGACCGTATGATATAGAGGACGTAACGTATTCCGCAGTCCGCGTAACATGGCGTGTGCATATTTTACATAAGCTTCCCGCTATGTAACAAAATATAAGTTAACCAATGTTCCCGTAGCTCTGCACACGGTAAATCTTCTATAAATATTGCAGGTAACCGCGGATAAAAATAAACTGCGTCACGCAAATCGATTCAGCTACCTGCCCGACTATACATTGTTGCATGGCATCGACTGCATGCTCGAAACACCGCATCTGCAATGCCGAGATAAAGAACAAATACACGTGCAATTTGCATTAATTCAAGTGACATCGTCATAATTAACCGCCATACCGCACGAAATGACCATACGAAAGAGACACGCGGTATGTTCGAAAAATCGGATATTCTTACGTAAAACAACATTTCCTATTCTACATTGAGAATAATAAAACGCTTGCTTGCAAAATCGATCCGGTTATTACGGAAATACCGAAACGTTTCATGACAATGTTTACGCACTAGAAAATCTACGCTCACAATGTCGGCAACGAAACGTGAAGTCATTTTTAAAAATTGGGTAACAAAACTTTACTGCACGAAAGTGAACCATTGTACGTTTCAGCTGTGAAACTACCGTTACCTATTGTTGCGTATTGTTACGTACCACAGCGAACCTATTAAAAACAAAGGAATGGGGAAAACCCCATATCCATAAGAGTTCGACAAACGAGACCCATATACACGGAACAAATCATCACGAGCATCGGCAAAGCTAACATCGCTAAGCAAGCAAATAAAGCGCGTGCACGGCAATGTTGAAATAGTGTATAGTTCTGCAAATTCGGTAAACAAAACTTAACTGCACAATACTACACCATTATATATACCTTCCTATTAAAGAAAATGTAGATCAAAGAAAAAACGTAACGTCAAGAAGAAAAGCGTATAGTCATTTCTGCAAATTCGGTAAACAAAACTTAACTGCACAACAGTGGACCATTATATATACCTTTTCATTGAAAAAGAGTTTTCTATTAAAGAAAACAGAGATAAAAAAACGTAACGTCAAGAAAAAAGCGTATAGTGATTTCTGCAAATTCGGTAAACAAAACTTAACTGCACAACAGTGGACCATTATATATACCTTTTCATTAAAAAGAGTTTTCTATAAAGAAAACAGAGATAAAAAAACGTAACGTCAAGAAAAAAGCGTATAGTGATTTCTGCAAATTCGGTAAACAAAAGTTAACTGCACAACAGTGGACCATTATATATACCTTTTCATTGAAAAAGAGTTGTCTATTAAAGAAAACAGAGATAAAAAAATGTAACGTCAAGGAAAAATGCGTATAGTCATTTCTGCAAATTCGGTAAACAAAACTTAACTGCACAACAGTGGACCATTATATATAACTTTTCATTAAAAAAGTTTTCTATTAAAGAAAATAGAGATAAAAAAACGTAACGTCAAGAAAAAAGCGTATAGTCATTTCTGCAAATTCGGTAAACAAAAGTTAACTGCACAACAGTGGACCATTATATATACCTTTTCATTGAAAAAGAGTTTTCTATTAAAGAAAACAGAGATAAAAAAATGTAACGTCAAGAAAAAATGCGTACAGTCATTTCTGCAAATTCGGTAAACAAAACTTAACTGCACAACAGTGGACCATTATATATACCTTTTCATTGAAAAAGAGTTTTCTATTAAAGAAAACAGAGATAAAAAAATGTAACGTCAAGAAAAAATGCGTATAGTCATTTCTGCAAATTCGGTAAACAAAACTTAACTGCACAACAGTGGACCATTATATATACCTTTTCATTGAAAAAGAGTTTTCTGTTAAAGAAAACAGAGATTAAAAAAAACGTAACGTCAAGAAAAAATGCGTATAGTTATTTCTGCAAATTTGGTAAACAAAAGTTAACTGCACAACAGTGGACCATTATATATACCTTTTCATTGAAAAAGAGTTTTCTATTAAAGAAAACAGAGATAAAAAAACGTAACGTCAAGAAAAAAGCGTATAGTCATTTCTGCAAATTCGGTAAACAAAAGTTAACTGCACAACAGTGGACCATTATATATACCTTTTCATTGAAAAAGAGTTTTCTATTAAAGAAAACAGAGATAAAAAAAAACGTAACGTCAAGAAAAAATGCGTATAGTCATTTCTGCAAATTTGGTAAACAAAAGTTAACTGCACAACAGTGGACCATTACATATACCTTTTCATTGAAAAAGAGTTTTCTATTAAAGAAAACAGAGATAAAAAAACGTAACGTCAAGAAAAAAGCGTATAGTAATTTCTGCAAATTCGGTAAACAAAACTTAACTGCACAACAGTGGACCATTATATACACCTTTTCATTGAAAAAGAGTTTTCTATTAAAGAAAACAGAGATAAAAAAATGTAACGTCAAGAAAAAAGCGTATAGTCATTTCTGCAAATTCGGTAAACAAAATTTAACTGCACAACAGTGGACCATTATATATACCTTTTCATTGAAAAAGAGTTTTCTATTAAAGAAAACAGAGATAAAAAAACGTAACGTCAAGAAAAAATGCGTATAGTCATTTCTGCAAATTTGGTAAACAAAAGTTAACTGCACAACAGTGGACCATTATATATACCTTTTCATTGAAAAAGAGTTTTCTATTAAAGAAAACAGAGATAAAAAAACGTAACGTCAAGAAAAAAGCGTATAGTCATTTCTGCAAATTCGGTAAAGAAAACTTAACTGCACAACAGTGGACCATTATATATACCTTTTCATTGAAAAAGAGTTTTCTATTAAAGAAAACAGAGATAAAAAAACGTAACGTCAAGAAAAAAGCGTATAGTCATTTCTGCAAATTTGATAAACAAAAGTTAACTGCACAACAGTGGACCATTATATATACCTTTTCATTGAAAACGAGTTTTCTATTAAAGAAAACAGAGATAAAAAAACGTAACGTCAAGAAAAAAGCGTATAGTCATTTCTGCAAATTCGGTAAACAAAACTTAACTGCACAACAGTGGACCATTGTATATACCTTTTCATTGAAAAAGAGTTTTCTATTAAAGAAAACAGAGATAAAAAAACGTAACGTCAAGAAAAAAGCGTATAGTCATTTCTGAAAATTCGGTAAACAAAACTTAACTGCACAACAGTGGACCATTATATATACCGTTCCATTAAAAAAGAGTATTCTATTAAAGAAAAGGAAGATCAAAGAAAAAAACTCTATATCCATAAAAGTTCGACAAACGGACCGCGTATGTAAAGGGTGGACCACTGTGAACGACATCAGCAAAGCCAACCGTTGCACACCACTGCGCACGCGAACGAAGTGAGTGTGTTCAGTGCCATTAAAGAGTGTCTATTCATTAGCGGCGAGCGATGTTGCACTTCAAAAACGAAGAATGGGGGCGTCCTTTTAAGAGTCGCGAAACGGACCAGACGATAGAGTCACAGCGTCGCGCGCGTTCAAAGCTTTAACCGACCGTTATGCAATTCCGCGAGGCTGCCGGGCGAGCACACACAGGTGAATTATTTGAGACATCGCGCAAACGAAGTAAACCGTCGCGACCGCGGGGGCTTGGCCTGAATAATACGGAAGAAGGATACGTCGCCCGAGACTTCGAGCACAAAATTGCCGTGACCAACGAACATTGGATACCACCTTGATCAAAAAGTTGTAGGACCGGCCGCCGTATGGCGGTCTCAGCCACTCGATTGAAATTTTTTTGTTTTTTGTTAGGTTGCCACATTTGTCATTAACACTTTGACTGCCAAGTGTATTTTACTATATTAGAACGGCGACGCTATGAAATACTATATTTTTTAATTGGTTCGAGATCGAATTATTGAATTATGCAAAGTGTAAATAATGTGCAGGTATTGGAGACCAAAGGATCGCATCACTATTGTAATAACAACTGCATTTATAAAATAATAATTGCTACCCATTGCGAATATTTTGGATCTTCAGTAAAATTTCTTGCGTCGGTCACCGGTGAGCATCACGGCAGTCAAAGTGTTAATTATACAATTTTTGCATTTGTGGACCGAATTTGTGGGCAAACAACTCGTGGTTTTTGCACCACGATAACGCAGCGTCGCACAATGCGATCCTTATTCGCGAGTTTTTGACCAAAAATAATACAAATACTATTCACCAGCCTCCGAATTCACCTGATTTAGCTCCCTGCAACTTTTTTCTGTTTAACCGACTTAAAACATCGCTTCGCGGAACGCGTTACAGCACTCGGAAGGATCTTATGGAAAAATTGAAGACGGCTCTGATGGACATACCAAAAATTGAATACCAGCGATGTTTTGATGATTGAATAAAGCGCTGGTATAAGTGCGTTACAGTCGATGGGGAGTACTTCGAAGGGGACGATATAAATTTTAATGGATAAACTTGTATTTTCGATTTTATGAATAAAGTCCTAAAACGTTTTGATCAAGGTGGTATGCTACGTACAAGCGCAAAATCGATTCTCGAAGCAAGCGGACGAATGCGTCTGTGCAATAATCGAGCAACATAGTTAGAGAGAAGAAGGCAATGAGGAGAGAAAGAGACGGGAGGAGAGAGGATCCGCAAAAATATGACGCGTTAGTTTACGAGGACCCGAGCGAAATTTCGTTTAACCGTTTTCCTTGCTAAGGACGGACATAACCGACGGACGACCTGCGCTAGCTGCATGCTAAGCGCGAGGTCGTATCTTGACAGGTTAAACTGATACGTTTGAGTTGTCGAGTCACGCAGCTACGCGTTTTTCTTTACGGGGTCTGATAGTGTTGGGTCCAGGGCTAGTTTATCTGTTAGAGCAAATGGACGCAATCCCCTGCGTCTATAGTATGTACCGTAAGAAAACTTAAAACGACTGTAATTGGATAAATTGCTCAGAGACAAGCTTGTTGAACAGTTTCATCGTAACACACCTTGCATTTGTACAGATTGAGCGAGTTATAGCATAGAGAATAGATAGTGTTGAATAAGAAATATCAATGCGATGGCGTTTTGCAAATCAATGTATAATGTAAGTGAAGTGTACTTGTCAATGCCGTGGAAAAATAAAACAACGATAAACAGGATGCGTTGAATGGCAGCAAGATTTTTCCGAATAAATGTATAGCTTAACTGAAATATTCTCATTAATGACCTGGAAAAGTTGATACACAGACGCGGATAATAAATAATAATAAACAGGATGCGTGCAGTGGCAACAAGATTTTTCGAAATAAATCTGCAATGTAATTGGAACGTTCTTGTTAATGATGTGAAAGAATCTGGACACGGAAGCGGGGGAAGCGGATAATAAATAACAATAAACAGGACGCGTGCCGTGGCAACAAGATTTTTGCGAATAAATGTATAGTGTAATTGAAGTGTTCTTGTTAATAACGTGGAAAAGTATAAATACCGATAAACAGGATGCGTGGAGTGGCAACAAGATTTTTCCGAATAAATGTATAACGTAATTGAAATATTCTTATTAATGACCCGGAAAATTTGATACACAGACACGGATAATAAATAATAATAAACAGGATGCGTGCAGTGGCAACAAGATTTTTCGAAATAAATCTGCAATGTAATTGGAACGTTCTTGTTAATGATGTGAAAGAATACAATAATAAATAACAATGAACAGGACGCGTAATAAATGTATAGTGTAATTGAAGTGTTCTCGTTAATGACGTGGAAAAATCTGGTACACGGAAGCGAGGGAAGCGGATAGTAAATAACGATGAACAGGACGCATATAGTGGCAACAAGAAACCATCGACGGCGCATTGTCTTAGCCAAGAGAAACCCGTAAGCGACGCAGTACGGGAGTTGTTCACGCGAACTAAGTACATTTTCGCGAGCAGGAAGCACTTCGTAACGGGTAAGGAAGCGGATGCCGCGAAATCGTGGTCCAAGTTTCAGCCACTGCCGGGTGATTCTTAAGCCTCGCCCCGCGTTTGCCTTCATTCAGAATTACGCTCTCACGGTAAACAAGAAAAAGAAAGGATAGCAAATTACAAGTGGCGTCGTGTAATTTCATCGAGCGGCCGGGGAAAAGAAATGTGCACCATAAATCGCCTTAACCACGGGGTACCAACTTAAGCGGTCATGGAGTACAGTGCAACCGTAACGAAGGGCGTAAATTTTAGGCAGCAGGAAATACCCGCGAGTGCGAGACGGGAATAGGATCCGCCATTATGCTTAAACTTTCAGGCGAGTCGTTGTTGTGCGATTCCGCGGACCGGCACGGCGTCGTAAATCAATTGTCAACGGGCAACTGTGAAGTGTGAGTGGAAGGAAGTCCACCAGTCGTTACAATACTGACGGGAAAGGTAACTGACTACGTTAAGGACGAACGCCGAGATGACTTTCATGCAACGAAGCATCCTCGTCGGCCCTTAACGTCAAGTCTCCGCGCATGATAGATTTGGTCCTCAAATTTACTTTTCCCAGAATATTTCATCTTACGTCCCGCGCTGTATAATGAACGCAGCCCTGAATCATGCAAGCCATTAGTGCCGAAATCTTTCGAACCGGGTCAACTCGGCACAGAAGAACGATATTAAACATTAACGGCAGACCTGCGAGGTGTTATATTCCATTGATATGAATAATACGATCCTTTATACGACAGCGGGAGATTACGAAATTGCTGTTATACGATTACATATGCCAGGAACGAACGCAGAATCGATTCTAGTGCACTGGCTGCGCAATAGGAGATCCACGCGGAGGCGAGGCGGCGGCGCAAAAACCGGGATGGAAACGAAAGAGACGGGGAGTCGCGAAAATATTACGCGGAAGTTTACGACATGCCGGAGAAATTTCATTTAAATACGTTACGCCGCGCAGCTGCCGCGTTTCGCAGTTACAATGCACGAAACGAGCGAGCGGCCGGCGAATTGTGAAAGCTCGTTTCTCATGCTTCGGTAGCCGACCGCCGCTACCCGTCAAAATTTTCCAATGGCTCGCGAGCGGGAAGGAGAAACGGACGGAGAGGGACGGGGAGAGAGAACGCGAGTAATGAAAATTCCTTTGACGACGAATAAAACGTTTAATAATAATGCTCGCGGTTATTACGAGAACAGCGCACTTCAATGATCGCCTGTGTGCACGACTAATCGCACTGGTGGGCGTAAATAGAATTGGCAGGGCGCGCTAAATTTAGAGAAATTACGCGAAATGAACACCCTTTGCTGAACGTGCACATCCGCCGATATGCATTTGATGTTTCGCGGATGAAATTTCGGGTGGGTTAATGAGCAATTCCGATGAACCGGAGTGAGGGAAAGGGGAGGGATCGTACGGTGGTAGATACTGGATTGCGTCCGTCTCGACGGTAAACCGATAATGGCCGAAAATCTACGGTGGAATGTGGTTCAGACCGCAAACGGTCCACGTGCGTATTTACTTGTAAGTTCGTGTACCTTACGCTAGAAACGGCTCAAAAAAGTACAGCAGATCCCGCGTGTGAACACACATTATCCTAATATCTGAACGCTGTGCTCCGAACGTTCTATTATGCAAACGGTTTCCTTGCAACATATGTTTCTTCACCTAAAAGCGCTTACAGACAATATGACGTGGTCTAAGGTGAAAAATACGATTTGGCCATTACGAGATTTAGCAACTGAGGACAAATGAGAGTTGCAAATATTTAGAGTATTTGTTAATACTAAAGAGTACTACCAAATTACTAAAGAGTATTAACAAATTTTTACAGAATTTATTAATACTAAAGAGTATTACCAAATTACTAAAGAGTATTAACAAATTCTCTAAATATTTGCAACTCTCAAAATACGATTTGGCCATTACGAGATTTAGCAACTGAGGACAAATGAGGGTTTGCAAATTTTTTGCAGAATTTGTTAATACTAAAGAGTATTACCAAATTATTAAAAAGTATTAACAAATTTTTACAGAATTTATTAATACTAAAGAATATTACCAAATTACTAAAGAGTTTTAACAAATTCTGTAAATATTTGCAACTCTCATTTGTCCTCAGTTGCTAAATCTGTAGTAGGCTGAGGGCAGCACAATAGTATCGCGGGGCAAACATGTGACGATTGGGCCCTTAGCGACAAAGGCGGTCAGTCGTGCAAAAGACAATCATTCGTTCGAGCTTCGAATAATGTTACGTGTCTTATGTTCTTATGTTTAGTAGTCCATTACTTTTGCATTTTGTTTCGTGTGTGTGTGTTTTAAAATATATATCTTTATCTTTTCTGTGTTAAACCTTATGTTATATCAAATCCCGTCGACCCCTACAAATCTTGTAATGGCCAAATCGTATTTTTCACCTCAGACCACGACGTATTGTTTGTAAGCGCTTTTAGGTGAAGACACATATATTTCAAGGAAACCGTTTGCATAATAGAAAATTAATACTAAAAAGATAAAGATCAAAAATTACGTTTAATACCTGACCAGCCATATCTTACTATTAATTAAAGTACGGAGAAGTCTACGATAGTCTTCTGTCCTCAGACGTGAGCGTCCGAAAGTTTGAATACTAGTTCAATCCTTCCTTATCAAGTCATTGCGGACATTTTTCAGCACGATCGATCGCTACGCCTATTGAATTCAAAAAGAGCAGAGAACAGTCGGCATTGTCTAAGGGTACGCAGATAAGGTACTTGTCTAGCCACCTCTTGGCTCTTATTCTTACGTTATTCCTTTTGAAATTCAATTCCGACATTTTCGAATCACCATATCATCAAGCAGTACTACTACCATAACGTTCACTGCAACTACGGAGAATCGGCGAGTAAATTCACGTGCGCCGGCCGCTTGAATATCAAAGTCGTATCTTTTTCGAAAAGGAGCACGTGACGAGAGTGAGACGAACTTCATTGATGATCGTCGTTTAGACGGATCTGTCGAGTAAGAACGGCAGATTTTATTCTACTCCGCTCCTGGAAATTGCCCACAACTTAATGACCGTGCCTGTTATATTCACGTTCCGGTGAATTAAGGCCTTGCCACGATGAATATCACTGCACGCGAGGCAAAATTGAAAATGCAAAACGGGTGACACACTGATCGACGGTAATTTCAAGAACAAAGCGTACAGTATGGAATTCAATTTTTAATACAGCGAAAGCAGAGGAGGTCTACTTGACAAATTGAGCGTTATCGACAGAATTCAAATGAATTATTATGAAGTTATTGTGCCATACCTTTATACGTAGAAAATCCAACAGAGAGCGCATTGATGTAATTTGATTACGAAATATGAATGTACCTCTAAATTGGACGTGCGCTCTTCCATCATATTAATAATATGCAATTGCATGTGTGAATTTGATTGCACGATTCAAATAACATCGATTTCATCCACACAATACAATATCCTCCATTCAAAAATGTCTTTATTCGATGGCACTTTATTATCCCCTGCCTCATTGCACGGATCTCTCCTAAACGCTGCTTAACTCACAGCGGTTTGTTAACTCAGCGATTCAACGTAGTTTCACTTGCACTCTAAACCCAGTTCGAAAGACGGCTTTGCGAAGTAATAACGAATCAATAAAATCGATAGCCACCGAAGTCCACAACGTCACGTCAACTTAATGCCAAAGACAGAAGTTTACGCACAACCCGTTCTATACGGCTTCAGTTTCATTAATCCGTATTTCCAGCCGTCACTCGTTCCTTACCGAACAAAAATTCCCAGCAACCTCGGTCATCGTGATTCGTCAATCAGTGCCGCAATGTGCAATTTTTATTCGATTCCCGAAAAGCAATTACGTACGAATTTTTCATCTGAGAAGCAGAATCGCGTTGACGCGGCAGGTGATCGCAATCCTGTGCGATTTCAAAGGGTGTCGGAAATAAAGGGAGGAAAAAAGAGGCGCGTCACCTCAAAGAGCCGCTACCATAGATAGACCCTTTTCGTTTGATACCCGATGACGGCCAGAAAGGGAAACCGAGAGAAGCCGAGCCCCTCATAATTGCCGAAGCAATCTCTCTAAATTCATTCGGGGCGAGGGCAGCGATACGAAATTTATTGTTGTCGATAGTGCGCACCAACTGCGTTAGACGAAAATCGATTGACCTACATTAACCGCACATGTAACGGACGAATTTGGATATCTCTCCGTGATTGTACGCCCGTGAACGGTATTCACATTAGATACAGCCTCTTGGACCTCGAGTCTACGGCTTAACACATTGATCGCGGTTTCAGCCAAAAATTAATGACACCGATTTGTTTCGAAAGAATATATTACCTGATATTGTTTAACCCTTTGACTGCCGTGCGTATTTTGCCGTATTAAAACGGCGATGCTATGTATATATATATGCTATATATAAATGAAATACTACACCGATTGACTGAATTATGCAAAATGTAAATAATGTACAAGTATTGGAAACCAAAGAATCGCATCACTATTCTAACAATAACTGCATTTATAAAATAATTATTACTACCCATTGCGAATATTTTCGATCTTCAGTCAAATCTTTTGCGCCGGTCACCGGTGACCCCCACGGCAGCCAACGTGTTAATGGAAATAATCGTAAGTAGACGATCTCGTCGCTATAGAATAAATCACCCTGTATACTTATCTACTCACGAATACGCTAATTTTTTACCGGCTCCGAGACATATCTCGAAAATCCTTTTTTATGATTTGAACAAACATTTGAGTATCTATATAATGATAGTGCTATTCTTTAACTGTATCTACAATAACTGCATCACAGTAATCTTTGTAGGGTAACATATTTTAATTTATAAATCGGTATATATTAGATTAGAATAGTCATTTGTACGTCTGGCATAATTCTGATTACATGTCGTGATGTTAATTTGAAACAATTTTATCGATTTGCACATAGTTGAACTGTTATCACAAGAAAATTATTTTTGCACGAACGCGTTAGATTCACTGCAAGACTATTTTTACTCTCACACCTGAGTGAACACGAACTACATTTCGAAATAAATTGAATAAATAGATTAAAATAAACTATTTTCTATATTAATTAAATTGTAACTCTGATATAAAGTTTCAACAAAGTATTATCGAACATTAATTATAACAGCGCGATGTGTGATATTCAAGTAACGTGTATGCGGGAATCGTTAACGGTATTTGATTATGGGATAATTAAAAAGATCGTTAAATAGACCCTCACAAGACAAACGAATGACTTCGCTTACGTAAGCAAAGCCATCGCGACGAAGTTTCAGACCATTTTCCACGAATTAATTACGGAGCATCTATATGCATTACTACACGTAGGCCAGAATGTACTTCATCAAACTAACTAACTAACGATCGTCATTTTAAATTCTTTATTGACGTGTGTCTCTTTAAACCCGGTCGCAGTTTAATAACCGCCTGATAACATTGCCTCACAACTTCAGTCTTATTTTCCCAGTATTATTGGTAAACCTCTAAACAGGATGCATGCCCGCGTATCAAAATATCCTCTCGGCCAGAGTCTACCGCCGCTTTCATTACAAAATAATTAAATTGCGCTAATTAAATGAACCACATAAACGCTCCGCCAATGTTAACACAAATTTTCATTGATTTTCGACCCCGTTCTATGCTATTACCTCAATATATTTTCGATATCCATCTCAACGAATGTCAGTACAGCTTTCCAGAAATGTAGAAGACGCGTTTTTTCGTTTGGAATTAAAGCAGGAATCCTTCCACGAAACGATTTTTCACATCTATTATATGTAGGTTAATTGAATCTAACATGGCATCTTTCTTATGAAAACGAGATCGTATGACATAGTAACCCAAGAGACAGAATCCTTCGAATAATCTGAGTAATATAACGGAATAAAACCGCAAACTCGTAATCTGTTCGCAATCTACTTGCACCACAAAGAAAATCCATGAAAACTAAGGGCATAACGCATCCGTAGCTCCTAGTACGTTGGAAACATTTACCTAAATTTATCCGAAATGACAAAAAACTCCGCCATTAATTCGACTATCTTATCGGTCCCAAAACGGATTCTCCCGTAAAGGTCGAGTTCGTTCGGTGAGTATCAAAATAATTGACTCCCTGAAGACGGACTCCACTGTCCATGGAAGTGGAAAAAGAGCCGACAGATACCTGCGAATGTAACCGGTGATTTAAAGTACTCGTAAACATCGCTGACCTGCTTTTCGTCAGAACATTTACACGGCCGAGGGAACGGCCCAATATCGTTCTAAAACTCGAGTGCACTCTCACGTATGGACATCCTCTGTTTAAATCTATGCGACTATGTGTGGTACACACCGACATACCCGGCGCGGACATACATTGTACGTATGTGACAAACAAGGCGTATGTGTGTTCCCAAGTGTGGTCATATACGTTCATACAATACGAGGGTGGCACTGAAACGTGTACAGATAGACGCATACAGCTAATAGCACGAGTTGATATACACACGTGAGTTATTCTATATAAGGGAAAGAGAGAAAATTACGAAACTTTGAGTAGCCTGCGAATTCCCATACCGAATGAATCGTTTCAAACCATGGCAAAGGCGTGGATTCTGCGAGGAGCGCAAAAAATGTTGTAAAATAATTGCAACATTCCCCTCGCAGACGCCTACCTGCTTCTACGACGTACTTTTTTGCGTACACGGTACGCCTTCTCGTCGTTCGTTTACACGAAAGGCAAAATATCGTCGTGGGACGGGAAATAAAAATCACGAAAGACGTTCGTACAAAGGGGCTGCGCGAACAACGACAAAAAAGTCTCTCTCGCCGCTCGAAAATGAGGCAAAAATTTTCCCCTTGTTGTACGAAACGCTTCTCATTCATGCCGCCGACGAAACAGGATCTTAATGAAACATGCGCACTCTAAGAAGCGAAACTTATTACTACGTTGATCCAAAAAACGGGAAAACCTAGTAGGGACCATCACACGTCAGCGAAATATTGCTCTCGACAGACGTCGAATACTTTCTCGAACCGAATGTACCTATTAACACAATCAAGGAATTTGCGAATGAAAGTTCTAAGTACGCCATATGATTGCGAAGAGAATCTTCAAGTATTCGGCGAGTTAATACACTGATAGTAGTGGCCGTATAATCATGGCAAATGTATGCATGAGACTTCTCTAGACCGCTTCCTTCGTGTAATTATTACGGAGAATCTCAGAAATGCATCTTTTAAAAGCAGCGCTGGCGCATTTATGATATCCTCTGAATAGTATAGTTGCACGAATGAGAGTTACCTTCTGCTCTAAACGAGGTTTCTCTATACTACTGAACCAATACAATCTACCATGACACTTATTACCCACTTTCAGACGACGAAAATTTCTATCATACGCCCAACGACAACCAACATTACCCACTGATCTTTTCTTATCCTATGCTCCATTATTCACCGTCCGGTTCAATACTTTCTCGCATGGACGAGGACGAAGAAGGATACAGACTATTTGCGCGAATGCTGGATGCGACGGCGGAGATAACCCATGCTCAAAACTTTTACTTTACAGTTCAACGGACAGCACGTACAAGTACTAAGGACTGTGCAACTACGAGCCGACGAGCGTAAAGTTTGCAATTTTTCTACACATCCGCATACCTCATACATTTTAATTTTAAATAAATTGTTCAATTATTTCCGAACTGTATCGACCGCAAAAAAAAATACGTTAGCAAAGAGTATCAATGTTATTTTTGACGTTACGAGGTTGCATGTCGAACTCTTCATCCAATATTAACCCATTTGCATCATCAAGGAAGACTTTTAGTGTTTGTTCTCATTAGAAATAGTGTTATAGGGTTATTCACATTATTGTATATTCCTCGTCTTTTCCAAAACTATTTTTTGGACTAGTTCCACGTTGAAAAATAATTTGAAATCATCGCGCCTGGACATTCCATTGACGTTGATGGTTACACCACTTACTTAATCATGTAATGTTGGCATACAATTTCGTTTTTCCCATAAGAAATCTCCAGTTTCAATACTATCGGGTTGGTCATCTTCACTACTATCTATTAGAGTTATGGCGCGTTTACGCTTATGGGATATTTGCATTTCTATGCTTGAATCCGAATCCGAACTGTAATTCATTATGGTAACGTAATTTTGTTAAATTTTTTTATCTATTATTTTTTTGATTATTTTATTATTTTGAACGTACAGCCCGAAGAGTAAGAAAAATAATATTTTACACAAAATTCTTTATTGTTTGTTTATCGTGCAGACTCTTTAACACTTTGACTACCGAGCGGATTTTGCTGTATTAGAACGGCGATGCTATGAAATACTACAGCGTTTGACTGAATTATGCAAAATGTAAACAATCTGCAGGTACTGGAGACCAAAGCTATTCTAACAATAACTGCATTTATAAAATAATTATTGCTACTCATCATCATTCACTAGTCTAACTGTAACTGCGTTTAACTGCTATCTATAACTGCGTTTATAAAATAATTATTGCTACTCATTGCGAATATTTTGGATCTTCAATAAAATCTCTTGCGCCGGTCACCGATGACCATCATGGCGGTCAAAGTGTTAACGATTGCTGATAAGCCGAAAACAAAAATTATTGTGTGCGGATCTATCCGCTCCCGGTGATAATTATCAGTTTTTGTTTGCGAATTATTCCGTCAAATGATGCAAATGGGTTAACCTGCCCTATTGTTCATTCAACTATAACGTAGATGAGGCTCGCATCTCCGATCGCCATCGTACTTATTCTCAATTTGACTACTTCCTGAGTGAAGCCAGAACGCTGCATCGTACCTGCACGGATCCCATATAGTGTTATAGGGTTATTCACATTATTGTATATTCCGCGTATTTGCCAAAACTATTTTTTGGACTAGTTCCACGTTGAAAAATAATTCGAAATCGTCGCGCCTGAATACTCCATTGACGTTAATAATTACACCACTTATGGCGGTAAAATCATGTAATGTTGGCATACAATTTCGTTTTTCCCATAAGAAATCTCCAGTTTCAATATGATCGGGCTGGTCATCTTCACTACTATCTATTAGAGCTGTGGCACGTTTACGCTTATGGGATATTTGCATTTCTATGCTTGAATCCGAATCCGAACTGTAATTCATTATGGTAACCTAATTTTGTTAAAAGCTATTATCTATTATTTTTTTTATTATTTTGAACTTACAACCAGAAAAGTAAGAAAAATAATATTTTACACCAAATTCTTTAGTGTTTGTTTATCGTATAGACTCTTTAACGATTGCTGATAAGCCGAAAACAAAAATTATTGTGTGCGGATTTATCCGCTTCCGGTGATAATGGTCAGTTTTTGTTTGCGGATTATTCCGTCAAATGATGTAAATGAGTTGATCTGCTCTATTGTTCATTCAACTATAACAAAGATGAGGCTCACATCTCCGATCGCCATCGTACTTATTCTCAATTTGACTACTTCCTGAGTGAAGCCAGAACGCTGCATCGTACCTGCACGGATCCCAGGTGAGGCCTCCAGGGCAATCCTCTTCGGTAAGAACATCACACTCCAGCGGCGAGCACACACACGAGAGGGCCCTTGCGACCGCGACCGAGAGTACGACAATGCCCCCGAGCAGGAGCAGAGGGGCCCTCATCTTTGTTTCTCAGCCTTCCTCGAACACGTCGATCCTTCCCAATTCTCCTTCTTCCCTTCTCTCCCCGCCAATTGTCGAAACGCTCCTACGCGTCTCTCTACCTATATCTATCGTTTTCACTTTGTCTTCACTTCGGGTTCATGCATACGTGTGTGCGTCCACGATTGGCCCGAGACTCTCTGTCTCTCGCACGCACGAATTCTCGTAGCACACGATCGCAGCAGCCACCCACGAGAATATCTCGCTCTCAGTCCATTGTGAAATGATACGAGACAGGGCGCATCTGCGCACCGATTTATCACTTGCGGCGGCGCACTCTCTCACATGCTCCCGTCCTTTACGATAATGAAACGCACCTGAGAGAGTTCGGTGGGCTGCTGAGACTGCCGAGAGAGAGCCGGAGACGATCGGTAACACGCGTGTGCCGCGTATGCTGCGGCGGTTTATTCACGTCGTAAATGTCGCCGGCGGGTAGGTACGAAGGAACACCACTGCGGTATTTATTATGATTTACTTTTCCCCCGAGTGGCTGCCGCTCGCGCAATTCTTCCCGCGACGGAGCATGTGCGATGCGATCACCTTTATTCCCTTTTGTCTGGCACGCAACTTCTAAGTCGAACGTTCGAATGTTCGTAGCTGCCCAACTCGCACGAACGTTTAATAGAAAGAGTTCGAAGGTTCGACGATTAATGTCACTTATGTTCACTTGCTTAACCGTGGGACGTTATTCACATACGAGGCAACTGTTTATAGACGCCCTGGTTAGTTCACTGATTTAACTGTTGATAATGTTCACCGCGGTTGGGTTAAATCCGTAGAAGGCTTCTTTCAATTTTAGGGTCCTCCGACAGCGGAGGTGACGTTTAACGTTCCACTCGCGAAACGTTATATTGCGCACAGAAATGACGCGGAGTCTTTCCAATCAAACGGGCACGATTGAAGTACACAATTCAATTTTACGACACGGCACTGAAACGCGCGCATTTACTTGAGAAATGTTCCATTACTCGCTGTCCCTTTGTCGCACCTCAATGACCATCGACTAATAAAGACCCATTGGCGTCAGTCGATATTGCGAGCACTACGGCGGAAGAGAAAGAAAACGAGCAGGTAGGTGACACGTAATCACATGTATATGCGAAAAGCATACACACGTGAGAGTTGCTGCGTTAACATTAAAAAGGGCAAGATGAAAAGGAACTGACGTGACAACTGAAGATATCGATAATGAAAAGCGATGGATGAATGATGGAAAAGTCAAGTGGTCGAACAATTAGTTAGATTTTCTCGCTTCGCTAAATTTAACGTGAGCACGTGTTCTGAGTTTAAACGGAGGATTCTTTCCAGAACTCGCCAATAACTGAACACAGCGTTGAATAGGAAGAAGTGGCAGAATGCGGCCGGAGGAAGTGCGGCCTTTGAGAGAGAACCGTAAGGCTCGAAATCACGACGCTCCCGATTACCGTGGCAAAGATCCCTAGAGGCTAGAAGCCGATATTACTTCGTCCCCTTACTTTCCTGGTCCCTTGCTCATCTGTAATGTTTACCCCGGAGGACGAACAGAGAATCTCGAATTATTTTTAGCACTTTGGACCCAATAGTCCTGATGATACTCTTTGACATACTTCGGCGGACCGAATCAAATCAACAAATCTACTAAAATACGAAGACGTCCGAATAGAACCAGCGATCAGTAATTAGACGCCGTGGCTTTCCGATGGAAAGTGGAAGGCTTAAAACCGGCCGCGAAAAGCATATTTACACGTAACTGCCATTTGAATTACATTACGGACCACAAGCAACTTTATCGACGCGATAAAGGAAGCCGCGGTTTCCCCCTGGAAAAGACTGATACATGCAAATTCCGATCTGATACGAAGCAAGACGGCGCGACGCGGCCGTCGTACGGGTGAAATGCAAGACCAACATCGATCCTTCGCCCTAAGAACGACTTCATATCTCTAGAATCTTCCTCCTCTTCCTATTCTGTCATGACGAGAAAAACCTTAGCGACGTTAGACTTCCCGCTCTTGGCCGCTGTTTCATACATTACGTAAGAATCGCGCGACGCTCCGTAGAGGGTAAAGAGTAGAAGAAAGGAAGAGAGAAATAAAGAGAGAAAGAGCGAGAAAGAGGGACGAGTGTTGTCGTCGTTTTCTTCCGGCAAAGACGTCATTCGTCCTCTCCTTCGCCGCACACAGGAAGCTTCACGATCGATCTGTCGAACGATCGGCGGATGCATTATGATGAAACGGAAGTGCACTCAGACAGTATCACTCCAACGAATCGAACGGCCTTCGAGAATACTGGCAGTCTGGCCTCGATACTTGAATTACATCGTACATCCCCGCGATCCACACATCAAGAGCGCACGCGAGAGTATGTCTGGCAGCGCGAAGTTCGGGGGCGTTTATGCACATCCACGTTCTCTGCCGTTCTCTCGTCGGCCAGCAGAGCCGCAATGCCGTATAAAGTCCGTATACGAAGTACGTGCATCCCGGTTAACGCGGACTGCAATAAACGCGAGTAATGCTCTTTCGGCTGGTGCATACGGCACTGCGTACACGCACGAGGGAACTCCCTGGCATTACATGTGCACATCCGTGTATTTCCCGAAGGACTTATGTACGGCGTGAGCGCGAATCGCGAATGTACATACATTATGAAAACACGTGCGCGCAGGAGAGAGATGCAGGGAGAAGAACGAAAAGAATGAGAGAGGGGGAGAACGGTAAGCCTCGGGTGAGACCGATGGGAATATTCACCGAATTATTTTCGCGATATTCGACGCTTTACTTTTGATAAATGACAAATAGCGAGGGAGAAAGCGGCCGCTAGAACATTCTGTTGCATATTTCACGCGAGTCGAAATGTTTTACGGAAGTGCAAACCGGCGGAGCGGAGGAGATTAATTCGTCGGCGTGTTTTCTTAAAGAAATCGCTTTGTAGTCGGGGCTCTGTGCAGGGAAATTGCGCGGAATTATTTCGGAAGTGCATTCGAAGTGTGTGCGCGATCGATAATGTTGGATGGTTCAACTAGGTTAAAAAACGGATGCGTTGTGTACTTGGCATAACGAATTCAAGCGATGAGAGTGATCGACTTCGAATACAGGCACAATCGAATCGCCGAATCCCGGGCTCAATGTCAATTGTAATGGTCGTCGTCACGTACTGTAATTAGTGATCCGTAATTTGGATGACCGGCGAAATCCGTCGGATCCCAACGGGCGCCGACGATCCCGTCACGTTGACACCGATATGACATTGTAAAGCCTATAGCACAGATATCCCCCACCCTCCAAATGACTCTATTGACGCGAACATGGAAAACAGGCGACTGCAAAAGATACAAATCGCTGAACTAATTGAGCAAACACGCACCGAAACACTATAATCGATTCAAACCGTACAAAACCTCAGTTCTGCCACATTAAAAAACATGACCCCATGCCTACAGGATTAACTTCCAGAACATCGAAAATGCGAGTTAAAACGACCTATAACATATCAATCGACCACCTCTCAATCTCACCCACTTGCACCCTTTCCACCCCTGATTACGAAAAAAGCGTAGCGACAAGCGAACGAGCCAGGAAGCTAACGAAGCAGACGAGTCGATGAGAAAAGTAAGAGGCGAGAGACGCTGGGAAAAAATGAAAATATTTGTCAGTCGTTACGGGATGCTCGGTTGCAAGTGGCATATCAAAGCTCCCGATCTTTCTCCCAACGTGTAATATCAGTGCGCTCGCTCCTTTAGGTTCGCACGCAGCGACGATGTCATCGTGCACTCTTCTCGACTTCGAGGACGACGTATGCGGTTCGCTCGTACGATACCGGCGCGCGACAGGTGCGAAGTGTACGCGAGGCGCTCGATGTTCAAGACGAACGTGCACTGGCAGACCGTGAGCGTCTACGAAACGGCGCCGAGCGCCCCGACGCCCCACGCGTCGGCGCCCTGACACCCTGCCGGCACTCTCCTGCTCTTTCGCGGGACGATTTTTCTACTCGCGCCCGCGACTTTCTCTCCACCGACGCCAAAACCATCCCCTACTTCTGTTTCTGACCCTCCTATCTTTCCTGCGCTGCCTTATTCGCTGTCGAACTCGTATCTCTATTAGTTTTACTATCGGCAAGCCGCGACGATACTCGGACGTTTCTTGGTGAAAGAATAAACTACGTGTGCGCTTGATGTCTGATATAACGGTGTTAATTAACTGCGGTCGCGGAATATGAGTTCGCTGCTATTCACGTTTCGATTCGCCGCTTTAATTTTCCGTTTTTCGGATCCGTGTAGCTTTGTCTCGCTTTCTGCTTTTCTCTTTCTCTGCGACTGCTGCCTTTCTCCCCATTCATACTCGTTTTGCCAACTCTACTCAAGCCTTTCTCTGCTCTCCTACTACATCCACACACCTACGCACCCAGACACCCCTTACTTCAGGCGCTCTCGTTCCCTCGTCCTATCTCGCCTACAACCCCCGCGAGAAGTATGACAGATGTTAACGTTAGTTTCGACAGCGCGTGCATTACATTTTCAGCAAATAAACTGCCGCGGAAGTTAGGAGAGCTGCTGCTCGAGCTACTCCCATTCCCGAATTTACGTTCAACGTCAACAGCCGGTTTTTGCCTACTCTTTCGCGATTCACGGGGAATTTCAAGACGCGACTAACCGCTTTTGGTTGAACCGCCGAAGTAACTACCATTAAATTAAACTGTTGTCACAAGTTATGTAATTCGTTTGATGCAACGAAGCCAAACAGTTTGTAACCCATACTTGTACTTTATATAGCCATGTAACCTGTTGATATGTTCTTAGGATCATCACGCTCAGTATACCAACGGTAATATAGAGCCACATTTTTAAGCAATAACGCGAGGATCAAGCAGCAAGTCAAATATTGGTTGTGAAAGGCCCGTAAAAACTTAACTCGATATGGAGCGAATGTACACATTCTGGCAAGAGCAAATATACAGCGAGTTTCATGCACAAATACCAAACGCATATTGCTCGCACGGCTTACTCTGCCCTTTGCCGATTGATAAATAAGTCTAAGAGTTGTACTCACATTTCACGCCATTGCTTCAGACTTCATCAAGTCTCAGCACGTAAAGAAAAAGTTGGAGAATTCTGGCTTTGACGAAGAAAAACAGCGTGGACGAGGTTGTTATTGATGAAGAAACTTTTACCAAAATTTCTTGACGTCGTACTCAACAGCATACCCTATAGAAATTAAATTAATATTATAGCTATACGCACAAAACTCAAATCGTATACATGAACAAATATTTAAAAATATTAATAATTAGCAAATAATATTTAAATATCAGGAATTTGATTAATATAGCAATCACATGACCCTTTTCTATTAATTATACAGATATTTGATTATTAAAGGATATAAAAGTATCCATTCTACATAAGCCTTAAGTCTATTAGTAATAAGATGTATTTATTAACATGTTCTTAATGTCATACAAGAATTAAACAGTGGCCACAAACCCGTTATACACTACCTAACCCTAATACACCACTACATGCTAAGGGTTAACATAACAATCGATCATATAACCCTAATAAAAGTTGTTCGATTAATTAAATGTTTAAGCTGTATTACTTTGTAGTTGTAGTTACATATCGTGAATGTAATAATACCAAACTGCCTAACCCTAAAACACCACTACATGCTAAAGATTAACATAATAATCGATCATATAACCCTAATAAAAGTTGTTCGATTAATTAAATGTTTAAGCTGTCTTGCTTCGTAGTTGTAGTTACATATCGCGAATGTAATAATACCAAACTACCTAACCCTAACACACCACTACATGCTAAGGGTTAACATAACAATCGATCATATAACCGCAATAAAAGAATTGTTCGGTTGATTAAATGTTTAACCTGCCTTGCTTTGTAGTTGTAGTTATATATCGCGAATGTGATAATACCAAACTACCTAACTTTAACACACCACTACATGCTAAGGGTTACCATAACAATCGATCATATAACCGCAATAAAAGAATTGTTCGATTGATTAAATGTTTAAGCTGACTTGCTTTGTAGTTGTAGTTACATATCGCGAATGTAATAATACCAAACTACCTAACCCTAAAACACCACTACATGCTAAGGGTTAACATAACAATCGATCATATAACCTGAATAAAAGAATTGTTCGGTTGATTAAATGTTTAACCTGCCTTGCTTTGTAGTTGTAGTTACATATCGCGAATGTAATAATACCAAACTACCTAACCCTAAAACACCACTACATGCTAAGGGTTAACATAACAATCGATCATATAACCTGAATAAAAGAATTGTTCGATTGATTAAATGTTTAAGCTGACTTGCTTTCTAGTTGTAATTAGATATCGTGAATGTAATAATACCAAACTACCTAACCCTAAAACACCACTACATGCCAAACATAACAATCGATCATATAACCTGAATAAAAGCGCGATTAAATGTTTAACCTGCCTCTTTGTAGTTGTAGTTACATATCGCGAATGTAATAATACCAAACTACCTAACCCTAAAACACCACTACATGCTAAGGGTTAACATAACAATCGATCATATAACCTGAATAAAAGAATTGTTCGGTTGTTTAAATGTTTAAGCTATCTTGCTTTGTAGTTGTAGTTACATATCGCGAATGTAATAATACCAAACTACCTAACCCTAACACACCACTACATGCTAAGGGTTAACATAACAATCGATCATATAATCTGAATAAAAGAATTGTTCGATTGATTAAATGTTTAACCTGTCTTACTTTGTAGTTGTAGTTACATATCGCGAATGTAATAATACCAAACTACCTAACCCTAAAACACAACTACATGCTAAGGGTTAACATAACAATCGATCATATAACCGCAATAAAAGAATTGTTCGGTTGATTAAATGTTTAACCTGCCTTGTTTTGTAGTTGTAGTTACATATTGCGAATGTAATAATACCAAACTACCTAACCCTAAAACACCACTACGTGCTAAGGGTTAACATAACAATCGATCATATAACCGCAATAAAAGAATTGATCGGTTGATTAAATGTTTAACCTGCCTTGCTTTGTAGTTGTAGTTACATATCGCGAATGTAATAATACCAAACTACCTAACCCTAATACACCACTACATGCTAAGGGTTAACATAACTATCGATCATAAAACCTCAAAAAAAGAGTTGTTCGATTGTTTAAATGTTTAAGCTATCTTGCCTTGTAGATGTAGTTACATATCGCGAATGTAATAATACCAAACTACCTAACCCTAACACACCACTACATGCTAAGGGTTAACATAACAATCGATCATATAACCGCAATAAAAGAATTGTTCGGTTGATTAAATGTTTAAGCCGACTTGCTTTGTAGTTGTGGTTACATATCGCGAATGTAATAATACCAGACTACTATTTTCTACAACGTAACGGACACATATTGAAAAACTGTTTTCATCGACATTGCGAAAAATATTCCATGACTACTTTCCCGGTATGCCAAAATGGCCGCTAGCTTTCGCGCGCAAAAAAAAAAGAACGAAGGAATCTCAGGAAGAAAGGAATTATGTCTAAGTATCGGTTCCCCTAACCAATAACTATGAACCGATCTTTGCAAAAGATTAAGTATCAGTATGAGCATGGGTGCAAGCTGGAAATAAGTAAGACTACAGAAATAAACGGTATGTGATTTCTTACCGCAACGGCAATTTCCGATTTGCAGGTGGACATGGGGACCGGGGAACAAGTGCCTGTAACATCATTAAATTTGCTTAGATACGTTCAATAACAGTCACACTGGTTGCCCTCATTGAGTTTTATAAGAATTCAGTACATTTTATGCAATATTCTACAAGTTTACAGATTTATTTTGAAATAATTAACTTACCGGTACAATACACAGCACTAATTCAACTTTTCCGGAATACACTGAAGATGTGCAAACCACATCTAGAAATCGTTCATGCGCTAGTGGCGCCACGAGTGGTTTTAAACGCAATTAAACGTAAATGAAAATTACATTGAACACAAAAAATAAGACAATTGAATACAACAAAGTTAATCAAGCTACAGGCATTGGGAACAATGGCTTGTTTGAAAAGCAGCGTTTGTTAAGAGAAAATTGACAGAATTTAAGTGATCGTTAAATTTCGGTAATCATGAGAAAATAATGAATTTACAAAATTGCTGATTCTGCATTTTTAAATAATAAGTATTTATGTAATTCTTAACAATCTCCTGCTCTTGTCGATATAAATGCTATAAATCGGCTAAAGTACTTTCTCTAGTTTATGAAATGATTCGACAATTGAGGACTTGAAACTAAAGAAGAGGCGCCATCTTGGTAGCATCTCTTAGAACATATTGATCAAGTCTTCTGCATTGCGTACCGGGTAATTTAAAAATTGCCCTAATCAATGAATGCAACATAATAATATAATAGTAAACAAGGTATTATATTTTACATATTTTTGTTCATTATTCAGGAATACTCAACTTACAATTTTCGTGTACTTACAATATTATCAATTGGAAACGGTATAAGACCACAACGCTGCTGTTGTTGAGAATTAATACTAAATTCATTAATACCGAATTGATTCCAAATCATTAGTATTGTCATTCACAAGCAATGCCATTTACGTATTTCGTATAATATATTGGGGATACGGTCAATATATTGGGTAAAATTACTAAATTACATTGTCAGTGAACGTTAATACAAATGAGTTGGAATACTAATAAAGAAGCATTAAACTATTCTGCAGTTTGGAAACTAAAATTGCTAATAAATTTAGTATTAATTCTCAACAACACAGCGTTGTGGTCTTGTACCGAACCCAGTTGATAATGTTACTTGTGACAAGAAAATGTTAAGTGGCTCGCAAGCCTTTGAGAATGGAACAAAAATTTCCATTGCTCGTCATGCATATTAGTACCCCGTCTGTGATTCCTATGACGTTTGTGGTTAAACGATTCTTAGCGGCAGATGACCGTGTCACTACAGACATAACCTAAAAGTATTATATGCCAAAATTTGGACAGTTGCACAAATTTGACAATCATAAAACCTGCATGGCACCATTTATATTTTAAATAGTCAGGCGTACTTTGTAACACGTTAATGCTTGCAAATGGGGACGTGAAGGGAAAGTTTAATAACTACGTAAAGAAGTGAAGTAAACAAATCGTTCGCTCTGTATAATGTCAAGTATTGTCGAGTGATGGTATTTAAATGATAAACGGAGATATTAAATATAAATAAGAAAATTTATATTGAAGGTGTAATGTTGATTTGTGAGCTATACAGGGCTGACTGACATTTGACTGAAAGATTAGACGCCGCTACGTATAAAATGCCGACTGTCATAGCGTTAGATGTTTCACTGTCAATGAGACGACCTGTTTTAGGAACAGGGAACAATGAAAATTCACAAAATGACCAATTAACCAGACACCATCTAGCCGTGCACGGAATTAATGCATTGCTACATTATTTGCAGGCCAATTCAAAGTTGGAATTTGTATCACTGGTGAGAATTTGTTAGCGTCAAATTGTTTTGAAGTGATAGATCATATGTTGACTATTCTTCATTAAAAATTTTAGATTGTGTTCTCATCTTTATATGAAGTGGTTTGTCCATTCACAAGGGACTATGATGGAATCCGAGCAAAGTTGCAGAACATTGAAGAATGTGACAAAACTTGTATTGAAACTGCATTGCATGGTGTCAATAATGTTATCATGGCAGAATGGGGAAATACTACTGCTTGCCAGGTGATACTCATTACCGATGGGAATCCTGGAGTTGGTTCTATGTCTCTGGGGGACTCTTTAAACTCGTTGAATGTCACCAGAGATGTAAATCCTTTTCCATTACCATTCCCATATCCTGGCAAACTAAGTATTGTTTGTATAGCACCTCATCAAGGTATTGATAACAACTTTCTTTTTTATAGATATTTTCTGTTTTGGTAGATTGTTTCAAATAAATGTCTGCATTTTAGATCCAGGATTGACTACTGGATTACCACTCTATCAAAGATTAGTTGAACTAAGTGGAGGCGATAGTGTTGTACTGGTTCCCGACAGTCCACTTACAAAACATTCAGTTGCTGCATGTTTTCAGAAGTTGGCTGAAACTAATTATGTATCCTTCCAAGGATACTTGAAGTGTGGCAGTTTAGGTTCACGGATCCTACTGTCACCACCGCCAATGGTAATGAGCACAGTATTATCTTATGCTTAGCATACCTTTGTAATCAATAACTATACAAAAAATTAATTTCCAGCCATATACAAAGAAAACAGACTTTGACTTAATATCAGGTTTAATGATATCCAAAACTATAGAAATATGTGGATTTATATCTGTAGTTGACGTTGGTAGTCCCAGTGCAATATCGAGGCACCTAGTTTTACCATTGCCAACTGAGAAAACATCCAGTATGCAAGGTATATCTTTGGAGGAAGATTCAGATACTGACGAAAATGGAGATGAAGGCAAAATACCTTCCTTCTGCGTGTTACTCCATGGGGCTCTAAAGGTACATTCTCACCACATCCACATTATCTTATGGTGCTTAACACGTTCACTGTCACGGTGGTCACGGGTGACCGGCGCAAAAGATTTTACTAAAAATGCAAAAAATTCGCCATAAAGCCTATTTGCAATCTTGTAAAAGCAATTGATATTGGAACGGTGTTTCAATACTTTGGCTTGTAACAACTCTGCATTACTTTCGTTTTGCACGATTTAACACGTTCACGCCGGGGCCGATTTTCATTTGTTTCGCTGTGAGGCGGCAGTTTAATTACGATTGTTGCTTGTTTCAATTATTTAAATTTAAATTATTTAAGTTTTCAACTATACGGCCATTTTGTCCACTTACTAAACGAAATATATTTTTGATGGTGAGCGGCGTCTAAACATACGCCCGATGGGACATCAGAGCGTGTTAACACCGGCGTGAACGTGTTAATCATATTCTGATCGTGTCACGGTTTTATGCAAAAGATTCTCGTAGTAAGCGTCTGACCAAGTGTTTTTCTTTCAATAAAAATATCAATATTATATCAGTAACTTAATAATATTATATTTTGTAAAATAAATCAATAACAACAGTTTTATTTTAAAATGTCTTTTTTAAAATAAAACTGTGGCACCCAGGGCAAGACGCGCCAAATTTGCGTGGCAGTCAATGGGTTAACTTAGCAAAATACGCTTGGCAGTCAACGTGTTAAAGTCATTGTTTTAGAACAGCAAATGTTTGCTGAACAGTAAATGGTACGGCTTCATTTACTCATGGGCGGATACTAAGAAGAAATCCAATTTAATGCTAACCGTACTAGAACCGGGCTGTGACGTTGTGCCGTGGTTAGGCAACTTCAGCAATTTGGGACCGGTTGATGCTGCGAAAGGAAACGTTGCTAGTTTCCCGGTGCGCCCCAATGAAAAGAGAAGTTACACGCAAAACGCACCGTCATGGATTCGACAAGTTGGTCTACAGTCTGACATTCAAAAGATACTGCGGCACGCGAGGAAGTTGCCCGAGAAAACTCAGAACTTCTATAAGGTGGGATGGTCTAGACATTTATAACGAAAAAATGAAGAGTTCTTTCTAACGAAATATTTAAAATAGGAGGTGAACAGATTAAGAAGAGCAGCTGCATCAATGGGATTTGTGGAGTTGTTAGAAGGTCTGGCGTGTATCTTGGAAAGGGAATGCACGTTGCTCCCGCCAAATCTCAATCCTGATTGTACTATTCAGATGGGGCATGTCGCGTCCATGATAAAGAAGCCCGAATTCCTTGAGCTCAGGTACAATATTCCACCGGCAAGAACTAAGTTCCATCATGGAGGATCATGAGTAATGATGGAGCGGTACTGTTATATTAATATATTTATATTAAATACAAATATGTCCAATATTAAAACGGATTGTAATCCATTGAATTCACACCTATTTACATTGTTAATGGATGTGAATGAATGTGCAGTTGGAGGGATCAATCTAGTATCAGTCTAAACATTAAAGCTTGGTACTTTCTCTGAAGGATTGCATTAAATGGCATAGTATATCATGCAAACCTTTAGCAGTCTGTGAAGTTGTATATACATCAAAATCAGGAACATGTATAAATAATGTTTTCATAGGGTGAATGCAAAGTGACTGATAGAAGACATATTCACATAAGTATCTTCCAGCATCCTGAGAGATACATGCTTTGCAACAAGTGTTTGAGGAATTCTCATTTATACTGTTACAGATATTGTTAATATCCACTTTTGTTTGTATAACCTCCTCTTGAATATCCTTCTCATCCGGACATTTATTGCATATATCAGGCCTGCTATAACCAGTACTATGGGCTTCTTGCTCTATTGTTAAACAGTCTGCCTTGTATGATACACCCACATGTATGACAAACTGAAAAATGTGATAATCGCAGATAACGATTTTAGCTATCTCATCTATTGTTCATAATCACTCACCATAGGATTATGTTCTTTCCAAAGCTCCGTGATTCGTTCATTAACGTAATCATAACAAACCGGTATCTGTTCTGTTACTAATTCCACATCGCGCAAATCTTCTGAAATATTGCACAACTCATGTAATTCCTTAACGGCTTCCCAACTGGCATTAATAATGTGTTTACCAAAAGGGCCGAAGCCGGTAACTAAAATTTTACATTTAATCACGTTATCCATTTTTGGTACAGTCTCCATCACATCGGACGCTGTAACAGCCGTGTTTTCTTTATCTTCGCTACGTTTTATTCGTATGGAAATTATGCATATAGGCGATAATACTGATAAATACCGTTTATTACATAATTAATTGCTATCATTAAGGCATATCGATAAAGTTTATCAGCTAATGATAAGAATCTAAACGAACATGTTGCTGTTATCAGTGGTATATTACCTGTTCAAATGATATCCTGTCACGTCATCATTTCATTCGTTTAATCAGATACTTATGCTCTGGGCATTAAGAAGATGCAATGCTTTGGTCTACTTTCGTTGACATTGACGGACCAGTTGATTCGTAAGCACTGAAACATTGTATGTAAAATTGCGGGGGTGGATTCAACGCATGAATTGGAGAAGAACGGAAGTTGTGTACTGTTAAGAACATCCCTTGACGTGATATGCACTTGGTGAAAACTGCACTTAACGATCCGTGAAATGACCTTAAGAATCTTGAGTACGTCGTGCTGTCTAGGTTGCCGTAGATCAGTGACGGGCAAAAGAGACAGAGTTAGGGAAAATGGCTGACGATGCATTAGCTCATGTTTTGACAATTATGCTGCTTTGATCTCGATGGATGTCACGAGATTTCCTTGCGATATAATATGCGGCTCCGATGACGGTTTAGCGTGGCCAGTGTTTTCGTATGTTGGAAGAGTTCGTTGTGGCATGTGTGTCGCTTGACCAGGAACGTCCTGTCAAAACCTGTCCGAACGTGTTTCGTCTTTGGCTGCCATCAGGATATACTCATTTACGAACGACTGACAAAACTCCTCAATACTTGCAACAGACTTACCGCTGAGACGACAGTCTATGCGACGAGTAAGTAGAATGTGTATTTGTTACGCGACTATACCGTATGCTTTGAGTTCCCACAAAATTCGGAGTGACTCATACTCTTCCCTCTATATACTTTCACACTGAAGGTAATATAGTTAGAGCACTGTTAATACTGTGTCTAGCATAGAAGATATCTCTGTTGGAAGAAGTCTTTGTTTCTTGAATGCTAATTTTATTTAATGACACAGGTTTTTGTGTTGTATGTTATCCGATGACAAATAATACATGAATATGTAATTTTCAGGTGCCTGTCAGATAAATGACGACCTACTCTAAACTGATGCAAATTATGCATATAAAGAGTTCATAACGTAAGATTCATTGTCGGCTTATGGAGTAGATGATTATTATACAACCGCACAACAACAACACAAATGAAGGGACTTTGAGGCGATAAGATGCGTGCCCACCCAGTTAATAATGGGACAGCATTTCGCTAGTCTCAAGGAATTTTTTAGAATGGATAGTGAGAAACAACAGGCTGAAGTATATTCTAATGTATTTCAACAATCACCGTCGGAAATGGTGGATCAAGAGGGTACAGAGAATCTGCCTGATGAAAATAATGGAAATGTACCTGCATTAAACTCAAATGTGATACCAAACCGGGAGAGCAAACCTGATGGGAACTTGGACAACGATCGTTTAAATTTAGATCTAGATAATCATAACTCTAGATTTGAGTCTTTATACAGTCAGCCAGTAGATACTCAGGATACTAAGCAAGTTTGTGCGAATGGCAATATTTCAAGTTCGGAAATACCGTTTAGGCAGCAGGATGTGTGTTGTGGTAGCTCCGGGGGGAGTAACAGCAGCAGCAGTTCAGAGGATAGTCCTGTACATCCGCCTCTAAGGAGATCCTCGAAAACTCTGTCGTTCGGAAAACGAAAAGGTAATGTTCTTCTCGAATAATAAGTTGTTCCACGTAGGATATACAATCACCAGAAGGATTTTGTAAACTCATCCGTTTATCGTGTCAGGTAAACAACGCAATAAAGAGCCAAATCCGGTATGCAATCATGTGTTATCTTCGAAGAAGAAACGGAGCAATTGGGTGCTGAAGTTTAATTGTGCGAAAAGCAAAGGATCCAAGAACACTGACATTATTCCCGGTCAAGGAAATAATAGTTCGGATTGCGTTTGTACCGGATACAGGCGAACGGAGGATCATCCGATGGGTGCCGGTGTTGTCTTCAACAGTCAATCTGCTCCGCAGAGTCCGGTTCTTGGCCCTTTACCCCCTAGCCCCATTCTCGTCGATTTGTCGGAGTTTAACGCTGAGGTATTTCGTATGGAGGTAAACCAGGCATCAGTCCTTTCGTCCGCATCAGGTTGACGACTAAAATGTAACATTTCGCGTGGCGTTCTTGCTGCAGGATTGCGATGAAAGAGCACGGCTTGAGCGTGCTCGAGAAATGGAGGAGGGCATCGAGCCACCTCCTGGTTATAGGCCTAATTGTCCTTCCGTTATACAAGTTCATCCGAATGATATCAACGTGAATCGCCTGACGGCATTGTTTCAAGCACACGCCGGAATTCAGGCTGCTGCCCTCACAGCGCTCTCACAAATTGATTTTCCGTTATTTCCGAATATTGACCGACCCGTTCATACCCAGGTAAACTTCGATGTGAAGGACCTTACGTTCGGGAGAAATCGGGCAAAGAATGTTCAATGATAAACCGTTCGCAGGTCGACTACGTACATTGCCTCGTGCCGGACCTAAGATCCATTACGGCGTGTTCCTTTTATTGGGGAAAAATGGATCGTTACGAAGCGGAGCGTTTGTTGGAAGGGAAACAAGAGGGCACGTTTTTGTTACGGGACTCCGCCCAAGAGGAGTTTTTGTTTTCCGTGAGCTTCCGAAAGTATGGACGTTCTCTCCATGCGCGAATAGAGCAGTGGAATCACAAGTTTAGCTTCGACTCGCATGACCCGGGCGTATATGCTTCAGAAACGGTACATATGTACATATTCTATACGCATATATTTGTCCTCTCAATTGGATTGCTCAATGAGTCATGCACGTACGAAGGTTGTGTGTAAGTGTGTATTTTTCGCTTACAGGTCTGCGGCTTGATCGAGCATTACAAGGACCCGTCTTGTTGTATGTTTTTCGAACCCATGCTTACTATTCCGCTACACCGCAACTTTGCCTTCCCGTTACAGCATCTGTGCAGAGCAGTTATAACCACGCGGACAACGTACGATGGTATAAACAAGCTGCAATTGCCAAAGACACTTAAGAGTTATCTTAAAGAGTACCACTATAAGCAGAGAGTGCGCGTCCGAACATTAGACCCCATGTACGATCTACAATCGTATCGCAGATCCATATCATATTTACCTATAATATGAATCCTTATATTCATATTCAGTAGAGTTTACCGTACTCGCTTCATTAATTTTCTCTCTCTCTCTCTCTCTCTCTCTCTCTCTCTCTCTCTCTCACTCTCTCTTTCTCTTTCCGCCGCTATCAGACTCATTCACTCTATATTTACGGCGTTCATACAACAGTTCAATTATAATCTCATATGTGACATAACGCACATCACTCCCGTAATATCGAAAGCCATAATTCAGCTACATCTCGTTTTTTTGAAAATATCGTTATTGCAATATTAGCGAATAAAGCATACACGTGTATCTTTAGCGAAATTAAGAATGACATCTTGGTTGAAGTGGGTAGTCATCATTTAAACTCTTATTACGGACTCCTGCGTATTACATCGCAGGTGTATGCGTCTACATGAGGAAAATTTTTGGTAGTTTAATGTGTAAATATACATCATAATGAGCTTGACACACACGGCTTATAATAAGAATTACATATTTTACTGCGGAACTTAATTATTATTATTATTAATATTATTATTATTATTATTATTGATTATTAATTATTATTATATTATTATTAAATGTTCATGCAGAAATATATAATTTAATTTAAAACAAATACTCTTCAAGGATATGGCTCGATTCATCGGTCATCTTTTGTAAGGTATATACGAGCCAATACCAGGAGTTGATACTTTGATTGAGATTTTAAACGAAGATTAAAATTTTACTCAACGCGCATTCGTGAGAATCCAGTTGTCGGAAGAATCTGGTTAAAGGTTATTATTACCCCTGTTGTGCCTATTCGTAATCAACTATCAATGAATAAAACTTGTCTATGTTGATGTGCATTATTATCAGGTACACAAATTTTCAGCATTAACATAACAATGTACTTAAAACATCAGAGGATGGTCAGTATATGAAACACGTTACTGCGTTTAGGAAATAACATTTGTAAATTGAATCAAGTTTTTTCACTACTGAAATCGATAAACTCGTGAGACACATGGCATTGTAGTGTAAAATTGTTGAAAGCATTGGTTGATGGTTATTCATTAACGAATTTCGTATTAGAAATAAAAATTGAATATTTATTAAGTGTACATATTTTACTAACATATTAAAACCTAATGGACTACATTATGGTGCATACGTAATAACAGAGAAAATTGGATGAACACTTTCAGAAAATATTCCTTTTTCCAGAATTTACCACATTTTTTTTTTGTAAGAATTAAAATTTCTGAGAACATACAGAATGCGGTGTAAAATAGACTTAATAAATGCAGACACATTTTCACATAAGTACCATTGTATTTTTATATAAAAGTTATAAAAGTGAACGAAGGTAAAAAACGTAAGAAACTTGAAGTCTTGAATCCTAATGACGTAAAAAATATAAGTTTAAGTACTTTGACTATGCAAGGGTATTATCGCATTGGGTACAGATGATTGATCTTGTTGTAATAATATTAAGTTTGATCTGTTTTATTGATTGTTATGTTTATGAACATGAGTTCATTTGTGTGTGTATTACAATAGGAATTGAGAAAATAGGATGTCAAATAGATCTTAATAAAACCAAATACAATTGTAATATTGTACTTTACTTTCTCTTCTTAGACATTAAATTTACAGCATTAATGGTCTGTAACTATAATTCCTTAACATTAAAATAGAATGACTTGTATTTCCAATAACCATATACATGGTCCAAACTGGAATGCATATTATTTGACAAACCCATGTCGCTGAATAATATCTATTACATTAGCTTACATGACAGATAAGACACTGTAAGGTACACAAGTATAATTGTCCGGTGATTATGTTGGTATTAACATGGAATGCAGATGTTGGGTTGCTGGAAGAAATACCTTGTAGTTAAAGTAGAAGAATGTAGAGAACAAAACCAATAGGAAGATATCTATTACTATTGTTAAGGAGCATAATTCTTAAAGTATCTTATATACCATTGCCTCACAAACATTTTGCTAACATGACAATCTTGAACTCTACAACTAATTACTCTATAACACAACATTCAAGGACAACTTTTGCCTGTGGGGTGTGAAACTAAAATATTGGATAAGGGTCACAAAAGGATACTAATAAAATTCCTCTCCCATTTTTCGACCATGTACAACTCTGTCACGAGCATGTATCGAAAGTACCAATACTCCAGAAACCTCAATAATCGCCTCACGGGATTAATCATAATTTTAACTGTTTGTGAATAGCAAACGTGAGTCAACTACACACAGCGTTATCACCAATCACGAGTACTCGATGCAAGGTGCTTTTATTCATGTGGAGCAACATGTTTCCATGAACGTCAAATGATTTTCCACATGATGCGACTTTCAGATGGCACTAGTGTTCAACATTGATTTCAATCATCAGTCGTTCATGAAAACTGCCCAGTTGTTTACGCGTCACACGATTACAGACTCACATTCTTGCTTAGTCTCTGCAGGAATACATATTTTTTTATAGCAATAAATTGAAAATTCTAGATGGTACAATTTTTTAATCTTAAGCACTTATTTCTGTTTACAGTACACATAAAATTGGATGTTTCATTGATCAAACACCCGTAATCATGAGCAGCACCTTACATAACCTTCTCAAGTATATATTTATTAAATTCCCTCAAAGTAGTTTGCATTTCCGCGTATTTAGCTATAGTGCAAGCCTCTTCAAGTGGAAGCCATTTGAATGCTTGATGCTCGGAGGACATTCGCACGGATTTGTTTTGATTTATCAGTTCTGCTAACCAATATATCACTGTCTTCGGTTTTCCGTTCACGTTATACATCAATTCCTGCTTCGCGTCTTCATACACCTTCAAGTCGGTACGTGTAAGTCCAGCTTCCTCCTCGGTTTCACGTAAGGCAGTTTGCATATCCGATTCTCCTGGATCGACGTGACCTACAATTTAATTCGATCAAACGATGGAAACTTTCGAAGAATTCTTTGTCGAACAAAATACCAATGGTGCTAATGCCATATTGATTGGGATGGGAGTATGTACATTTGAAAAACTATTGCATCTGTGCACGTTTTACAGGAAGTAAAGGGGTCGCTTTACGAAGCTGAATAGATAATACTTTGACATTATATATGGTCCATGAAATTTCTTCGCATTAAACCTTTAGGAGGCGTCCAATGATGCTCGCCGTACGACGTTTGCATCATGAGATACTCGATAGCACCGTGAATCCGGCGAAATATGACAAAACCACATGCCCTTTTCATTGTACCACCTGCTCTCACGCATGGACAACGACTACTGACGTCCATGCGAGATCAACCATGTTTTAAGCACCGTAACCCAACAGGCTTCTAGTCACTTTGCGAATTGATCTCGTTAGCTGTTAAGTTATTATTTAAAAAAACCTATGCTCAAGATGTAATGTCATGAGTATTGTGGGGTCGCCTTAATATTAACTTCCACACAAAACTGTTCGTGCTTTTCTACATGTGACTCGGGGATTTAAATTCGTCCGGGTTCACACGAGTATGCATAGTTTCTAATGCCAGTTATATTGCAATAACCTTTGTTGCACAACATTTTCAGATTGACAAAACAGATAAATGATAATAGCAAATAATACTGATTAACGATGGATAATAAATCCTTTTGGGAACTCTGGTATTGCGATTGTTCTCAGTTTGCGTTCGGAAGGAAGTTAATTGTTTTCCTTGCGGAAACTCATCTGTTTGGTGCCTTTGTTTGGTCGATAAATAACGTTTTTATTGGACAAAATCTTGTGAAGGCTTCGGGTTACTAGCGCAAACAACGTCTAGGGACACCAGGTGGAGTGACCAGCGACAACAAAGGCACCATAGAAAAGTCTAGAGTTTCGAATGATTATGATAACGAATGAATACTTCTTTATAATATAATACGTTTTTAGAGCATTTTTCTCGAGGAGGAATCTAATATTTTTGTTTCCAATTGTTCGATTAATAATTCTTGAGGAAATAACAATATGGTGTCTTAAATATTTCAACAATGGGATTAAGTCAATGTTGATCGGACACAAAAATTAGAGTTTAGCAATCGTATTCTCTGAAAAAATGATGAAAAATAAACCAGGAACTGGTCAGGAACCTCGTTAAACAAGATAAAGTTTGTTTTTTTGCGAGTATTATCATATTATGTTTGGTACTAAATTATTTAATTTAATAGGACCGTATAAAACTAAAGGATGACCTACGTAAGGACCGTTGTAATAGAAATGCAAATTGCCAAGTGTTAATAATAACCTCAATATATGAATATACCAGTATATAATTGGCATGAATATATATATTGATGACGTAAAGTGTAATTTTGATCGTTTCACAGATAGCTGACGATTAATTTAGGCTATCCTATACTCGAAACTAAGTTTCATCTGATGCTGATCCCTCTTGCAATAAAATTAAATAGGCGAGTTTCCGCTATTGGATAACATGTACGGTCGAATGCAATTTTGAGCTTTCCAGGATTTCGTTTCAACTTCTGGACGAGACAAACATAATTAGGCATTCTTAATGGCGCTAATTGACTTTTGCATTTTAACGGCGAAGCGTGTTAATGCAATATCATACGGAAAATAAACTCAAATCTTGTTGATCTTAAACACAAGTTATTTAGGTAATTAAATTAAGAAATGATGTACTTACAAATTATATTCTACTACTGTAAATGAAATGTATCTAACTAGTTACTGGACTAGAAATAAAATTATATAAGGCAAGCAACGTGAGAACAGTTATGAGAGTAATCCAAAGGAATCGTAATTGGGAAACAATGTGTTACCATTTTATTATAAACGTTTTTGCTACATTTTGGCTAGATACCGATCACCAGAAAACACTTAGCAAAGCTGTATGTATGTACCTATCTACAGATTGATGTGTCCGAGTGTCTATATGTATGTATTTATGTAGGTGTGTAATGTGTGTATGTGCGTGCAGGGTAATTTTGCATAGCCGTATGAACAACACCCTTTGAAAATATTATTACGGCACTTACATACAAAAATCACAAAGCTTCCTCGACGTTTACATTTAATTCGATCACGATGTCGTCCATCCGGCTATGCACAAAGTAGTTGTCGACAGTATTTTTTTTTCCTTTTTACGTTAAAATCATAAATGTCCTTAAACTTATAATTCTTCTTGTTAAGCATTAATAATTAATTTATACATTTATTCCGTAAAGCAAGCGAGCGGAGGGTGGGTGTATGTATAGATTACAGTATATGATGGTTTTTTTTATCTATACGTTAGGGATATACCGTTAACGCTATTAAAGGGCCTTATCGTGTAACATTAATAATAATCACTATTATAAGGTATTATATATGTATATATATATACATATACATATATGTATATACGTATCGCAAGTATATATATATGTATACGCATATTACTAATGTCACTTTGTTACAGCGACCGTGCCGAATAAGAATGACAGATATTTCGTGAGGGAGAGGTTGACGGTCGCAATAACACTCAATATTGTACTCAATGTACTAATCATTAATGAAGGAATTAACGGAAAAAGAACTGATCGCATCGTGCCGCCTAATCTCTTATAAGAATGAACTGTTCTTCACTTGATGGATGTAAGCTACAATTATATCAACATGGCGTCCAACAATCGCTTGACAATTACATTTCTCGTGCCGTTGCATATATTACACACTGCATCCGTTTATTGATTCGTAGAGTGATCTGAAGTGATGAAACCGGTTTGATTATACGTAAGATAAATAAGTCCCGATGCCTCTGCTGTATATTCATCGCGTTTGACAGTTTGTTTGTTTGTTTGTTATCTTTTTTTTGATGCTTTTTTTTTAAGACGTTTCAATACAGACCGCTGGCGTCGATACTTAGTTGCTATCAGTCGTTTATTTATTAATTTGGAACACCGCGCACCGAAGGTACATAGGGTGTTGTGCATTGAAATTACTCGGCATTCAGTGTAGCAAGTGTTAGAAATGTGAAAAAATCATCGTGTTTGTAGTATGTAAATAAATAAGTCATTGCCTATCAGTAATATACTTCATTAATCTTAGGCAAATATAAAAAGTTTGTGATATTCGAATTCCGAGGTGTATTCATGGTGTGAGGCTTCCTTTCTCTTTAATTTAATTTAGTACCTTCATATTATATTATATACACCAAGTGTCTAGATCGCCTCTACATTTACAATAATTCCTAATTTTACTTCATTCGATCGTGAATGCATTTGCGAATAAAAGATTAAATAGTACAAGTATAGCCAATTATAATACTTAAATTTAATGTTATCGTATTCTTCGTAGAAATAACAGATCTTGTTATTAATGATGTTGTTTAGGTATATCCCACCTTTTCGAGAATGAAGTACTTGTGTATTATTCACATGAAACATGAGTAATCACTCAGTGATATTCCTAAGTAATTATGTTAATAGCTCTTCTTTCATCTACCTTCATAATATTGTGTCGCATATTATTTGTAGTCTATGATAAAAATAAAAATATTATTAATAATAATTATTATGAATTAATTAATTGGCTAACGTCTATAGCGCTGTGTATTTTCAAACTTATAGAGTAGATAAAAAAGTAAAGCATCATAAAAATGTTCGAAAAAGTAAATGGTCGCACGGCATTCCCGGCGGCATTTAAAATAGTTCAATTTATTTATCGCTAATGAATGATAGTGAAGGTAGGTTCTCTTATTAATAGAATTCTACACGTTACTCCTTTACAGGTCTTTAAATTTGATAAATTATTTACAGACGTACCCCGCTCGTAAAGTTGTACATATGAAACATAATTCAAGTAAATAGAACACTAAGAGGAATTCCCTTGACGTTGTAGGTGTACCGCATGTGTATACGTCTCCGCCAAAAGTCGTCATACTTGATAATCGTAAACGCGCCATCTCATTCTTTTCTTCGAAGGGGCATTTTGCTACATCTTTTCATTCGTAGGAAACATTGCATTTCGCTAATATGTTTTTGTTAGGCACAATAGAGACCATAGTAGAACGTTTTCCTTCTAAATACGCACTTAAGTGTATCGATACAATATGTATATATCATTGAAGGAAAAGAACGATGAGCACGCGCGAAATCACGTTCGCACATCACTTCTTCTTACACATCTGAATCGCAGACAACTGCAACATCAAGACCTTCATGTCGGATTGGAATAATACTGTTTGGAAAAGAAGAGAAACGAAACACGATGCTGCTTATGTATGCTTTGTCACGCAGGACTGCTAATTCGTAATAATATGCTTCCGTTCAACGAAGGAGAGGGGTAGATCAACCTGTAAACCTTTACTCTGACATACAGTTTCGCTCAGTTACACAGATCCTTGTTGTACGAAACAGAAGAATTCGGAACTAATTAACGTAGATTGTTGGTTGTATGCTTATGTGTGTTTTATGTGTCTGTGTGTAATGCCAGCTTTATACAGTCGGGTTGGTCAGCTGGTTCTTCTCTCGCTCACTCTCGCTCTCTCGCTCTCTTGTTCGAGGTATTAGAAACAAGACCAACTCAGTTCGATTTTGGCACGCGGGAGTATTTGTTATACGTATCAGCCGTCACGGATCACAGTTTCGGGCCATTATTCAAGAAATCGTTATAGCGGTACCTCCTCTCTCGCAGTCGTCCGCGGTGCTCGCCGACCTCATCGACGATCATCATCGGGGCCTCCCACTGCCACGGAGGGATCGTTAAACGAATATTTCTTGGCTGTCGGATTCGGAGTCAGAGTCCCAGAAGAAACAAGAGTAGAACTCCTCGGAGGTCGCCACTTGGTGGCATTGTTCGCGAGGGCGTTATGGGTTGTTGGCGCGTGCAGTTAGGGCGCCTGTAGCCGGCAGTCACAGCTTGAGCTCGTTTGCGATTTTGCTAGCAATGTTCTTGAAGCCGATCGACGTGCCTGAGATACGCTTGAACCGTACTCCGTTCAGTGAGAGTCGTGGCAGTTTGCACACTTCAATCTCCCATTGTACCTGACTGTCCGTTGCTACATCTCCGTGTGCGCACAGTAGAAGAAACCGTTCCCGCTGCTCATACTGGCATTTGTTTGCATCCAGTACCTACAATTGAGTTACACATTAAATTGCCATCCTACATACTGCACGCTCATCATGGATTCACTAGCTTTATTTCAGATCTCTTGCCTCATCTCATACCTTCCTTGCTTACCTTTCGAATTTCTGACATGATTTCGTTAGGATCTCGACTACTGGTTGTTTTCATACTCCAGGTGAAGCGCAGACTGCGTGGTTTAACCTGTTCATCATTAGTGGTTGCGCCGCTGCAACAAAAGAATATCTTAAACCTGTTCGCTTATTGCACAGGACAGTGATGATACAATTGTACTCTTCGGTACTGTTCTCTAGCAATTCTGAAGCACTAGTGGGATCTTAAAAGAATCCTTTTCAACGTCGTTTAGACTATGGGTGAAATGCTTCTAATTGAACTGATGAGACTGTTTTGTCATTGAAGCGTTCCATTATGCATTAAAGTCTTGAATAGAAAAATCTATGCTTGGCGATATAAAGCTCATATCAAGATGTATTTGTAAAGCTTCAAGCTTGAACTTGCATGAGATTAAATCTTGAATCGTGATACTTTGTAAAAATATGAATATGCTGTGCAATTTTTTCTTTTGCGGGCTGCGAGTAAATAATGCGAAGTGCGTTCGCGGCATTGAAACTCATTATGATTAAATATTTAGCTTATAACATACGTGCTCAGCATGCAGTATTGCTAACGTAAATTTAACCCAGTGCTGCTTATATTCTGAAAAATTCAGAAGACATAGTACTGGTTCATAGTATTAAGAATAATCATAAGAATAACAATGCAGCCTCTCCAATGCAAATCTCTTAAAAGATACGCTACGCTTGTCTTTCAATTAATACAAACAATACGGCTAGATATAAAGTTTACACTATATTACAACCCACTGAGATGACATACTATTTAATTACATGATTTGTTCTATGTATATTGACAGTTTCGTACTTGAATGGAGAATAATGATATGTCAAGTGAAATGGGAATATCATGACTGTATAATGTTAACGTTATCGGGACGTATAACGCTCAAACACTCTTACATACATATAATGATATTTAATACACATCGGATACGCTTAATGGAAATCGTTTCATAGCAGACTCATACATATTCAGGAACATACTAATGATATGGGGATCGGGGATGAAGCGAGTTGAAAATGATATAATTAATTGTAACAATACAGAACGATAACAAAACATGCTGAAGTATTCATAGCGCCAAGCCGTATGACGTATAAATTCTTCTTCGGGATCATACAACATTGTAAATTGTCATTAGTGCATTCAGGTTTATACAAATGCTTCATCCATGTTGATACAGATATCAAATATCGTTTGTTGAAACGCCACTGAAGATTACAGAATAACATGAAATAACGAACTCGTTGCATGTGTAAATATCCACTTGAACTGTACAACAAACGGTAATGATTCAAGACTCATGCTTTCACGACTGGGTTTTGTATCTTGTTCAATGTTCTCTTCTAGTAGGCGTGCACCGAATCGTATCTCGTGCTGCCCAAAAATGGATGTGGTTAAAGAACGTGAGTAACCACGCGACTAGACACAGAACAGGGGATAACGTAATTACTGATGAAACAGAAAGAAGAGAATGAACGCAATAAGAAGTTGATAGGAGCGAGTTGTGAAATTAGAGAGTATGGGCTGTGGTATTATGGTATGCAACAACGTACCTCACTACTGGGTGCTTGGGGGGTACGGATGGGTCCATGGGGCTGAAATAACAAAACAAAGGCAGTTGCTAACAGACACTAAATATGATAAATTAATCAACGTTTTTTTTTTCATATGTATAACCACCACCATTCTGTCACCACTGCACACGTATTACTTGAAGGGCAATTGAGAAATTATGATAATGGATCTTTGACATTTTCGAGACGGGATGCGAGAAAATGATATTTGAAGCTTATGCGTTTTTAATTTGTGTTGTCGGATATGCTCAAAAACGCGATTCGCTATTATTATGTAGTTAGGTAACGGTTTCGGTTAATGGGTGTGTCGAGTGTTAATTGTACGAGTAGCAATGGGGAATTATCGCTTTAAGCGATCGGTTACTAGCACTCATGTAGGTGTTTTCCTAATGCTACGTGAATAGGAGATGATGTGTCCACATTGTCACAATTTGCATTACCCCTTACAAAACAAGCCAGTTTTACATATAGCGCTGCTATCAGGAATTCATGCACAACAAAAGAGACATCAAAAGTGGAGTTCGTCGTGTAAACGGAATATTCCTTTTACATAGAGGATTCAGAAATAAATTGATACAACATATACAAGACGTTTTTAACATATTTATTAATACGAAATTATTACTATTATTGCTCCTTAAAATTATTAAATAATATTTCTATCCTGTTCTCACAAGCTATTTACTGTCCTCCATTTTTAATAAGATCTAAACTAGAATTTCTAAATTAGGTCCTTTAAATAATGGATTGACTATAAATTAACTGAAAATGCTAAGGATCCTCTGGATGCTTGGACGGGCACGCAGTTGGAGTGCAGCAAATAGCATAGTCATTTACAGGTATATTATATTTATATAATTTGCATATAAACGTTTTTACTTCGTACTTTTATATATATATAATATAAGATGTTCTAATTGTTTAATATCTCTTTCCATCTCTCACTGTCATACATATCAATCTACTGGGTGGCCTTAGGAATACACCATTAATTCTTTACAATATTCTACAATCATCATTCATGCATTTGATTTTTTTTGTAAGCATGAAGAAAATAGAAAACGTTTACCCACGGTAACGTGAAAAATGCATCTTTTGGAAATGTAGGACATTAAAACATTCATGAATGTTAAAATGAAATCATTATAATTGTGTTCACAATGTGAATTAAATGTTATACCCTCAAAGAGAAGCGAATGCAGCTGCTTGATAGTTTCTCACACTGTCTACCCCCTGCCCTACCCTCTCTCTTCAACTGGGATTTGTGAGAATGCCAGATCTTATAGGTAATAACAAAGCATATTCAAATCATCATGCATATGAACTTAATAAAAGAACAGGCTTAAATTATCCTGATTAATGTAATGTGGAACTTAAGTGACGTCCTAATTGTTGTTGTTGTTGTTTTTTATTTAAGTAGCCCAAGGCCACTCTGTAGGGAACACTACGCCTTTATAAATAAGAGTGTAATTAACAATTAGTTTTGCCATGTACATGCGTTTGTATTGACCAGATTGTTACATGCTAAATTTGTGTCATACTTCGAAGTGCTCGTTACATCGGTTTTTCGTTTGTTTATGAGAATGCATGAAATATACAATATCAAAAGGGAGAAGGCACATATTTTCGAGAACTGGACAGTCTTTGATATCAAAAATTTGTGATATCTATCTACCCGTGAGTTTAGCGTTAGTGGTTTGTAATGAAAATAACTTCTTTTCGCTTCGTTGGTATAATAGACGTTACTCTCGATTCTGAACTTGACTAATCTGCACGTTCATCATGCTTTGCCATTGGTATATTAGATTATTTGTACATCATTTTTTGTACAAATGAACCATTATCGGAACGGAGTAACTTTACATACGTAGAACCATTATTAGTGCTTTGTACGAGATCTAATTTCTGAATAACGCGCTGTGTATTAGCTCGAAATATGACGATTTACGCGTTCCAGAGGTATCTAATACGTTCTGCATCAGGTCTTTCATTTATTCGCATCGACTCATCAAGGATAATAAAAATCTTAATCTTTCTGAAAATAACGTATCGACTATCAAAGACATATGCGCCCGTATATTGTATATTTCTGTTGATTGATGATACAATGTAGATCAGGATGTGTTAACATAAGAGTAAGCGAATCAGCAATTACATATGACCTGTCAGTGCTCTATCATCTCTCGGCACACTATTTATGTTGTATTAAAAATGATTGATACAGTGTAAGCGAATACTCGTTAACGCAATAAATTAAACGAAAAAAAATATGGATAATCCTTAATTTGCTGGTAATTGCAATCAAATAGCACGCTGGTTTTAATTTGTTAATCGGCTCTGAGATCAGTAGTAACGTGGAACACTATCTAATTACCGAAATAATTACATAACGTAATTACACACGCTGCGGATAATTTGTGGAATTCCCGAACGCACACGCTTTTGCGCTAGTGAACGTTCGTCTTTCGCACAACAATTTGCTATTTGCTATTTGCTTACAGAACCTCGACGCCGTAGAATCGCTATTTTAGAGAATAAGCTATCTTTATTCAGTGGACGCATTAGAATGTCGGTGCTAATGCGACTAACTTTATACAGGGAGAAATAAAGTGGAATGCCTCTTGTACATTTCACTATTTTCCCATACCTATTAAGGATCAAGATTGAAAACAGTTCTGTTTCACTTAATTAGAGCAACCAAGTATTATAAGACTATAAATGCAGTTGTGACATTATTATCGAGTACGAAAAAGATTGAAACAAATCGTGATAACTGAGAAAACAATATAAAGGGTTCCCAAACATTCTCGTTGAAATAAAGTCTAATATCGATTCTTCGTTGAAACGTGCAGCAGACATATTTACAGCGGAAATTTGATCTGGTGTTTGCTCAGTGGAAGATACAACGGTCAGAAACGATAATATTGCACTTGACGAGTAAAATGTGTGAAAGAATCGATATAAGAATATTATGTATGACAATACCGTTATTGTGAGAAGTCCACAAAATTAACATCAGTCGTAATTATGAATATAAAGCCAAACACAAATTCCACGCTGCCATCAGAATAAGGAACCTATGCTGGATACTAAACAAAAAACGGTGCATCACCAGTGTAAGTAAAAATCTAATTGTAAATTGTAATTTTGGCGTGCAAGGAAAGTTCGTTAACTTATAATCTTGAAACGAATGTAATCAGGTAACTCATTAAGTTCTCCGTGATTTTATCATGTCGTTATCCAACACATTTTCCTGATAAAGGGATGTGGTATAATGTTACAAGGTATACAGCATTATGTCTATTCTTGATCGTAATCCTAAAAGCTTGTTCAGAATAGTGAAAAAAAAATTAAAATAATACATTATTGGAAGTCGCGCTTGGCCATTTAACTAGATTAGAAATATTTTGTCACTTATGGCTGTATTGCTGTTGTATTGATACTCAGCACACAGCTCGCACTCATTTCAGCTCGAGGGAAACAAGGCGAGACTTCACCCTTCACTTTGAAAACCTGTCAATGCATGAATAGTTCTATGTACTCACTATCATTTCTACCAATGCTTTTCTTTTTTAATGTTGTTAGTATCATTACACCAATAAACTAATACCGAAATGCTACTGTCCGCACTGTATATGGTTATGATGGAACATCTTTAAGTCGAATAATAAAGGCTTTAAGGAAAACTCGTGGTATTCTTGTATAAACGGCAAAGTAAACATTTTAATGGCTGAATCGACATGCTAGCCTATCACAGCGAGATATTTGAAAAATTGTTTTACACGATCGCTGTGAACGGAAAAGGACGGCGGATGGATTCTACAAACGTTGCATATCGTCCCCTGCGCTTTTTTCTCAAGATATTCGGAAATTGTTACCCTCTCACAGGCGCTGTCCTCTAAAACCCCAAATATGCAAAGCCGAATTTCAATTGTCACATCGGTATGCCTGTCCGTTGCACGAAAATATGTTTAACGCTCGCATATGTTTATAGGAAGAGAAGTCTACGATCTTTATATGTTCTCGAGAGAAATATCGGAAATGCGAATACTTTACGTCGAGACGCATGTAAAACACTTTTTCTCCCGTCAGGTGCTTTCATAATTGGTCTATGACCGTATCGTCGCCGTAATAAAACGAAGGTGTGTTATGAAAAATGTATAAAAATATGTGGAAAGATAGATTTTTCTTTTTCATCTTTTTTTTTTTGTTTTGTTTAAGACGAAACGACGTAAAGTGCACATATTGCGTATTGGCAGGCTGTATTAGGAAAGGCACAGATTTTCGGTGCTATATCTAAGTGCATAAGGCGGCTTCCTGTTATGTGAGCTCAGGAAGACATTAATATTTAACTAGATAATGTCGTATATGTAAACTGAACGCGGGAATACCACAGTATATATTATACACGTATATATAATATATCCCATGGCATTCATTATTATCGACATGTAAAAGTCACTAAAAAAGAAGTTATTATTTCTCAAATATTGGCGAACCACAGAATAACGGAGCCAGTGTTCTTTCGTTTTCTTTCTTTTTTATGTTTATGCATCACATTATCCATTGAGCGTCGGCTGATAATACACGTTTTTTTTGCCATTCTCCCAGCCTGATTAAATATGTTAGGCGTGTCGGGCATACTGCAATTGTGCGACACTGTCAGCACATATGGTTGTTAAGACTCGTGTCTCTATGGCCTTTTGCTTGTTGGAACTTGAGATGAAGCCAAGCTTATTTGGTTCATGTCCTGCAGCATAGAATAGACCGATATGAATTAATCAAAGTTTTGTTAATGAAAGTCAATGATGCATCAATGGCTATGCTGTCAGTTAGGATTCTCTCGCTATCTCTCTAACTCGAAATTTCTTATTATTGCTGTACTGTGAGATTCGCCGATGAGTACAGTGACCATTTCATATGAAAGACAAAAATGCGTATGCGGCAAGACCGGATGTTTACTCTCGTTATTCTGTGGCCTTACATCCTCACATCCGAGCGTACACGTTACCAAATATCGGCGCGTACCACCGTGTACACGCTATCCAATACTTTGCATTTAAATGTGCGAATAATAAAGTCCCATATATAAATAATAAATCAAGAATATGCCTCGCTACAATCAAGTCAAAAAGGGATGCACAATGAGTATGCGAGGTGGCTTCAATTCAGCCAAGCAGTATATTATATTATATTCTCTTCAAACCGAGTTTGAAGCATCTGTTTGATACGTAACTATGAGTCGTACGGCAGAATAAAGTTCAATTCAAGTTTGCTCGCTAGATACAGGGTAAGAAAGATAAGCTATACAAGGAGGCGCTGTATACCGTAATTTGTTCACCCTAAGAAAAGAGCTATCCCTCGAAATAAGGACCATGATGTTTCTACTTGAAGAGTTGAAAACTAAAGGGTGCCAAACTTTGTCAAGCGTAGAAATTTATGGGACAAACAAAACATTACAGACAGTGATGAAACGCGATAAATATTTGAGGATGAAAATTATATATATATATATGCTTGTGTCTCTCTCTCTCTTTCTTTCTTTCTTTCTCTCTCTCTCACCCTCTCTTTCTCTCTCGCTCTCTCGCTCTCTCGCTCTCTCCTTGTTTATATATATATATATATATTGTATAAGTAAAACTACAAAACAAAATACATAAGCTATTTATGTATTGTGGCTTTCACTGATAATGGTCGCTGCTGGCTCATCGAACTGTAGCTAATGGTACTGGCGTAGAGCCCTTATAATATGTAATCATATCAATATAGAATTTCCAGAATTACATAGTCATTGTGCATCCTTAAAACAGAAACATGATCTGGCATGCAAACGATAGATTTATTTTGTCAAACTATGTCAGTATAATTATATATATGTTAAAGTTACAATGCTTAATTGTATGAGTTCACTACGCATGCAACTGAGGGCCCACTGCAAAGCTACCATTGCTTTATGCTAACACTCTTATTATACAACTCTAATGTTAAGCAATGAAACGGCATTAAATGCTCAAATCCCCGTGTCAGAGCACTGGGTACAACATAAGTTAACAAAAAGTAAGTGGTGATTTTGGTGGTATGCACGACGTTCACAAATTTTTTCATACCGTTCAATGTTCTGGTAAAGACTACTGACTCTAAGAATCTTCCATGCACCGATGGGGTTAAAACAAAAGTTGGCGTTCGACAAAGTCTCACGTAGGTTAATTTCGCCGTCGCAGCGACTGTTATGTCTCTCCCGTTATCGAGTAATGTCGATAATCGAAAGTTCCCTCAACTTAATGCTATTCACACACCGTAGGACAACCTGATTTTGGATATGTAAAATTGGACTGGCAATACGTAGCAAAGACCTTTTGATTATACAAGCTAACGCAAGTGGTACGCCTGGCACAGATTCGTTAGGAGGTAATTAACCGTGGTTAAAATTTCATGACGAAGATAAAAAAGTTTGTGGACGAACGGTGGTATTTTACAGTGGTTCATGTACTAGCATGCTGTCAAATACCAGTATGTATGAGTATAGATAAAAGTTCAATACGTTGCTCAACTTACCGTTTGGAGAACCTTGAAGATAGTTTGGAGAAAAAGGACGGCCTTGCTAGTGGGCTAATTGCATTCGTGTCCTGTGTATGCGTATGTCCCTGAAATACATGAGTTTCATTTCAGATTTTCTGATTCCGTACACTTTATATAGACGCACAAATATGCTTCACAAATAAAAAACTATTACAATGAATTGTATAAGTTTTCAATTATATATATATATATGTTCCGCATGCGATAGAACTTTCTTTTCAATGTTAGTCACAGGTATATTTGACAAACCTGAGTATGATTGCGCTGTGCTCTGTTCTGGCCAGAATGGAACGTACTACGGCTTGGAACATTTCGAGGAAATGCTGGTGTTGTAGGTGTTGCCAGTCTATTACTGGGAGATACACCCAAGCTATCAACAAATATTGCATTAAGTTAACGAGATTCATCAGTAGATATTGGTTGCAGTCGTATATTGGTATGTCTTCACTATTACTTATACCATAGCATAACTATCTACTAGAAAGTTGCATGTCATATAAATTATTCTCCTCTTGTTAGAAGGAAGTCTGCGGCAAGATGCAAAAGAGAAAATAAAGCCAGTTGTAATTCACTTGTTACAAGAATATTTTATGGTATGAGCGAAATTTGAATTCATAATGCATAAGCCAAATGTTCGTATACCTTCCGCAAATGAAGCTTAGTATCACGTACGCTAATGATGTTGCGAGAAAATGAATTTTTCGTTGTTTAAATGTTGTTAAGAAGAATGTAACTTTATTATGTAATTTGTTAGATCCGCACATGCTTCGATAGAATAGAAACTACGCAAGACTAGAATATTTTCATAACTGAACAGGCTCTGTTCAATATCATGAGATAAGTTTCAAGGACCAAACCGTATAGGTACGTCTGCATATATGTTCTTACAGTACGTGAACAATGACACTTTGCCCAACGTGTGGTGCTTTGCTCCATGGTCTCCAACAATGTCATGATACTACAATAACACATAGCAATTGCGTAGCGAGTGGATAATTTCAAATAATATGATGAAAGACTGAGGGTGTTGTGAAAACAATTAGGAAGAGGTACTGCTAACATGTACTGCTACTGTGTGCGTACAGAGGATGAGGTTGTGTAGCGTGTGTTGAAATTCAATCTAAGCTACTGTACATCTTGCTATCGACAATAAGACGCGCATCAATCACCGGCAACGTTTTCGGCAGAGGAAAGAGACGCGCGCGTAACATGACCAATCCGTCAGTGACGAGGTACGTCTGAACCTCGATGATACCCAGAGGAAACAAAAACCAAATGAAATAAACCGCATGCAAATGAAAGTTTCAAGTGAAAATGATTAAATGACCAGAAACCATCCTAGAGAACCCTAGACAGATTGTTCGTTATTTCAGAGAATGTATCCAGAAAAGATGACCCGATTGAGTATGTCCTCGACATTTGAGAAGCAGTCATGATTTGATTCCGTTGGTAAACGACAGTGATATTCATCCAGCAGCTAGTTTACCCTAAGAAAGTTAGTGGCCTAGGAAAGAAGCAATCAAAAAGTGAATATGAACAAATTGTGTTCAAGTATCTTTATAATATAGGAAATGTTTAAAGGTCGGTTCATAAGGCATTGGGGGCCTGTACCTCTGCCTAAGAGGGTCAGCAGTGGCGAGTAAGGAGTTGTGGGCGTTGCGTGGTTGAGGGTCCAGTAGTGAATGGTCGCTGGGGGGTACACCACTTGAGGAACGGTGACCTGCACTGATGCTCGCAGACTTGGTGTGACCCCGTGTCGGTCTAGTGCCCTCGCCCAGGCTGTGCACAAAACTAATGAACAAATCGCCTGGCCCTACTCTTTCGCATATTTTATAAAGCTACTTGTCTTGCATACATTCTGAGACGAGACGCATTCCATGGTTTCATATTCGAGAATACAGTGGAGCAAAATCTAATGTCTATTTGCAACTCTGCCGATTCTTTGGTGTTTCAAATTTGGGCCGGTACACAATGAACAAGGTGGCTAAACCTATACTCCGTTTCAAAGTGTACTGACACACCAATTTCACGTTCACACTATATAAGATTATTCTTGGAGACAATTACGTCAAGTTAAAGTTATCATGTTGTACTGTGCTGCCGTTATGTTACCAGTTGGAATATTTGGGGCTGCTTTGCGGAAACGTTAAGGATGAATGTTTGTTGAACAGACGCTCTGCTCTTTTATCTGTAGTGCTGACATTGTAACCTCTTTTGTACACGTATAAACAATTTATCGTGATACGCGGAACTGCTTGGGGACGAGGGAGGGAGAATGCATTGGAAAGTGAGAGAGGAACTATAAATGAAACTAACTATTCTGCCGCGGGTAACTTTGCCTAGCAAATATCTTTATGATCGAGAGAAACAGAATATGACGCTAGAAAATAAGAATGAAGTATGTATGATAATGTTAAATGAATGTATCTATACACACATACTCTTAGGACTATATAAATATGTATATACTTGAAAAATATAGTAAGTCATGTGAATATGTAACTGTGGTTTGATATAACTTTAGCAAGCATCTGTACATGTATATACGTTGAATTAGACTATCGGTTTGGTACATCTGTCAAGCCATAAAGAAAGTGATCTGCAATGAACGATTGGCAGGCAGCAGCCAACATGCTAGAGCAATGCAACAAACAAATCCTTCGGGCTTCATTGACAGATTTTGTTATTTGTCCAATCGTTTTCCAAGTTCGTTTAAATTGGTTTAGTATACTTAACACACAAATCAGTCACCTACAGTTAGTTAGTAAGATTGAAGATGTTAAATCAATAGAAGTTATAAAAATCTTGGTGCATAAGACTAGTAAAATGTCGCCTATTCGATCCAAAGTTCGTCTTAGACAGGAATACTGGACTACACGTGACGACCAAAGCATCGTGAATACAGCCCCATTAACTCAGAACACTGTGTTACTTTCTTTTTACAGACATTTGTTCATCGTACGGTATATCATATGAATCCAATATCCCAATAACTATTTCTGTGCGAGTCCGATGGAAAGCACAGAATGCAAGGAACTGTATTAACAGAGTTCGATGAAACTCGTAGTATACATTGTCTACCTTTCGTTTATGCATTCCGTGAATTCGATCGTGGCATTTAAACATGTTGTGTACATTATAATTGACTGTAATTGGATACCACTATACCTGGGTACATCGTTGGTTCTTTCTGTGGATGATGACGACGTTTTTGCTTGATCGTAAGAAATGGTGCTACGCCGACCGACTGAACCAGGGGCGGGTGAGGTAAGTGGACGACCACCACCCACCCCTGCATTCATTGTGTTGCTCTTGCCTACTCTTGTCTTGCCGCCTGGACTTGTACCCACGCCTAGAATGAACATTGTCACTGCAAGCCTCATTAGATGTGGTTCAACACAAAACAAAGCAGCATACTATAAATTATAACAGACATGGCAGGGGATAATTAAGAGGATTTATGGCTTTGTGGATCGATACATTATCCAGCCTTGTCTTGTAACATGAATAAGTAGATGAAACAACTTGTGTTCTAATAACAAGCGTGATAGATGTTTAAACACTCATCAGGATGTAATTGTTATGATGGATTAAAACTGGGCCAGAAAGAAGCCTGGGAGAAATTCTATTTTTTTCCTAATATGACAAAAAGCTGAACCAGGAAGTATTCAAAATATTTGCGTCGTGATTAAAGAAAAAGAGGGGAGACACAACAAACGAGTCACGACTAATGGCTATTCCAACACTCATTAAAATCGGTGGCTGGTCATATTGTCAAAAAATGTCGTTGCGGGCGATGCAGCCACTAAGCCTGATGTGGGGAAACAGCGAGTTCTAAATGAGTCGCAAATTCGGTATATTAACGGAATAGAACCACTGCAACCTTACCCAAAGCAAAATTGGTTCACTAAAGCCTCAACTAACATCGCATGACAAACAAATCCGGCGGGGGTAGAGTCTATTCACAAGATTTTCCATAGAATACTCAAGGGGGCAAATGAACTCACTGGTATCGAGCTGTCCTGGACTATTTTTGGGTGCTGATGGCCGAGTTGCGGAGACGCGCGCACTGTTTTCCTTTATTGTGGCCGCGTCCACAGTGTTTTGTCGCTTGAAGTTGCTACCTCCGCTTCCGGTCACCGTTCCGCCAGTCACGGTGGTCGCATGATTGTGATTTGTTGGGTTACCTGGACTTGGTGCAGCTCCTGGCAAGAAAGACAGTTACAGCAAACATCGAATTACCCGGCTCCGCCTACTCTCTGGACAAAACTAGTCATCGAACCGGTTAGTGCGGAGGGTTAACCAAGTAAAGTTAGTTGAACACGTGAAGAACAAGTAACTTGCAAAAAAAAAACATAAAGGGAGACATTTCAGTTCTCATTCGCAATCGGGCACTGATAAAAACCAGCTCACATTTCAATATTCTTCAGCTCTTTCTGTCGCAGAGCATGACGGGTATTCTCTCTTTATCATATATCAACTCCCGTCCTGGCCTAGCCGAAGAACACGAGTTCTGTGCAAATCTGTTACGACGTGTATTCGTTGTTGTCAATTAAGGAGTTTGTAAGACACAGCATTCACTTACGAAGAGTTTCACCACCAGATGAGGCCCGTCTACTGGGTTTTGGATTGCTAGCAGAAATACTTCTGTGAACACCTCTATGCGATGGACTCTGAACTGCGCCGCCCGTGCCACCTCCGCTTCCACCACCACCACCCGAGCCAACCTGCGGTGGAATGTTGCGCAGAGACAATGAACTGCCTGACCGCGATCCATCACTTTCAGGCTATCGAAGAAGAGCGAATTTCGTAGAGTAACAACACGGACAATTTTTCGTATGAATCCCACGGTCAAAATCTAATCGTTAATGTGTTTGCATTTCTCACTCACATCGGTTGTCTTTCTGCCTAGAAGCAAGTACGTGGCGAACACGTCATCATACTTTGCTTGTCCTAAAGAGTCTTCTATCTCACTTCTCGTATAACCCATACTAGCCAGGGCCTCTGAAACAAACAGGTGTAACGGCATAGTCACATCCATTGAGCGTAGTCTAGGGAACGTATTACATTCATCTACGATATCTACGTTCTTTCCTTTCGATCTTACACAGCGTGTGGAACTCGTTTTTCGACAAAGCGGCGACGCTTGCAAGTACGGGAAGAGAGGCGAATTAGTCAATTAAATCACTGGGCGGTGTTAGCGATGAACAATACTTGAAAAATTATGCCAAAGTATTTTATTTGTTGCGATTATCGTCATTATTAGTTGTAAGGGTCAACGTGGACCTATGTATTATATCTTTAAAACTACCGAGCAAGCATTACGGTCATGCGTGGTTATATCAGACGAAATAAAAACTCTTCAAATTAAGCACCAACGGTGATCTGCAGTGCACAAAATTGTGTCAATCTACGTCCCTTACTATACGCTCTTTAACAAGACGCAATTCTATCACGGCGTACATCGTATTCCGTATAGCGTACGTTTCGTTAAATGGTACTATGTAAGTCTGTCTGATATACCCATATAGTATTAATAGTGATTATATTGCACACAATTCCTGGGTAGCAAGAATTGTTGAAATATGGACGCTATTACTGCATTACGAACAACACAATATGTGGATTATTAATTAAAACAAGTAATTCATTTATTATTTACCAAAGCGTCCATATAGAATGCAATAAAAGTAACATAAAAACAGTAAGTAGTAAGTGTTATGTACATACTGGCAGACTCACCTATCCTCTTGTGGTCTTTATAATCAGGTTCAGGTTCTAAGTACGGTTTTAGTTCATCATCTTCATATCCCATATTCATCCACTTGTCCTTCATTATGTTCTACAATAGACAGAAATACGAGTTATCGAGCCAATTTTTACGTTTTGCCTTCTATAATCACGAGTCGACGAAACATTCAAATTAAACAACGAAGAACACTGGACGACTTAGAACGAGTTAGTGACTCGGTCAACATTTCAAACAAGTACCAAACTGAGCACTGCAATAAACAATTCCGAACGCGACGTAAAAAAGTTAGATAACAAACGGAACAGAAATGAGACCAAAAATAAAATACTATTCGAACCTTATCCCCACGTACCTCTAATGAGGCCCGTTTCGTCGGGTTGAGCACCAGAAACTTCTTTAGGAGATTTTCACAGTCAGTCGACATGTAAAACGGTATTCGGTACTTCCCTCTTAATACCCTCTCCCTTAGCTCCCTCAGTGTCGAGCCGTCGAATGGCAGTGAGCCAGATACTAAGGTGTACAGAATTACTCCCAACGACCAGACGTCCACTTCTGGGCCATCATACTTCTTGCCTGTCAATACAAAATGATTAGTGCGGGTCTCACTGCGGAGTACTTTTTGCAATATTTGAGTGCATGTCTGGCGCCGTAGTACTTAAAAGCAGGAACTGAAAGCGGCGCTATGCTGTTCCAATTTCCCTGACACGATTACAAGCACGCGTACGCAAGAAAGTCTGACATACATTTTATAGACGTCATATATACGTAATTGAACCGCCCCGAACTAAATCTTGCGAAGTACTCTTCTATTCTGATATTCAATAAAGAATATTGTATTTGACGCGGAAGTCAGGATTTTATATCGGTCAATATATATTCCACATAAAATCTAATCGAATGTATACAACTTACCTTGAAAAAGTTCAGGCGCTGCATAAGGTGGTGAACCGCAAAATGTGTCCAATTTGTTGCCCGGTGTGAATTCGTTGCTGAACCCGAAGTCTGCAATTTTGATGTTCATCTCACTGTCGAGAAGCAGATTCTCCGCCTTCAAGTCCCTGTGGATGATCTTCTTCTGGTGGCAGTATTGCACGGCAGAAACGATCTGCCTGAACTTAGCGCGCGCCTCCTTCTCCTTCATCCTGCCGTGAAGGACTAGGTAGTCGAAGACTTCACCACCGCTGGCGTACTCCATCACCAGATACAGTGTCTTTTCGGTCTCGATTACTTGGAAAAGCTTCACTATGTTCGGATGGTCAAGCATCTTCATTATCCTCACTTCTCGGAACAACTGTAATAAAACGATATATGTAAGAATAATAGCTTAAATGTGTAACTCGATGTGCGAATCTTCCTGGCATGAACTTTTGTTAGAAGAATTACCTTTTGTAGACTACCAGGATTGAGTTGGGTCTTGTCGATAATCTTGATGGCTACTTCCTTTCCCGTGGGCACATGCTTGGCGAGCTTGACCTTAGCAAAGTTACCTTTGCCAATGGTCTTGAGTAACTTATACTTGCCGATGTGTGGCTCCTCCGAGGTTCTGCTCCTCGAGGATAGTCGTCCATCTTTACTCAACACCCCCACGCCATCCCCCGTCTGCGAAAAAGTAAAGAAACCGATATTTAGTCAGTGTTCAGATAAAGTATAATATCACACTACTCATTAAACTGTTGTGAATGGACGCATGAATTTTCCAGGTTCATATTAACATATCGCATCATAATTTTTAACCATTTTCATAGTACGCATCGTGTATAAACTAAATCATGTTGTAATATATTCTTGAGAATTATCTTTCAGAAGAACACTAACATAGAACTGTAAGCACTTCTCGCTAATGTCAATTTGCAACACTGCAAATGCGAAGTCCCACTTTTAACGAGGGTGAGTATGACTGTTTTCCATCCCGTCCCGAAACAATCCACCGGTCCGTTTAAAATTCTCGTGACGCATCGCGCGTAAAAATACAACCGCGGACCGAGGGCGGTGAAAGCACGGCCGGAGAAAGAACGGGAAGAGACATTCCTCGCAAATTATGCGGCCTGTACACGTCATCTACGAAACTTTAAACCAGAACAACACAGCAAGCGGTCAGAATGAAACCACGCACACGCGGCCGTTCAGGACTTGACACTTTCAGGGACGGGGGCCATTGTCAATGGAATTAATTAAACCTCGTTAAAGCGCACCAGATGCGGATTGTTCTGAGTGGAACGCCGCTCATTCGCTGGCCGAGCTAGAAGAGCAAGGGCGAGCTCTCGAACTCATCTTCGTGGAAGTTCGTACATTAGTTCAACGATGACCACACATCGCGCGCGCTTTGATGCAAGAAAACGCAGTTTTAAGAGAGAAGCTACTCTTCTTCTTGTTCCGACGCGCATTCCGCGGGATTCCAACCAATTACGCCGCGAAATCAATTGGTCGTTTGGCAAATCGCCGAAAGAGAACCGCGCTGCTTGAAAGTCACCTTCGTATCTGCTGTTATCCTTCCTATCACTCTTAATACAGTAACTGAGCGTATTGTTTCCAATTCAATTTACTCCCGTTTCCACCATCAATTTTACATCATTGCGTACTCTCGGCTACAATCTCGTAAGATTGAACAAGGCAGCGTGCCGTATTAATTAACTACGCAATCAGGACATTTGAATTGAATGCCTAGGGATCAATATGAAACTAATTGGAGCTCGTGCTTAGATCGTTAGGGTCAATTACCCGCAGGAGGCCACGAGTGACCATCTTGCACGAGGTGGCCGCAGCAACCTTCGAGGCCGCCAGTTTGGCCGGTTGATCTCTTCGGTCCTTCGTGATAGAAAGAAGAGGGGACTCGGGATGAATCGACGAGGGATCCACGAAACGATGGATCACTTCCTCGTGCCCAGCATGTAACGTGGGGAACTTTCTGCCGTGTACTCGTGCTATTAACACGTCCGATGTCCCCGTGTCGAGGACGATGGCGAATTTATCGGCGCGCAAACTAGCTGAATCGATCAGGAGAGTTGTCCGGAGATCACGATGCTCAGGGGTCGTCAAAAATGTTCGATATTTTTACGAGCCATCAAGTTCGCCAGTGCTCCCGAACATCAGAGCTCGCTAGCGATGATTAGTCTTAAAGACAAGTAGATATTTCGTTAGAATGGATATGATTGATCATGACTATATAATAGAGTGGCAATTGTCACTGGCAATCGGAGCAACGTTTTGATTTATACTTTGATATTTTAGATAACGATTTTATTTAGATGAGAATATTATAGTTTTGTAAGGAATGTAGATATAGCTTTCAATTGTTAGATATTTTATTTAATATGGAAGAATTTTTATATATACTTCTTATATCTTTCAGTCAGGTACAGAAATGTATGATAAATACGATAGAATTGCAGGGATTGCGATCGTTCGCGGAAAGTATCAGCTGTTGTGAGTTGTCATCCTCTGAGTTATGTCATCCTGCAGATGACGCGTCACCGTCCATGTCATATCAAGGGGCATTAGGTTTATGTGCCCAAACAAATGATGTAAGCTCCCGATTTCGTGCAGCGAGGATGATTTAAATATACCGAAACGCGTTTCTCCTGCAGACGAACATCTATTAAGTACTGTGATCGTTTAGAATTATGCGATGGTCAATCAAATGAGAATTCTTGTTGCCATGGAAATTAGGATGACGTCGCATCGAGCGATTTCCTGGGACAAGCCATGATCATCAGGGAACGAGATTTTATCCTCGGACGTTCTGTGTTACGGGGACACTGCGATCGCAGGTTAAGTCTTGTGGAAGTAGTTCACTATTCACACTTGGCCACGAGGATTCACTGCAGAAACGCACGTTCCCAGAGTCATGTTAGACAACGCTGTATTCCCACAAGCTGGCACTATAGATTTTTACCGTAATTTTGGAGGTTTGCCTGACAGCATATCGTTGCAGAAGATTCAGAACTCGTTGCGAAAATTTCCAGTTCACCGTGTACGAAACCGAACTTTACTTGCAATCCGGACGTAATTTTTGCTTCAGGCCGAGTTTATTATTAAGCAACACTATTTGGGAGCCGTAAAGATGGTAGAGTGGTATTTCAGACTTAACCGTTTTATGTGTCCGAAGCGCACGCATCTGTATGGTGCGGTCCTTTCTATGTGTATCGTCCTACCTCTTTTTACATTTCAATAGATCACGATGGGCCTGATTTCTATCGCCGTCGTCATTAACCGAATTCAGTTGAGTTAGAACTCGCATCAGCGTATCTCTTGAAACGTTTCTCCAACGAGAGAGTTCGATCCGTTACTAAATCAAAGTTTATTGACTCCCCATGCAGGTAGAACGTGAGGATCTCAGTGTATAGAATTTCTACCTCTGATTCTTCCTTTGTACGAGGTATTGAACAAAGGTCACCTGGCTGTCCTTCCTTACTCTTTCAGAGAAGTTCAAAGCTTCCTCCGAAGCATTTTAATCTTTTTTCCCTGCAGTTTGAATGGAATTCTAATTTGAATGAGATCATATGCCTCAACAAAGCAACAATACCACGATAGAATTAAAGTTGCACCCGATCACTCAACACTCATGCATCCGCTTGCCAATTACAGAAAATCCAAGGATAAACTCTCTCACAACTTTCCCCATCCGTTCTTCATGACACCGTTTACACTCTCTGCCATACCCCTGACGCGACGCTGTTCCTTCACGTTCGCACGAATTGTGCCTGACGTCACTGACCATGGCAGATCTCCATTCGCGATGGGACATGTTCGCCCGAGCGAACATTCACCTAGAATTTCCAGGGATTGCCTTCAATTTCCCTAGCCCATCATCCTGAACTAATGACATGCCTAAAGGCCATCGCATTCGAAGTCACACACAATCAACGCATTACTCCGTCACCCCGAAGCAACTTCGACGCTCGTCTAACTTCGACTATTGGCACTTCCGTCGAAGTTTGCACTTGTTTCACGAGTTTTAGTGAGACAACGTCCATGGCCTGGTCCTTTAACGAGGTCTTGCCGAGTTCACGATGTTCGCACTTTCGAATCGAAATCGACACTCGCCCGTCGACATCCAGTGACACGGTGTTAAGGACGATCGAAGCCAGATTGGGCGTCTCGTGCTGGCTCTGGCTGGTCGTCGTCGACGACGACGACGACCCGTGAGTGACTCCCTTCTTGTCTTTCTTCCGTGGGCCGAGTCGCCCTCGCCGAAAGGAGAGCGTGGAAAGCGCGCGAGGTGAGACGAGGACAGGGCGAGAAACACAGGAGAGACGGAGCGAGAGCGAGAGGGAGATAGAGAGGCAGGGACGGCAAGAGGAGAATCAATACACGCCGCCGCCACCCCTGGTGGAAGCGTGGAAGCGAACCACCCTTGAAAGCCGAGCCTCAACCCTCTACTCCCCCGTTCGGCCAGCAGAGGGGAGAAAGAGGGCGGACGCATGCGCGCTTCCAGACAAACGGTAAGTGGAACCCACCACCTTCCATCCTCGACCAACACACCGATGTTCCGGCGCCCTTCTCTTTCTCCCTTTCGCCCTCTGTGTAGCTATTTTATTCCCTTTCTCGCGCTTGTGTTCCGTTCCGCTTTATTACCCTCTCTAGGTATTTCGTTCTTCATCTTTCACCCTTTACCGTTTGTCTGCTTGCGGGCTTGGCGATATATCCTTCTCTCTCGTCGAACCCTCCTCTCTCTCTGTTAGTCGGTCATTTTCTATTCTAAGGTGTAGCTATTCGCTTCCCCCTTTCTCCCGTTCGCTACGGGGCTGGTCAGCTGATCAGTCGACCAACCCAGTGACAAACGGCTGGAGAAGGGTCGCTGATGCTGCTCTGCTCCCGAAGACAACCCACACCCTTCCGCGTGGGACGAAATTCTGAACGGATGGAGGTCGACGTGACTTCCCTTCCAATGAGAAAGGGCACGAAGCTTGTTTTGGGGATGGTGTCCTAAGTGAGAACATTGCAAACGTGTCTGGTGGATGCTCGAAGATGTTTTCTTTGACTTTCCAACGTTATCGTAGAAAGTTCGCGACAACTGAACGAATTCGAGGAAGTCAAGGTATTTGCTCCAAGTGATTTTCGTGCACTAGAAACTGAAACTTTCGATCGCTTAGTGATTCTGTCTCTTAGCTAGAGAGACTTTGTGTGCTTGACGGAATTCAGATAAATTCTCGAGATCAGTTTGTATCTTTACAATGCGCTGAGAGATGGAAATTTCTGAGGGGGTTCTGGGAAATTGTATGACAAGGGAAGTTTAGCCTGACCTTGAAAAGGAATCCACCAAAGTTATTTCCAACAAGAAGACTGGAGCGTCTCCCGCTTCTACAGGCCGATGTGTCGTGGAAACTGTGATTTATACAGTTCCATATTTCTCGAGAGCTGCGGAAGATGTGGAACTCCGCCGAAGAAGAGTCTCAGTAAAGTCAGCGGTTAGCGTCTGAGATATTGCTTAAGATTCGCGGTGAGATTTTCGCCTTTCAATATATGGGGCGACACGTTTTTATCTTTCAACAAAATCGGAATCACTGTGTGGTTCCTATATAAGACCGGGGCATTAAAAATCCATTACGAATACATTTCTTAAAATTTATCACCTTTTATCAATTTCCTACACAAGGGTCACTCAGCCAACTTCGAAAAACTAAATCAAATGTATAAGTTTTACAAGGTTACGCTAGTACGTAATTGCATATATAATTACAGTGCATGTCACTTCCCCAAATTACATAGAATACCTAAATATAGTACCTGCAAAAGCCTGCTTATGACAGATTTAACTTCGTCAATTAGGTTTCCCCGAAATTGCTTATAAAATGACTCGAGTCTATCATAGTTTAAACGCCGCCATCAATTTTCCCAGAAAATTCACCGTGTCACCAGCGTTTTCAACATTACACCAAAGAGCGGGTTTGGTGTCTAGTACCAGTTTAGCAAACTGGTTGATCGAAAGACGAAGCCAGACGTTTCACCTTGGAGACCAGGTGCGTTCTCCGAAGACGCTTTTAATCGGCTTCGGCAGGTCCCACGATCGTTAGGCGATCCCGGCCCGATGATGGGGCAAGAGAAGCCATCCGGATTATTTCAGCTCGAACGGATGAGCCGCAGACTGCGTCGGGAGCCGAGCGCAGAAGTGCATTAACGTTGCACACGCCTCGTTAGCACGAGGGATACAGGAGCGCATGGCCGTTCGTTCATTCGCGTCCGTTTTCAAGTTCCGGCTTCAGTGAGCGCACCGAAAGGGTCCGGACGAATTTTCTGCGGATATGCCGATCAACCGTTTTTCAATCCCGTCGCACACGTGTCACGTCTACGTGGGCGACACGTGGGCAAAGCCACACATATCGGCGGGGGTCTTCTTCCTTTGAGATCGGCCTTTTCATATTTTCTGTACCGCCGCTGCTACGCGGTATATTTAGAAAGTCGCGTTCCTCTTTATGCTGCGCTAAAATTTGCATCTCCCTTATGAATATGCCGGTGGTGTGGCATTACGATCCTGTCGGGAATCTCGTTTTCTGTGGAAAGCGATACCTTGAGAGCGCTGTCTGTGTTTTCACAAATGTTCGCGCGATGATTATAATCGGTTCGTCCGGCTTTTATATATTGATAGCGATCTGAATGTTGCTATTAGAAAATAGATTTAACGGAACGATTGTTACTGAATTCGCTTTGATGATATCTGAGTTGTTGTGTAGATAGGAGCAGGCTGACGTGCACCGGCTCCGGTCTTAATGCAATCAGCGCTTGGTTTTGAGAAATGTTCCCAGTCAATTAACTTGAAAACTGGCCGGGGTAAATTAGGCGTGAAGATGCGAACGCTGATAAATCGGAGGATTTTAGCGGTTCACGAGTACGGAGAAGTATGGGGTGAAGTGGCAAACGCTAGACGGGGTACCGCTGGAATGTCTCCCGACGGAAATGATATTTTCAAACATTGCCTACGCGCTCTGCAGATAAGAACTCGTTACATCAGCTTATAGCGGTTATTTCGAGAATGTTTGTTACTCCTCGCCCGATCTTCGTAATGCAACGCTGCACATACATCACTTTAAAACAAAGAGAGCTCTATAATTAACATATCGGCAAACACTGCCCGATGCCTGTATCTGATAACGACGCCTTGATAAAACCCAACAAGATACTCGGACGTCACTCATCGTACTTAAGCCCCCAGTATATCGTGTCACAATGCACTTGCAGGTTTAATAATAGGACCGCTAACAACTTGCTGTAAAGAAACCATTACATGAACCGCGATGTCGTATGGACTATTAATTAATTCATTATGTGAGCGACCTTCGAAATACCGCTGTCAGTTCCATTCTCGTGCATTATGCAATTACTATAAAAGCACAGAGTTCGGCCTGCGAACGGTTTAGTTAATCTCCTCTGGCTAACTAATCTCCTTGGAGGGTCCCGGCGGAGGCTACGGAGAGCGTGAAATGACCTACCGCCATTGTCAAAGCTAATGACTGTCGGTTGTTAATCGCTGCTCCGCTATCTATGACATCCACGCAAGTGCATAAAGCATAATGCGTAATGATACCTGGGCACGAGTTAGACTGGCTCAATTTATATTGAAATATTTCCCTCCCCAATGAATTTCACTTCGCATCTGACCGCTCCTCTTTTATGTGCATAACCGCCCGCTGCAGCGATTTCAGTCACGTACTACCGCGAAATTGTTCTCATAGTTCGCCTGAATTATTTTAAAGAGATAACGCCGCGTTCCGTTAGTTAAAATTCACGCCACTGCCGGAGATAAGTTTCGGAAGCAATTTTCGACCGTCTAAATGTCTCTGCTCCGCTTTCAAACGTTTTTAGCCATCGCACCTATATTCTCGTTTACACAGTTGCGCCTCGTCACTGTAACTTTCGCTGTTAAATTTGCATCGAACCAAAATACCGTTACTTTCCACAAGCGTGTTAAGTCCTAGCGATCGAGTGGCCACAACATTTTCCTTATGACTAATTAACAGCTGAAAAATTATGTTTGCATCATCAAAACGTCATCCGCCCCTCTCCAATTTTATCACAAACAACTGTACCTCCTTTTCACCCTGCGCGCTTTTCTGCATGATGTCCGAAAGTGGCCTAAGTGGATTGCTCGGCACATTGTTCTGTTGCTGTTGCTGCTGCTGATGCTGTTGCTGTTGCTGTTGCTGGTGACGATGATCTCTCTTAGTGACGATTGGCCGAACGAAGGCGCGTGCTTGTTGCACCATTGACTGATTTCTTAGGGGTATTTCTGTTTCCTGGCCACGTCTCGTGTCTGACGCAGTTCGCGACAGTTTCACGGTGGTCTTCTTCGTCGAAATACCCGCGTTTCCAGTCGAATTCCTTGTCGCATCGCCACGATGCAACGGCGAGGCCCTTCGTTCATTATTTTACACAAGTTCAGCATCCGTTTCTCAAGACTCTTCGAGAATTTCTCAAGAAAAATTCGCGCGCGCACGGGAGTGTGTGTAATATGTGGACGTTACTAATTCACTCACTGACTGTTACGTGAAACAAACATTCTTACGTTTGGCCGTTGCATTTTTCGCACACATGAGCATAATTTCAACTAATGCGTGGTAAAGTGTTGAAAATAAGACCGTTAGAATGAACGAGTACCATAAATTATACTATAACCCACAGTGTCAGTTGGATGTGTCTGACACGACAGTCAATGTGTAACTAGAAGATGTCGCAATGTTGGGAATTTCCTAATTCCTTTGACAGCCTGAGATTTCCGTATCTTGGGTCTGGGATTAAGATCTCTAGCAGCTATGTCGTGCACTTTATTATTTCGCCGAATTAGTCCTTCGGAATTACACAGATTGCGGGAAAAAAGCACTGCAGCATCGCGTTCAGCGTTTGTCTACGTTCGAATCGTCCAATTGTTCGATTAAATACAGCTCCGACCGAAAATTCAATACCGCTTGCAGCTGACCCGAATAGATTTCTATCACGTACACGAATTACGAGCGGAGACGTACGTGTGTCTGGTTGTCCGTGCCCACGAGGTATATTGTGTGCAGAATAAAGGGTGGAAGGAGCGGACGAGCGGAAATCCAAGAGAATCGTACCGGCGAAATTGCGTAAACTAAATGCCGATTGGATCGAAGAAAGGGCGTCGCGTGGGTGTAATTGGTTGCCGATTGTATGTGCAGTGTGCGCCGATGAATGAGTCGTGTTCGTGTAATAAATCAACGCAACGAGGTGGCACGGAGGTCTCACAGTTGATTTTCTCCGTTCTTCGTGCACCGTACGGTGGTCTTCGTAGTCTTTGTCGTTAGCGAAGCAATGATCGTCACGCGGATGCAGCGTTTTGCGCGTATTGAGCGAACGAAGAGACGAGCTCAAGTCAAAAACAGTTTTACAAGCCTCGACAACCTGTTTACGGAAAGAGATTGTGAGAGAGAACGACGGTTGCCTCAATCGGACTGATTACACGGACCGCGATAAAAATCTGCGTTACTCGAAAAACAGTTATCAGCGCCTTTGATTCTACGCTGCTGATTGCCACGTTTACCCGGGGGACGGACTGATCGATCGGCACAGGTGACACGCGAAAAACGTGAGACACCGTCCAACATTCATCATACAAATGTAAATTCGATATAAAATCTCAAGCTGCCTTAGAAGGAACGTCGGGGAAGGTTTGAGATAGAGTTGGTCTGAATGTACGCGTATTCGTCGAACTCTGAGAATGTTTACCCCTCGGCCTCGTCGTCGGTGACGTTCCTCAGCAGGTCCTCGTGCTCTCTGTAGCGCAGCTGAATCTCGTCGCCGAAGTCCGAGCTGTTCTCCAACTGTCGAGTATGCCTGGCCGCCATCTCGATCTTCGTGCCCATCTCGATGGCCTTGACCTGCTGCTCGAGGCGTTGCAGCATGTCGGTACTTTCGGCATCGGCGGATTTCGGCTGCTGCTTTAGAATCAAATCGAGACTGATCGGCACATTCGCCTCAGCCGGATTCGCACAGCCGCTCGAGTTATCCTGGTTGAGTCTTATCTGAATGATCTTCGAGTCCTTGAAAGCCTGCAGCTTCTCCTCGACGTCCTTCGGCACCGTTCGTCTTACGAATACCGGCGTTCTCGCGCTGTTGCTGTACGTCGAAGTTTCCGACGTCCTCGGCGAATTCGAGCCGCCGCGTTTCTCAACCACTTGCAGACCCTTGCCGTCCTCCACTAATTCCCATTGTTTCAGATGGTCCATGTGTTGCGCCGGTATGCGCCGAGGTAATTTGGGACTGGCCACTTCCTTTGTCTGCGGAGACTGTTTCGTCTCGTCGTTGTTCCTGCCCATGCTGATTCGGGTTCTCCGAACGCGCTGCGGCCGGATCGAGCTTCTGCTCGGTTGCGTGAAGCCGAATAGGCCCTTTCGATCGTCCATGATCGACACTGCTGAATTTTCGACTATTGGAGACGAAACTATGAACGCGGGTGTAGTGATTCTTTTCGTTTACAAGAAAACTAATTCACGTCGGTAATCTATCAGGTTCCACCGGCAAGCTTTCAACATTGATTTTCCCGTTCAAGTTCCATGCACTTCCTTTTCGACACGTTTCACACGACACTCGATCGGCGAGCCATGCTCGTTTAATAGTTCCTACGAAACAGCGACACAACACTGACGTTTCTTCTTCGGCGAAAGTTCGTGGAATCTCGACGATGATCATCGACGGTATTTCGCGGGGAGAAGCTGGTAAATTTTGAACATCTCAGCGAAATTCTCAACTCAGAATGTCCGCGCGTTGACGAGTCGATGATTCCTGCGCAGAGCCGGTCGATTTCTATTAGAAAGAAGAGAAGATAGAAGAGAATGGAGAGAGAAAGAGAGCGAGAATGAGAGAATGACAGAAGGAAGTGACAGGACTTTTCGATGATTCGGTACGAAGACAGACGACGATGACGCAACGATGATTCTTGGTCGAAAGCCGACAAACTTTGTACCACTCGACTCAACGCACACTAGCGGAACAAAAACCAGAACCAGATTCCCATGAGCGAGAGGCACGATTCGAACGACTGCTGATCGTGGTCCTCTCCCTTTCGCTTTCCACTCTCATCGGCATAAATATGCGTGGACAGAACGTGTATACGTGGACGCGGACAAGCAATCAAAGCCAGATATACGTAAAGTATCAGCAGAACACTTAGCCGGTATAAAGAAGGGGACCGATTTGGCGATACGATTCTTCAGTCAATCGCTTCAGCTTTGCGCCGGCTAATTTAACCGGAAAACTCAACCGGAGTGGAATAGGATTGATAAATCTTCCAGGCAGCACAACTGGGAAGGTGTAAGTGATCCAGTTTACTGCACGTGTTTTATTTGACCCACAATGTGTCACGAGGTAGACACTTTGAGTACCGAGGTAAGAATAAGCAAAAGGATGTTTAAAGGCGGTATATATATATGAGGGCAGGATCGGCGGAAAAGGGAACTAATTAGTAGGAAGGAGCAAATGTGATTAAGGAATAGATATATCGACAGGTAAGAAGGGGGAATGAACGGTAGTTGACGGTAATCACACTTTCCTATGCGCTGTGTACAATACGACAATATTCAGTGAGGCACATCTTTAATACACTCCTGATTGAGTCATTAAAAATATCTTATGCAAGCAAAACATGAATTGTGCTTTTAATAAGCTAACCGGACCGTTTTAAAGTCATTAACTCATCGTACGTTCTCGGATTATGATCAACTGTGACATCGAGTTTCTATCATTAAGGATGTAAGGCGAGGCATATATTGAACTGCCCAAGTGTCGTTTTAAATAGATAATCACATACGGGATCGGTTTAATTGCCGAACGGTGCTTGCGGAAAACGGGAAACGGGAAGTCTGCGCACAGTTGACAATGTTGTGCCTCTCGCCTGCGTAATTGAGGAAGTGCTCTCAATAAGTGGCGCGTTTTAATAAAATCGCGGCGTAGGAAGTGTGGGTCCAATTAATGCAACACCTTGCGAACGTGTCGTGCGCAAAGTTTTTACTTCGTTACACCTGTCAATTAGACACATCGGTGCCATAGACGAGTTCACTTGAACGTCTCATTACGAAATTGGACGAGATCAACAGGTACAGGTCGAAATTGCTCTTTGTAATGCAATTAAACGTTTTTCGGCGGATCAGGAAGGCAGACACGGCTCGACAAAACGAAATACGTTCCGTCGAAAAGGAGAATCGAAGCAGGAAGTGTAAGCGATAGTTTAAAATTACCGGTAACCGCTCTGTACAGAAACAGGGGCAACGCAAGTTTTATGAAAGCGAAAAAAGCAACTACTGGCAAACACCTACCCAGCGCAAATATAGCCCGGGACAAGAGAAGGTCGTAATGCACATATCGCGTAGAATATGGCGCTTGAACCAGGAAGCTCACGATAAATTCCCTTTTCTTTTAATCTCGGCAATTACGGAGCGACCATTATCTGTGAACGATCTCACCATCGAAAAAAAAAATACACAGATAGACTTCGAAGTAGATAGAGACGGCGTGAGAGTGGATGCCTATCACGAAACAGATAATCCGCAGCATCGAGCAGGAAGTGTGCAATGAATCTCAATCATTACGCGGCATTCCCTTCGAATATTGTTCGGCCCGATGGAATATAAACCAGACGAGAATGCCCGACGAAGTGCCCAGTGCGAGAAGTCAGCGATAAATGTGGTGAAAATCGAGAAAGATAAGAAGTTGCCCATAAAAAAAATAACATATGGCTATGCGATCGCCGAGCCAGATATCGCCTTGAGTTAGAATGCTTGCTTTTTTGTTGTTTTTAGACGGCCGGCAAACTATTCCTACACGCAAACTTGGAAGATTATTACTCGATTTTTTTACACACCGCGAGCAACTAATGTTCGAAGGTAAGATGTTTGTTAGAAACTCTCGCATTTTTTGCGTTGTGTATGAAGCGACTCTGAGAAGAAGCAATCCGATATCGAACGAGGCTCGGCAGATATCGGCAAGCGACAAGTGTGACGTCACGAGCTGCGAATTAAAGATAAATACACCTGACGCATGTGTCCGTAGCTATGTTTGCGAATTTTTCGATTTGGCTGTATGTGTACACGAACGCACACAGTTACAGAGCACCGCTTTTATTTTTCGCCCGTCTTATCGCCGAGTATTCTCGGTCTTACGCCATTTGTCGATACTGTCGATTGACTTTGCGAAGGTGAACACTGCAGATTGGCGTGCTCTGAGTCTTTCAGAACTGCAAGCTATCGTTTGTCATTGTCGCAATTCGTGGCGACCCAAGATTACAGAAAGAAGCTAGATATACTTTGAAAGGAGAATGAATAGAAGAAAGTTTTCCATCTTCACTATCCGCTTGACAGATAATCAACACAAGTGCCGGCGATTAGAGCGTTACAATTGAATACGATGACAATCATCAGGTCGGAAACCACGAAAGAGCGGGGATCGGTTTGGACAATCAATGAGAAAACCATTTCTTCGTAACACGCTATTGGAAGGACGATCCGGGCGTCAATTGACAAGCGACCAGAAACGATTTATACGGACGTCGGAAATTGATTGACAATTCCGTGGGACGAACTAACAACGTAACAAGCCTGGGGACCCGCGATTTCCCAACATCCCCTTGCCCGAATTGAATCTGTTTAACGGGTGAAATTAGCCGGCGCACGCCACGGTCGAACGTTTCCGTCGGCGAATTAATTGATATCAGGCAGGTAGTCGGGTAAAACAGACAATTGGATTTGCGCCGTGCTTAGGATTACATACTTTCTAACCCGCCAGTTGAATGTCGGTGTTCTCTCACTGAGCTTGCTCGTTTCTACTGTTATCCGTTCGCGGGAGTTACGGAGAAGCCACTTCAATCGCGGAAAATGTGCTCGCGGTCTTGTACACGACAGGAGTTTGCCGCGGAATACAGTTACGAGCTTTTACGGTCCGTCCGCAGTTACGGTTCATGCCAAGCGTACCTCTCTGCCAGCGCAAATATTTCATCTATCGCGAATCCGATACGGTATTCCGACTAAAGCGAGCGGAAGACTGAAACTTTCGACGATTATTCGGAACAGCCGATGTACGCCGGACACTCTCAAATCTGATTCATGCTAATCGAATCGCACGGTACATAGATATCGCTCCGTACGAAGTTGGAGGCGAATGCGAGGTAAGCTAATTACGTCTAACGGACCGCGTAATTATTCTAATAATCATCCATGGTTTCCGAAAAAAAGGACGACGTTGCCCTGATTAAATATTTACCGTTATGACTATGAAGGTGTTCTAATTCTGACGGCGTTACTTTCTAATGGATGCTGTGCGTCGGACTCGGTGCGCTTTTGATATTGCCCCGTGCAATTATATCGAAGCAACGCGAAACTGTTCCGAACCCCTCCCATCGGACGCGCTCGAAGTTTCGCCGCTGCAAATTCACATCGAATCACAGTCACATTTTAGTTCCTGGTATTACAATGCACGTCGGTTGCAACGCTCCGTCGTCGATAAAACAATAGTCGTCAACCGCGGCTGTGAGAATTTCCGCGTTTATCGAAAATCCACATTAATTCGCAACATGGCTCCGTCGTGAAACTACGAGTCCTTTGTAGTAAGACCAGCCTATGGTACTTTTCCGCGCCTCGAAAAAGTCGCTCAGGACTAAAGTAAGCGTAACCGCGGTTTTTGCGAATCCGGTGTCGGCCGCTATTTTCCGTCCTAATTAAAAGTCTCTCGCCATACGCGGCGCATTAGAATGCAAGTGCGCAGCGCGTACGCATGATTATTCCAACGCGGAGTCACAATTATCGTGAACATCTTACAGGCAGTCAGTCCTTAATAAAGGCGCGATTATCTTTTCTCGCGCATAATCTTCATCGCCGTGCCTTTTTGTGTAGTCGCGAAGGACTGGGAACGCACGTTTCAAATTTGGCGAGAAATTGACTTTGCGGAAGAGTTGGAAAGATTTTCTCCGTCGGAAATGGGACCTGCGTCGGTCATGCAATTACTTTCTGTGTATACGACTTTGTGATCCCGAAGACGAGTTGAATAAATCGGCGAAAGCCAGTATTTTGCGATTGTCAACGTTTTAGGGTAAAGCCGGAGACAATTGAGGTTTGAATAGATTTGCGGTGATATGATTACAGAAGGAGTTGGAATGACAATTTTCAATTTGCGGACGGTTTCAAGTGCATCTGTTGTCTGAAGTAGGACTCGGAATAAATTGGAGTTTCAAGGCTTCTCCTGCAGCACCACGACCGTAAAACCGGGAGAACCGCTGGTGAGAAAACGATAACTCGGTTCTCACATGTCGGATAACCAGGAATCCATGATAGCCGATTGGCGGTGCTTATCAGAACCGAACGGCGAACGAACACCGCACGTCACCACCCACAAAATATAGGGGGGACACATACGCAATGCGTGTCACGTTCTCGCACCTGCATCCACATATTTAAGCGCACACACACGCACAGAGATACACGAGCATTTTTACACACGCGCATTTCTACACACGCGCAGAACACGCACGAGGCTCATACCAGGGAGACGTGCACGTCGAAAAAAGTAGACACTCCTTAACGATTGCGTTTGAAAGCGCGCGAAACGCACGAACGTTTTCGAGTCCCGAGAAATTTCGTTTTCGCGAGAAAAGCGGAGAGAAAGTTGCTAGTGCCGCGGCTCCCGTTTGCTGACTGCGCCGAAGAGGCGAAAAAAGAGACGCGAACGTTGTCCGTGGGAAGAAAAGGCGAAACGAACAGCCGGAAGCCAGGCATGGACGGCCTGCTAGGAGGGACTGGGTCCATTTCTCGAACGATAAGCGCCTTGGCCGACCAGCTCGACTTCGTTATGCCGTTATCAGTTGGGTAGATGCTGATAAGCGATAGTGTCTGCTTAGCACCGCTCCTACTCTCCTGACGCCCGGGCCCCTGGGATTCTCGAGTGAGCATTATCATGGCCAGCGAGTATGATACACGCCCACGGTTAAGTACGAAGGAATCGCTATTGGCTGTCCTATTCTACGGGTTGCGGACAAAATCGTGGTGATTCGAGCAAAAATAAGTTCCAAACATAGATGCTTCAAAATGCAAAATTTAATTTCGTCGTACAATAAATAATCGTGCGGTAAACAAAAAGGCTGACGCTTACGGCGGAAACTACAAAGAGTATCGAATTATTTTTATGCAAGGAAGCGGATTATTCCCGGCCGTTCTACGATTTTCTCCGCACCTACCGTAGGAACGTCTGCAATTTCATACTTAAGCACGTTTTCCGTCTCATGCAGATTCAAAGTTGCTCATTTGCACAAGGTCTTAGTTCTGCATGCTAATAGCGTTATGAGATTATGTTGGGGATTCGGTTAGAATCATTGGAATCGGGACGTACTAGCGCTGCGGGTGCATTTAGAGTTGAACAAATTTCACCGATGTGCAGTCACGCAATGCGTACTCGACCGTGCGATTAATCGATGCAATTCGAAAGCGTCAAACGATTTTCCGAGCAACAGCCAGCACGCACGTCCGGAGATCGAATTTGCCTAGAGCCAGGAACGTGTGAATTATTCCGTCCGGTCGATCATTTCCGCCGGCAGCGCGATACATCATACCTCAGGTCGATAGCCAACAGTGCAAATTGCAGCGCATAAACGGTCGCGGGTATCGATCGAATGACCTATAATGCATCGATCACCGACGCCATCGCGAAAAGTTTTTTGAAGACAGCCACGAACCAGCGCTTTCGAGCGGCTGGAAATCGGCGACTCGTATCACGCGAGAGCCTTGACACGAGAGCGATGACTCACATCACTCTCACACGTTATTCACTGTGGAAAATTAATTTGCGCGATACTGTTATTATGGAGATTGTACCGTGTTTTCAGTCCACCCTGCGGAGTGCAATAAAAATTTGTATTATGACTGCAAGATAATGCCGTTTGAAAAAGTAAATCAGAAACTGAATACGCGAACGTCGGATCGGCGTGATTTATTTTCGATCTTAATATCTTCCACGGTGTTGAATACAGTGACCCGTGAGCGGCACGAAATCGTCGACTTACAGCCGTCAGAAATTCTCTACTCGGAAGCGATGATTCACCTTGACGACGTTATACCGTCGTAGAAAATTCGTTTCCCGAGTGTACGTGTCTCTACTATGTTATATGTAAAAGCGAGAACTTCTCGCGAGTTGAAACAAGTCTCCCGCACACCGTCGTCCGTAATTTAATTTTCACGGACGCGACGTATCCTTTTCCTCCGATATTTCTGATAAACCATCGTCGCCGACTGCGCAGTAGATTCGACCGTATACGGATCGGCGTCGTTCTTGCTGAAGGTGGGGGAGAGAACTAGGCGGATGGTAGACGATGGGTAACGCGGCATTTGCATACACGTGCGTGACGTGTCACGGAACGAGGATAGAAACGTTTGTCAACCGCGTATTAAGCGAAAGACAGACAAAGAGGATAAAAGGGCATCATTACGAGCCTAATGTAACGGAATAAGGGAAAGAGCGCGTAAGCGAAATGAGAGGCCGAGATATTGTGGGAGAGAAAAACAGATGTCGGGGGAATCAGCGAGAGATGCAAAAAGAAGAGGAACGTAGGACTGACTGACTGACATGAGGCAAGCTCGAGTGCGCGCGCACAAAGCGGATCAAGTCGAGTCACTTAAATCGGGTACGTTACTCGTTTATCTAATAAGCTCAAGTACGCGATGGTTCATATCTCTTTCCACGCTTTTATTCGCTCGAGCGAATAAGCTCGCCGCAATGTGCCACCCAATGTAATTATCACTCTCGTGCCTGGCTTTCGTCGTTTATCTGCAGTTCTCCGGTGCACACACGAGACTCTCGCGGGTAATTATTGCCGGGCTTAAACGCCGGTTCCTCCATGTAGGTCATCGCGCTCTGGAAAATGCGATGGCGGCGGCCGCGAGTCGATCGAACCCCCGTTGCCCGAATCCCCGACACTTCCACTTCCGATAAACAGGTTTCGAGGCGAAAAAAAGTCCATTCATGAGCCGAGCCTCGTTTTGAGTTGAACGATGGATTAAATCGTTTTAAGGTCAGAAGGGAGATTAGACCGGCGGCACATTATTTTCCATTATCAGCGACAGTAGAAATCGCGCATATCATTACGTGAAAATATAGTTTTTGACTGGACGAGGACGCGATTCAGTTGGCAGAGTAATAGCAACAATCTTGAGTAACGAGAGAAAGCCACGATAAACCATCAAGCACCTGTCCACTCTTCGTCGCTCTCTCGACAATGGGATATCTCAGTAATGTTCCCACCTATTCGTCGTACAATTTCAATAACTCAGCAAGGTCATCCCCATCAAATTGCTTTAACTAAGTGAAGAAAGTGCGTGAACAGACATCAGACGTCAGACATGTGATCCCCCATTGAGTCTGCAGGGATTTCTCGACTGTAAACTCGCGATTATTATCGACCTTCCGAACCCGCCGACACACATGCAAAGATGACGCAGAAGGTGGATGATTGGCAACGTGATCTACGATCGTACTTATTACGCGTGTGTGTGCGAGTCTGTTAAAGGCCTAGGCAAGAAACTAAGAGACGGGGGAGGTAGAAAAGGTCGTAGTACCAACAGAGAAGGTAGAATAAGACGCAGAAACAGCAGAGTAAGTGGAAGAAGATGTAGAAGTAATCGAGTAGATAGACGAAGACGTAGAAGTGCTGGAGTAGGTAGAAGAAGACGTACAAGCAGTATAGTAGATGGAACGGGCAGAAGAAACGATGAAATGGCCTCGGCAAGAAAACGGGGATTTGCGGTCGAGAAAGCCGATGACGTGTCGGCAAGTTAAGGATGGTCGGGGAGAGACACTTCCATAAATTTAACGATGCAAATTAAGGCTTGCGGAGTGGGGAGAGCTTCGGACACGGTCGATCGAGTTTTACAACTCGCCGGTCTTGAGCCTGTAAATTTCCGCGCACGAGGACGATCGACGAACGGTTCGCCGTCGTGAGAGAAGAGCGACCGGCGAAAGAAGTTAAGTGAAAGAGGAGAAAGAGGTTTCTGGAGGTCCGACGGGGTTAAAACAAAAAAAGAATGAAATTTCTACGAGCCGTTCATGTGGGCGTACGGTGGTCGCAGTCGAAGCCGATAAGATACATTCTTATCGCGAGGTGTATATTCGTTAGAGGCATCGGCAAGAGCCAGACGATTACTTTTTTTCCTATCGTCCCTTTTTTACTCTTCCCCAAGGTTCGGCACGTTCTTCTTTTCCATTCCGAAGCCTTATCGGCTATTAAACATCTGCCGAGATACGAGGCTCGTCGGAATCTACGCCGTTAGTTGTAAGCGTAATCTCTTAGGATATCCAACGTCTGATTTCTACTAGTGCGGGAGAAATTTCATCTTTTTGATATATACGTGAAATGTTTGCCTATCACGCGAAGTTTGATACGGTGACGCGATATCAATTTCGTGTAGAACAAGATTTTTACTGTGAAAGATTAGACGTACGTATTGTAAGGAAGGTGCGGTATATGTCTTCATATCTGGCAGCGATCTCTTTCATGGACTAATAAACAGCGGCACAGGTGAGTCGACGTACGAGGAAAAGATAAATAGAAACGTCTATCAACGAGACTAGCTCGGCCTACACGTCTTACTAAAAACATTAGACAACGAGGTAATGAATTCATTGGATACCAGCAGAAAGACGTCAAAGGTCTGAATCAGAAACGATGAGAACGACACGATTTCGCGTGTAAGTGTAGCTTCAACTAATATTCCAAATGCGCGCGTAACTATTGACGTTAAGTATGTAAAAACCTGTAAATGATTATACAACGTACGCAACTTCAATTTATGCAAAGTGAAATGTCATTGACAATCATTTAAAAATCGTTACATAACATCCAGTGTAGCGCCGTTATTAATTTCCGTCCGACAGGCGACTAAATCAATTGAACGAATCTCTACCCGCGGAATCTAACGCGTACGCGAATTCGCGTCTTTTTCCCAAACATTTTCCGCACTGTAGAACCGAGAAATTCCAGGTCTTATCTATCAAGTTGGACTGCCCACGAATAAACACGCCCCTGATACGCAACGACTGTCATTATCGCCGCGAAGTCTTTAGTCCGCGAGTGCTCGAAGCAGTCGGCCAGACGGCGAGGATAACTAATCGACTGATATTTCACGCCTTTCGCCGGTATCAGTAGTCTAACTGAGCGCGGTTGGCCAACACAAGAACCGGCAAACGCGTTATAAATATCGTTTTCTCCGGGAGGCCGGCTACCGGGCAGGAGTAGAACCTTCGTCCCGAGCAAATTTCCTGATTAACGCGGTAACGAATGGAACGGGTGATTACGGGGACCGAGGTTGAACGTAATTCAAACATTTTTCATTTTATATCGCTTGGCTGCCGCGCGCAAATACATAATGCAGGAGGAAAATTTCAGAGAAAGTCTTGGAAAAAAACTAACGGTCGGAATGGTCTAACGGTAGCGTGGCAATTGAATGGCGAAACGTGTCGGCAGGAAACTGCAAGTGATGGAAGAGATGGGACTCGTGAAAATGGAGTGGTGGATGCGAAAATGTTCGCGGCCGTGTTTGATTGTATGTAAAGAGGGAAGTGTAAACTATCAAGTGGACACTCATTCTGCCTACGTTTGCGGCCGAACAAGCTTGCGATACGCGATGTATCATGCGCGCGATTATCGTGCCGAGGAAGTCTTCCGTCTGCTAGCGTAGTATAGTCGGCCGGGCAGGGGAAGAGAATCGTTGAACGACCGACACGTTACACCACTCCGCCGGCAACAGCTGGCAAGCTACTCTAAGGTTTATGTATGCAGAACGGTGAGCGTGTTGTCAATTATCGAGCGGCTAGAAAATTGCAACGAAAATCGTGCCAGACGAAATTTGCATTGACCCACGTCGCGATCGGTGTGCGTCAATAATTCCTATGCAATTGCAGTCTGTTTAATGTTCGCCCGGAATATAATGTAGCGGTGAAAAATTGCTGCCGACGTTTATGACTGTTTGCGTGCCTAATTTTCTCTTCCGTCCGCCGTCACGCGACGTCTAAAATTCATGTGTAGGACATGTAGAACGGTGACGAAGAAACGAGTAGAGGCCGAATATTATGGGAATGAAAACGGGACGCATAACGAGCATTGAGCGGCGATCGATTATCGGAGAGTCGAAGTTTACCGTTTGTGAACGATTGTTTTGCTGTTGCTTCGACGGATAAGAACGATCCTATTAATTTTAACGCTTCGATACACTGTACCGCGAATGTCGTCCATCAAAGTCTCGCGAGGAGACAACAAAAGGAAAGAAATATCTCTCGCAACATGATGAAAGTTCCGTGGGTGGAAGTTCAGGGAATTCGGACGATTTCCAACGCAGCACGGCAACTGAGAGTTTAATGCTGGCAGTGAACGCTCCTCGACCATTGGCCAAGAACCGTGACAGGGCTTTCGCCATGTTACGAATTCGAGAAAAACGAAAGCACGTAAACGAGTCAGCTCCAAATTGCGCAACGATTAGCAACATGCCATTAAGAAGATCGTTCTCGTCCTTTCGACGAAACATTTAGCTTGCATCAGCCTGGGAAGCGTTCTCAATTACAGAGTCGTTCGATATTTCAGCGAAGTGACGTACGAGAAATAGTTTGACCGTGGCAATTGAAAAAATACTGTTCATCGTGCTCTCGCCCCTTAACCCTTGACAAGTCTGCCTTCTGGCAGTCAGCGTAGAACAAAAGCCATTTCCAGTAATTACGGTGAAGTAATTATCGAACCACGATAAAATTTTGATAAGAGGCCACTTCGATTTCCGGCGAGCGTTTGTTCGCGCTACCCTGGCCACTGTCCCCGCAGTAAAACGGCGAACGAATAACAAGTAATTCCAGTGATCGGCGTGCGGGGAAAAAGCGCTCGAAGACGAGCTCCAAAAACAAACTTGCCTTTGTTCGTTCGTTCGACTCCCCCAACGAAGGCGCGGTTTAACGGACGGGACATTTGAATTACAGATTGTGCGTTATCTCGCGAGAGCCCGGCCGAGAATAATGGCGCATCCGACGTGTGTCGGCCGATCGTCGCTTTTAATTGAAGTTTCCTCGTCGAATGCGTAATTAGATCCTCTCGTTGAAATATGGATGTCTCGGGTCCCCGATAGCACCGCGCCATGATCCTTCCGTTCGCCTCCCCGACATCAATTCCACCTTACTTAGCTTACTTTTGCAGGCGCGCGCGACTCAATATCGGACAAAAGTTGCTCCCTGGCAAAAGGGATTCCGACCGTCGGGCCGCTGGGTCTTGTTCTAATTAGCAAAGGAGACTGTCGCACGAGCTTATACAATTTCTCCCCACCCGTCCTTCCGGCAGCGGCCTCGGCACATCGAGATTCAGATATCGATCTGCATTAATAATCAATCGGAGCACCGGCTCTCGAGTGCAATGAGCTAATTTGCCGAGTCGCGACTGTTACCATGCGCGCGCCGAGCAACGTTGTTAATTTTCCGCTGATTACGGCCTGTCATTACAACTAGCGCGCGCTGGCCAGTGATCCTCAAACGCCGTAGATTATCATTATGAGGAAAAGGGAGAGATGTCCGACTGCTCATCGTCGAAGGAGTATGCGCGAGCGCAACGCCACGAGGGAGTAATAAACGGTTTATGCTATACTAATTATCCGCACACTCGATGCGAGGCGTAACCGTGGAATTATACGCGAGTTATATAAACCGTTAATTCCTGCAATCCCTCGTTTCCCGCCGCTCTTTTCCTCCTCCGTACACATCAATGCCACGGAAGAGTCATTGTCGTGTCTCGTGGTTCTTCCATGACGACAAAGCGTCAAACTGAATTCTCGTGTCGGTCGGGTCCCACGAGGTGCAAGGGTAAGAGACGGCGGCCGGGGAAGAGAAAATCGCCCAAGGCTTTGCTTGGGTTAATTGTTCGAGTGTTAAGTAGCGTTTTTCTTTCTTTCTACTACAGGAGCCCTAACGCTAGTGACGAGACTGAAGATTTTTCACGATTTCCCACTTGTGTGCACGGTAATTCTCCCGTCTGAGAGTAGACGTTCAATTTAGTCAATCACGCAGGCCGTATTGGGAGTCGCAGGCACTTAAATCTATTTGCAAATAACTTCGAAGGTTTAACGACTACGTTATTACAGCAGGATAGTGGCTTCGTGGCATTCAAACCAATCAACCAGTCCGCTATATATTTGCGTCCCATCATCATCGCGTGTCGATAAAACAACAAGAACGCTCCTCTCGCCGTACGATCGAATTACAATGGAGCTATCGGTCGAATTTGCATATTTCGGTAGCGCAGTAATTCCAGACGACGTGCGGTGCTATTAAATTGGTATAGAATCGCACTGTCGGAGACTGCGGGCAAGTAGCGGAGTCGAGAAAATTACAGTAATAACGGCGTCCCAAACAGAACGTGGGCACTTATCGTCGCATGAAAATCCCGAGGAATCTCACTAAAGAACGAATTACGGTATAATGATGCGAAATATGCTACTCGGCGGTAGAATACACATCCATCAACGATTCCCGATCGAAGGGGAAACGGGCCCGGCAGAGTACGAGGAAAAACAATGGCAAAACGAACGGCAATCGAGTGCCGTCTCAATGGTGAATCGTCGAGATCTCGCTGAAGAGACCGAGGATGAGGATCACGTGTTGGTAGAGGAACACACGAGTCAGACGACACATGCGCCGCAACCGTTGCATGGAAGCACCTGTGCGTCGCACCTGTCGCGCCGCACCAGCAGTTTGCCTAGCTGCACAACTCGTGACTCGGAGTTCTCGTAAGCAGCATCAACAGCACTTGCCTGGAGATCGTCAACCGGCCACAATGCACTTTATGTCACTCGAGGCAGATGGTCTATGACAAAAATCACAGGTGCGCCACGAGATAGGCGCTGTTCAACCCTTCCGATATTCAGACAAACGTCCAAAAAGATCACTAATAGCGCGACACAGACGCGAAAATCTGACACAATTCACTCAAACGTGTAGATCGAAACTTTTCGGTAAGGGCGAAAAGGGAAAGGATAGGAGTGATAAAAGAATGAGAGAGAAAAATGGAACCGCGGCCAGCGTCGCAGAACACGGCAGCGTGACGCACGTGGTAACGCTGGTAGGCAGCCGGCAACTACTACTGGCGTTCCTCTACGTTTCTCTACGTTCCGTTTCTACTGTCGGCCGCGCTCCGCCGATTGCTCCATCCGGTTGACAGGCTCGCCCGTTCCTACTACGACGACGGCGCATCGAAACACGTGATATTGTAAATGGCCGGTTCACGAGGATGAAGCTTTATAATTGGAAAATCTCGACGCGGAACGATTAGAAGCGTACGCTGCTTGCGACTGCGGAAACGAAAATGATTTTGTAGTGTAGCGATGTGAATACTGCAAAGTTTTGTGAGGCACTGCAAGGCGAATGTAACGGTGTGTATTTGACTACAGTGACATTGGAGAGACCTGGTAGCATGGCGATGTGTATATTTTGAAACACTGCCAACTAGATTATTGCACGCGTGGTAAGCGGTATTAGGGCACATAGATCGTATGTATGACTGCGTCACAATGCGGTGTGAACGGCGCCTTCGAATCGGGATGGCACGAAACAGTGCAATTGGGAAATAATGTGCTACAGCGTATGGTGTAATCGTACTGCGCCAAAGGGTGGGTATTGCAATTTAAGCGTGTGACTAAGATAGCACATCGGAACTTCCGAGAGCCTCCATAGTTATCTTAACGACACATGACGCACGTCAAGATGTTTGCACGGCATGTGGCAGTAACTCAGAAAAATACAGCTAACGACAAACCATTACCGATTACTACCACGGTCACCACCAGACCTCTTAATACTGCATAACACCCCGAAACTCCAAAACCACCGAATCACACCTTCGATACATCTCGCGACGCATTCGCACGTATAGCACTTAATCACAAACTACCACCCACCACCTAATTCGCACACTCTTCCGAAACTTCAACCGCCCAACACTCAGCGCACCATACCCTCATTCCGTAGATCGGCTAAACTCCAAACCCCCTGAACACCCGAATCCCAAGTCCCACGGTCCGCGTACCATCACGCCAGCACACGTTCCCCGAAATTCGCAAACGCACGACGCCACGTCACGAACGATTCCCCGCGGCTGGCTTGAAGCTACTAGCTACATGGCGCCATGTGCACCGAGGGGCGACCCGAAGAAGACAGCCTGCTCTCGCCACGTTCGGCACACACGCGCGTAGTGACGGTGGTAATGCACGACTCGCTCGCGACACTGACAGCGCGCGGAACGACTGCTGGCCGAGAAAGCCGACGTCGTTTCGTGACTCACGTAGCCCGGCAAAAGGCGCTCCCCGGAGCGCGAGCCTATCGCCCGCCGGCGACGAGAAGCTCAAAGTGCAAGTGCTGATAGCAGTGCCGTGCGCACGCCGCGGGGGCCCCCACCAAACGATTCTTCACCCCCCGCGGTCTTTCGTGCCGTGCGGACGCGCACACAGACTCAGACACAGACTCAGAGACGCATACGTTATGACCGAGGGGTTCCAGACGCGGCCGCGACGTTTTGATGCTCGAGCAAGGGGTTGCAGCTCGTTTTCACGGCAACGGTTCGAGGGCCGTCTGCGTGTGCGGACGGGGGGCTGCGGGGAGGGTGGGTTTCCGAGGGGCGGTTCGTAGGGTTGTTTTGCAGGGAGCCTTTGTGAATCTGGCCGCACGAGTGTAGAAGCTCGCTGAACGTTTGGCCGCTGCGCGATGTCAAGTCTTTAGGGCGATGCGTTGGATGCGAGGAACGCGGGGTTGGGCGGAACGTTTAGGTGACAGGCCTCTGTATAATTGGCGGTCGCGGCGAGAAATCTATAAACGGGGACATTGCGCTGACGTAACTGAAAAACGAGACGCTCATGCTTATGCATCGTGCGTTTGCATAATCTACGGTATGTTGGTGAGGGTTGATACAATTCGCAGGCTCTTTCATGGTATGGATCGCGGCGGTGCGGTATGTGGTGGAGAATGCGTACAGCGAGCAGCTGATATGCATAACGCAACGTTTACAATGTCCACATGTGTCGCAAGACTTATCGGAAGGCCACCGCGGAGACAGTGTGTGACGACATGTCGTTCATCCGTGAAAGAGCGCTGAAGAAGGAACGCGACAATTATTACGTGCCATTTTGATGGAATGCCGGGATCAATTGGGTGCCGTGCCTCGACGGTTCTCGAGAATATCGAGATGCATCCGCAGTGGCATTCGCATTAGCAATTTAAATCAGCCAGTTTTCACTCTCATTCCCTGCGGATCGTATGCAATAATAAGAGCGCGCGCGCGCTCTCTTTTAATGGCCGGGCGTAACGGCCGGAATGAGTTAACGGATTCGCGTGGATCAAGGCTGTGTCGGCTTGAACGGGGATTTACATAAACGGCACATATGCGTGACAATCCGGTAAGCCGATTTTTCTCAGTGAAATGTTCAACACGCAACAAAAGGACAGAGAGGATTCGTGCAGCCAAGCAAAGCGGACGTGCGGTGAATGTTCGGTAGAAGCGCGTTGGAAAACTGACTGGCGCGTACTTTCACAAATTTGGCATCGATGTGCCTACTCCGTTCACGAGCTTGAGAGATCTTCGAAAAATTGGTACACCTCTTCAGAATTACCTCGTTACCAATTTCCGGTCCCATTTAACGGTATTTTTTCAATCAGAACGCGTCGATCGACCCCGAATCTCACGAAATCACCGGCACGTAGCTATAATTGAGTTCCGACAGGACTCGATCCGGCATCTCTCTGACACGGATTTCGATTGAAGCACTCGGTCCGATTGCAGACACCATCTGCGACGCGGAGGATTGATCGACCGCAGGAACGAACCGTGGTCGCCCTTTCTCTTGGCCCGCCCGATCGGCACGTGTCGCTCGTTTTCTGCCGAACGATCGCGTTCTATTTCACGTTTCGACTGCAATCTGTCAGGAGCCGCGAGAATCCAGCACTTCTTACGGTTAGGTGCGTGGACCGGCGAGCTCGCACCGCGAGCGTAGAAAGTTTCCGAAACTATTCACGCAATCACCTATCTTTATTCTTGTTTCTTCTCCCACTTTCACCCACGGTCCACAAAATATTTTACACTCTTTCGTTTCACCCTGCTGCATTGCAGTCGCTATCACTTATTATTGAATAAGAAAAGCTAATTTTGTGCTACGCAAGCACTGGAACGAGAAAACATGTAAACATCTTGCATTTAATATAGTTGATTATCATAAAATAACGCCACGTTTTCATATTTTTGTTTCAAAGATATACTATCTGTATGAATTTCAATTAGCAAACTCCGTAAATCAGACGTCTATTTGCAAGTACCGCGTAATTAGATGTATCCGAAAATTTGTTATTCCCTCGATGCCCCAACGCACTTCTTCATTGCTATTCTCAATCCAATCCACCCATTAATTGTTTCTTCCACCCCCAGACTTTCAGTCTCTCTCATTTCTTGCGCCGTCACTAGATCCGTTGTTCCATAACTTATTCCACTTTCTTAACACAAGAGCTACATATGGCAACACCCACGCATCGCACCGAATAAAAATGAAAGTCTGCGAGGAAAGTACCGGTTACGCGAATCCGCAGTTTCGATATTCGTATCTCGCCAGTGGGCTTCAAGGTCCGTGTCTCGCGGAAGACTGATTCCACAAGTGGAAACTCGGCCGTGCACGAAACAGATCCACGGTGCTGTTAGTTACGATTGCGACCTTCGTCTTGTCGTTTGGTACAATGTCCAGCGTGGATGCTGTCCACTACTGTCCCACCACGAACACGGAACTGTTCTGTCGTCTGGTTCTCTATGACCTTCCACGCTGAACTTGTCTTGAATACGTAGATCAATACTGAGAACGGAGAAGTGTTACGCTACAGAGTTCGTAATAGAAAATTATGTCACGGTGGCTGCACTTTTCGATGACTCGGATATACCGTTGATAATAAATCTATTAGAAAGTTTTCTGCTGAATATTTTTTCACGGCGAGATTGGTTTCGTGAACATATTCTATTCTGCAGGCACGGAGGTAATAAATCAGTCGTAAAAATTTATTTCAACTTTCGAATGTTAATTTGACGCGGGAATATTGAATGAATATATGTAGAAGGGGGTATGCTGTCTAACGCGAATACCTATTGTACGGTGCTCAAACGAATAGGTTTCGTGATGGCTCGCGGTAAAGAAGACTGGTCGCGTACAAGCAATCAACTTAAAATCATCCGGCTACGAGGAAGTGTTTTGAAATTAATATCGTCAGAAGAGGAAGCGTATTAAAGTCCGTGCAGTGTCTCCCGCGGCAAGTAACGATCCTTGACCTAATGTATCGACGGACGGAAGTAAGGACACATCCAATCTAAGCTCTTCAATCGCGGCGTGACATTTGTCGGGAAATCGATCGACAACTGCAAATAAATGACCTATCGCGGAATCTCGTGAACAGTCGACGTTAAATTTAACCGAAGAATTGGAGTAGAGAAAACGGCTGCAGCGCGTAGCGTGATTTCACGAATGAGAAGTACGGCAAACTTTTTCTATTCCGGTGCTATCTGATCCCGTCTTCTGGCGCGATCGATCGACCGTAGAACGCGAATCGCTCATATACCCACTTCAGCACGAAACCGGTGTTACGATCGTAACTTCGCTGCTCCTATTATTTTCAGAGGAGTCGAAAGGAAAGTAGGAACGATTACGGCGCATCGAACTAGCGTAATTTATCGAATGAAATCTATACTGAGTTTCCTCTACCGGCCACGATACATATACAGTCACGATCGATGATTCTCGCGATCGATCGATGGGAACGTAAATAAACGAACGATCGCGAAACGAATCGCTTATGGTTTCTCGGACTGAAATTCACGGAAGTGTGACCGGACCCTGAAGGAGGGGTTTTGCCGTCGATTCAGGTTCTTGGGTCGCGTTACGCTCAGCAAGTTACGAAGAAAGAGAAGCCCGATATTGCCGGCGTCGCGAGTTGGGAGGTTCGTCATGATTCCACGAGTCCGAGGATAATAGGCCAGCCGGACGTGGGAAAGGATCGTCGTAAATTTTATCGGGTAACAATCGGTACGGGACTCACAATAGTGGAGTAGCTCGTCGACAAAATGACTTGGTCAAGCGAAGAGAAGCACTGCCTCCGGTTACCGTCATTGATCCCCGAATCGAGTGGACGACGATACAAAGGGAATGGCCTGTCTCGTTCTTGGCTACGAAGGAATCCCGGGACGGTTCGATAATAGCTCGTGAACGTTTGCCAAGTTCGGACGGTCGGAAATATCAACCACGATTTGAATAGTTGTCTACGTAATCACTCGATTGCCGTGTAAAAATGGAAAATTAGAACAGATAGAATGCAACTAACCCGTCTTACTCATTCGTTCTTCTTGCTCACGAAAATAATGACGAATTTCTGTAAAAAAACAACACCGCGCGCAGATACGCGGTGACTCAGCTCGCCGATGAATAACAGTAACCGGTGGAAAATACTGATTGCGGCAACGACTCGCATAACTTAAAAACTCCTTTCAACACGACGGATAACGCTCATTCATCCAGATTCCTCGCGTCCGCGGAATTGTTAAAACGCGCCGCCACATACGCGCGTGAGTCGCATCGAAGGATGCACTGCGGCAATTAAGATTCCACGCCAAAAGCAACAGCCTCGCCGAACGACAATTGCAGGCCACGGAAGAGTACCGATAGATACAAGACTCACCAGGAGCAAGACGCACGCTCGTCGGAATAGAAGAGTTCGTCTCCTACTCTGCCACTCGCGGTACAAGGTGAATTCGCTTGGAAACGCACCTCCCGGAACTTTATGGAAGAGCTATTTCCTCGGACGGAAAACAGGTGGGCGTTAAAAGCGACATCCTACGCGCGAACGAGTCTCAACGAATCCCTTCTCGGACGTGAGACACGACCTGGACATTTTATTTCCCTTCCACCACCCCCGGAAGTGACGGGAAAAAGAAGGACGTCCCATCTTCTCCTTCGTTTTCCTCTTTTTGTCGCCTTCTCCGAGCGATCGCCTCTCCCGTTTCCTGGGCGTGTAAATCATCGTAGACGAAAGGCACGCTCGATGGACCGTGACGAAGGATTAAAGACGATGGTTCAACCTCCAAGCGGAAGTTAACTGTTGCGCGGCTGACATAAGCCGGCCACCGTGCAAGTCGGTTTAATACCCGGTTTCTAATTCACGGTACAGGAGAGCGCAAACACGGGGTAAGTGTCCCCGGATTAAGATGTGTCCTAAGTTTGCGCTTCTTTTGGGAATTCAAAGGGTTCTACGTGAAAATTGAACGCCATTGCTTGCTCGTGTGCTATAGGTTTTTTACAGCGGAACTCGGTGCTTTAAGGTGTCTAATGATAGGGTGTCGTTGCAATGAACTTTGTACGGGTAGAGTTTTGAGACTGTTGGTATCTGGTGTAAAGCTCGAGGAAGGTTTTTCTCGGTTTTAACCCTTTGCACTCGACTCTCCCCTCTGAGGGGACACGAAGATACTTCGTGTTGTTACTGAGGAAAATGTATGTACAGAAAACGTTTGTTCAAATATTTGTTTCCTTAAGATTTTTCCGGGGAGTCACAAGTTAAGGCAATGAGATAGAATTAATAATCTGTGTGCTATTTAATATTTAGTAAATTCGTGGCCAATAAACTGCGGGGAGAATTCTAGTGACTGCAAGAACAACCTTCTATATATTCCTGCAATAGGCTGAATGATAAACTGCAAGTTATTGCATAAACATTGTATATGCTCGGAAGAAAGAATGACACGTGAAAGATCATAAACAAGTTATTACTGCGATATGTATTTGAATAAACCCGCAATGCACATTGGTAAATCAACTATAACGCATTCGAATGAAATAGGCTATAAAATTTCGATTTTGTTTCAACATAAATATATCAGCGAAGTTGTATGCAAAACATAATTTGAGCAGAGTATTCTTTTCAACACTATACCATTTTACACAAAATGTTGCGCTATTCGCTACTTCGTGAAGAAACATGTCCGAGTGCAAAGGGTTAAGTTGTGTTTACTCGTGACGTACTGACCGTTTTGCATGCGGTCATTCGTGTCAAATAATATTACGGTCATTCAGTGACTGTAAGTTTATGAAATTCTGTGGCTACGGAATGAAACGTTGGTCTCTCTTATTGTCTAAAGTAATCTAACGTAAAATTGTCGGTATCATGGTTGGCGACGTGACCAGGATTTTACACTGCAGTAAAGTGCCGCATCAATCTATATCGGAAGTCGGGCACTTCGCGGTGAATCACTGAGCAATCAAAAGCTCTTACTGCATAACGACAGCGACGAGGAGACCCGCGCAGCAAAAAGCATGTTTTCACCGAGAATTCAGTCACGTTTCAAGAACGAGATTTCACGTCGCTCCGAATTCTGGCTTCCCACTTTACAACAACGTTGCAGACGGACATTATAGCCGCCTCGAGAAATCAGCTGCCACACTTTACGTCGGTCTCCGACGAAATTTCACTTGACTTCATTTCAATACCAGTTCAATATTTACTCCGACCAGTCGACGCTATGTTGCGCTATCTCGGAGTGTTTTCCGCGACTACGCTGACCTTCACACGCTACGCAGCAAAATATTATTAACAAGCTCGCTCGGAAAAATACCGCGAGTGTAACAGAAAACGGGATCCTTTTCTGAGGTATGTATTCCGGGACCATCCATTATCGTCCCCGATAACAAAGTTCCTCGATTTCATAAATTCCCGGCAACCGCGTCGGAAACGTTTAATCCGCGTTCACCTAGAATCAATGGAATCCGAGCGACATGATGGAAGAAAAAAGGGGAGGACGAAAAAAAAAGTCTCGCTACGTTGCACCGCGGAACGAGTCCGCAACTCGCGGCGATGAATCATCGCGCTTTACGAGGGACACGTACATCACTTTCGGCCCGAATAATTGAGATTACATATCCGCGGTGCCGATGGCTGAAAGGCCCCGCCTTTTGTTCATTCAACGCTCTCGCATTTACATCCTGCCACCCCCGTCATCCAGCTCCTCCTCCTCCGCCTGTTCTTTCCTCTCGTCGCGTTCCGCTTTTCTCCTCCTCGCGACAAGTGCGACGCGCGTTTTTTTTCTCTCTTTTAATCACCGTAAAAGCAGCCGCGATTGAGGAACGGAACGCGACGGGAAAAGTTCGTTGCCGTTTTTCCCCATAGCCGGAGGACCCGGTAATTTCATACTAGTTTCTAAGAATCGCGTTTTCCTTTGTAGGAGCTTGCGGATTTAGTATGACGCGACAGCGTAGACTAAAGCCCATTTGATATACACGCACATGAAAATCTCGAACGTTTGCATCAGCCCGTAACGAGGCAAAATCGCCTAATACAGGATCTAATAATAAAATGTTGAAAGTCTGCCGCGTATCGTTTGCCCGAAAAAGTATGGACGTTCAAACTACGGTTCCTATCTCACGCGAACTATTCTACCGCTTCCGCACTATTCCGCAGACAAAGACCGTAAGCTGGGAGCCAACTGTACGTATTCGGTCAATGACTTCCCACGGCGATCGACAAAATCATGTGTTTCATATGGATATCGGGCCTTAAAAGTTATAGAGAACTTCCGTTGCCCGAACAGAATTGCTGGTACCGAGAAAAGTTTTCACGCGGCACGATTATCTGGCTCAGGCCAGGTGAGTCAGGTCTGGCCGATTACCGGGCTAACGGCAGGCGCGACGACTGAAGTGGCAAGAGAGAAGAAATTATACGCGGCGATGGGTTTTTAACGTGCAACGCTGACTGCTGACATGCCTCGCCGACTGTGACATCAGTCGCCGGCAGGTGGCGGCAGTCTACGGGGACTCGACACGTCGAACATAATGTGTCTGGCCTGGGTGGTACCGTTTCCACTGCTGATGACCGGCTATTAAATTCAACTTTTTCTTACCCAGCCATCTCATTAGTTTTTCTCGGCAATTCGTGCGAGTGTCAGTTGTTATTCAATTACGGATGTATTCTGCATTACAGCCTATAGGCAGCGTGATTTGTGAAGTGTATATCTGGGTGTCATTTATAGCTTAGCGCGAAGGAAACGAACGTATGGTAAACAATTGTTCGTCATCCTGACCGCGACGATCCCCGTGTCAATGCACTTAGTGCCGACGTTGCGTGCATGTGCATTGTCTTATCGCGGACTTACGTAAAGTTGGGAAAACGCCTTTGCACCGAACGTACTTTCCTTTCGTTGCGTAAGTCGATGCTATGAACGGATGAATGAGGGACGCTACTATTTTTTTAACAACAATAATTACCGTTGTTCGTTTGATTGCGTGGCAGAAGGGAGAAAAAAGTACGTTGCCCGCGGAAACAGTTTAATTACCTGATTTTTACACGATAAACGAGCTAATCAATTCCGCAAATGTGAGAGAGTCGCGAGTTCGGGTGAAGCGACGTCTTTCATGTCCCCTTTCCTTACGCACGTGAGAATTTGCGGGGAGTCTCTTCGGCTACCGGTACCTCAATAGCCGACGCTTCAATTAGCGGTAGTCTTGCGACATGGGCAACAATCTGTACCGTTACTTTGCGCGCAATTTCGTTTCCAGGTTCAGACGGCACAGGTCGCCACAAAGACAAACTGAAGCTCCATCCATAGAAGCCACACAATAAATAGATAAGACACCAGATATCACGTCGCCGACCACGCTAATACATAAATCTAATCTTAACTCAATGATCAATCGCTTCATTAACAGACAACCGGATGCTGAATAGAATCGATCTACCGCATCGTACGTGTGAATGCAATTTTTGAAAGGCTAACTCGCCCGGCAACATTCTTTCCGTTGAATTCAATGGATGGTAACGATGCCGAGGAGCAGATTTTAACAGGAGTGAATTTAACATACGCGCGGGCGAATTCACTTATGCCACACGATACTTCCTGCTTTTTAATTCTGGCGTAAGTTCATACAAGGGACACGTATCAGGCTGTTACATCTGCGCCCACGTTCTTTAATCCTTAGAAGTGTTTGGGGGAAGCCAGAGGCGGACAAAGGCGAGGCGTTACATGAGTGCGACAAGTGTCTTGATTCTGCCGCCTAAGTTACACGACCGAAAATCTCAGAGGGCTCGTTGCCGGGCAACTCGATCGTTACGTCGCCAAGGAACTTGCGTCATTTCTCGTTAGATTAACCCTCAAACAGTGCGGGCGTGCCTCTGCAAGCAATGCGGTACTCCGATTACTTATGTACTACGCTCTGGTCATTTTTATTCTACGTATGGAACACTGCAGACTTTCCTTTCTCCGTTGCCTCGCGTCTCAGATTTTTCAGCGCGGTCGTATGTAGAGCTTGAAGCCTGATGCGTTGTTTTGCCTTATAAAATATTAGGGTATTGTTACGCTCGTTAACTACTTTGTATTTTTGATTATTATTTTTATATATGTAGAATTAAGATTTTATCTAAACGAGGTCTTTCGTGTTCTTGAATTGCTCCGCTTTCATTATGTACAGTACCGTAAGGTACGAACAATGGGGATCGTCATGCTTTGGCGTACTTGTTTTCTTGAAGTGACTTGATCCGGAAGTTTAAAGAAAAGTACGATGTCCATACGATAAAGCGTACTATATTCAGCAGTCATCGCACACAACAAAAGTGTATTCTTTGAACGAACATCCTTTACGCGGTAAACATGCTCCCGCTAGACCGTTAGTAATTATTAGGTTGTCACGTATGAGTTTACATAAATGGCCAGTCGGAATGTCTGTCTAACTGTCTTACGACTACCGCATCAAACTCTGTTGTAATATGAACAGTAACTCGACGTTGTCTGGTGTTTGTTGAAAACTCCAATTTACCCGGTGTTCCGGTAGAGAATATATTGAAATTAGTTCTGCCATATTATAACAGGAAGCCTCGCTCGCCCCGTACACCGACTAAGTGCTCACGGTACGAAGCTTAAAACGTCGTGTGCTGCTTGGGCCGATGCAAAAGTTTGCAAAATCCACCGCGTAAAGGAGAACTCCGCACAAAGAAATTTTCACGCGTCGGATGATTTTCCCGCTGAACGGCGATGCAAAAGCGGTTGAAAGAAAAATATCGTGTTACTTGTTTAATGGAGCAGACGTAGCCAAGGTCGGCTGCGCGTCCGTGAGTCGGAATAGCGATAAAACATTGCGATATTGATATTGCGGCATGGATCCCGCGAGATCTCGTCCTTCTACAATCACCGTCACGAGGCACGTTATTCTATTGCGTTTCTTGTCTCCTTTTCCCGGCTTCCCTCCCCCCGACATTCCGGCTCTTTCTGCCTCTTGCAATTCCGCATTTAACGAGCGTAAGAGGCGCGATAGAGAAATCTCAAGGAGCACGGCGGCATACTTCGCCGTTTTTGTAAACGAGCCCCGAAGTCACGCACTGCGAATATATTTGCATGCCTCCGGCGTACTTGGAGTGCACATCGGAACGGTGCACATGCAGGAACGTTTCACTTTTCTCCCTTCCTCTCTTTTACCTCCCTTTCACCTCTCTCTCCTTCTGACGCCATTGCCTCTCGACCTTCTTCGCCTCTTCACGTTTGACGAAAGTCGCACAGTACTCTGCAATATTTTTCTAATTTCCTTTGACGCATTTTCCACCCGTTACATCGGCCGGAACATCTTATGAACGATCGAACTTCAGGACGAGTGTTCGGTAGATTTGTAATCGGCCTTGTGTCGAAGATAGATTTAAAAATGTTCGGTGCCGATGTCAATGAATTCGAGTTTAAACGAGTTTCGGCTAGTGGCCGTTAAACGTCGTACAGATCATTTTCCACCCGTTACATCGGCCGGAACATCTTATGAACGATCGAACTTCAAGACGAGTGTTCTGTAGATTTGTAATCGGCCTTGTGTCGAAGATAGACTTAAAAATGTTCTGTGCCGATGTCAATGAATTCGAGTTTAAACGAGTTTCGGCTAGTGGCCTTTAAACGTCGTACAGATCATTTTCCACCCGTTACATCGGCCGGAACATCTTATGAACAATCGAACTTCAGGACGAGTGTTCGGTAGATTTGTAACCGGCCTTGTGTCGAAGATATACTTAAAAATTTTCTATGCCGATGTCAATGAATTCGAGTTTAAACGAGCCTTGTTCAACGTCGTACAGATCATTTTCCACCCGTTACATCGGCCGGAACATAACCGGCCTTGTGTCGAAGATATACTTAAAAATTTTCTACGCCGAACGTCGAGTTTCGGTTACAGTCGTATCATTTTCCACCCGTTACATCGGCCGGAACATCTTATGAGCGATCGAACTTCAGGACGAGTGTTCGGTAGATTTGTAATCGGCCTTGTGTCGAAGATAGATTTAAAAATGTTCTGTGCCGATGTCAATGAATTCGAGTTTAAACGAGTTTCGGCTAGTGGCCGTTAAACGTCGTACAGATCATTTTCCACCCGTTACATCGGCCGGAACATCTTATGAACGATCGAACTTCAGGACGAGTGTTCGGTAGATTTGTAACCGGCCTTGTGTCGAAGATATACTTAAAAATTTTCTACGCCGATGTCAATGAATTCGAGTTTAAACGAGTTTTGGCTAGTGGCCTTTAAACGTCGTACAGATCATTTCCTACGGAACGACCCGTAAATTAATCTCACTGTTTTCTCCGCTGATTTTCCGGTCGATTTACTTTCCAACTTCACCGTAAAATCGTTTCTCTCGATAGTTTGCTAATCTCAAGTTTCGTAGCAGACAAAGAAACGTTTGCCCGTTATGATTTGCGTTCCTGTTTTAAGCAAAGCGTTTTTCTCGCTTCAATACTCCGTACGTTAATCGAAGAAATATTTTACGAGTTTTCAACATGGAGAATCTGAAATAAACAAGCGTCGGACTTTATTTATCAGGCCGGCGAGTTTGAATTCATTGAGTTAAGCGAGTTTAAATTATTCTCTGCTAAACGACATGTAGATTATTCCTCGCTGAGCGGTTCGTAAATTATTCCCCTCGTTCCGTTTCGGCACTCATTGCGCTGCGAATTTCTCTCTCGCGACATGTTTGCATTAAAGGTGCATCATCGGTTTGCGTGGTCATTGAAATCCAACCAACCTGCGACGGATTATGAAATTTATCACTGCCCGTTTGATGCTATTCCGTGCGAGCACACATTTGAACTTAACACCCCGCGTTCCTATAAACCACAGACATGCGAGAGTACATAATTAGCGAACGCTTTGATCAAGTTATACTAATTGAGCGTTGCCTAAGTTTCGACTGATTTTACATTAAACTAATACGAACTGTGCGAGAACCGATACCGACTGACGACTGACAGTTTGTTCCGCTGACAGCCGTTTTGCGAAAGTTACAAGCGAAAACATGTAGTCACAACTGAATGGACACGGAGTTACGACAAAAACCCATTGTGCGAAATTGACGATAACTAACACACTCCGTCGTGGATCGTTAAATTCGGTCGTTACTCTTGGCGCCGGCGTAAATTCGACAATTCGGAACACGACATCGCCGCCCACACCTTGCAATTCGGGGGAGAAAGGTTCGGTCCGAGCCATCGGCCACGGCCTTCATTCCTCCCCTGCATCGGGAACAATATACTCGACGAGTTAAAAGGAGACTACGTTGAAAAATAAATCATCAATTTTCCAAAATGTTCAATTTTCTTTTGTAGGCTAAGTACTTATCGGACTGCCCACGTAAATGCCCTGCTCGCTTTGGCGCCTCATTCCTAACGCGTCTTCCCATCGCTTCACCCCGCCTGATTAAAAAAAACGTCTAGTCTATCGTTCGACATGTGCTCGTGCGGCGTCAGACAGAAAAATCTCACTTGTCCTCTCGCCGTAAAGCGGGCAAGTAAAAACAGCTGTTTTTTGCCGACATCGTATGGGGCTTTAACATGCAAGTACGCGCTGATGCGAGTTTCACGACGGCACAAACACGTTTCACTTTTTTAGTGTGCTCGTACACGCAGAAATGTTTCACTTTTTCACTTTTTCCTCTGCCTCCCCCTTCCTTGAACATCTCTGTGCTTGTCCCGCTAGTCTATCCGCTTGTGCCTCACACCGCGCATTCCAGCAGCGAAGTTCAATTTACGGACTGTAATGAGCGATAGAACGACGAAAATTCATTCATTCGGTTGCCATGATTAAACAGCGCAGCGTAAATTTTGAATTTTCGCTCAGCAATTCGCCGACCGAAAATGAGCGCGTCGTTGCACGTTTTTCCTGACGCCGGGGATCAGCTCGCGACCGATTACGTTTAAATTATTCCGCGAGCTTTCAAACATTCGGGTTCTGCGCGGAAGAAGGAAAATTGAATTGTAGACCCCGGGAGGAAGATGGTTTCCAAAGTGTCTGTCGGGAAGGTCTCAGTTGATTTTGCGCAATTTTCGCGCAGTGACCGTTTTAATGACGAGCAAGAAATGCTTTTTGGACAGATGTTTTTTAATTTTCTTGCTCCTCGAGGAAATTGAAAATTGCGCGCTTACAGAATTACTTGCGCCTTCGTCGTTTTTGAACCCTGCATTACGCAGATTTCATTGATTTGCCAGAACGCGACAGAACGGTTACGATTGCGTAAGTTATTATGCGATTATTTTTATCCTGACGCAACGCGCGTGAATTACTATGTAACGATAAACGTAATTTTCGCGCAGTGACCGTTTTAATGATGAGCAAGAAATGCTTTTTGGACAGATGTTTTTTAATTTTCTTGCTCCTCGAGGAAATTGAAAATTGCGCGCTTACAGAATTACTTGCGCCTCCGTCGTTTTTGAATCCTGCATTACGCAGATTTCATTGATTTGCCAGAACGCGAAAGAACGGTTACGATTGCGTAAGTTATTATGCGATTATTTTTATCCTGACGCAACGCGCGTGAATTACTATGTGCACTCGTAACGATACAACCGTTACATCACGGTTATCGAGAGATAAGAGTCGCTCGCGGTCCATCTCGAGAAGTGATGTAATATCATTGAACGCGCGTTAGACGCTCGAATTAATTCGCTCGGTCGCCTTTCGTACTCGGAAACGTCAATAGCCACTCTTGTGAATAGAGAACGTTCAAATGACTTTAGCGTCGTTCCATAGAATAATTGTTGGCAAACAACGGATTTATAGCTCAATTTTCTTAGCCGTACGTATATAGAATGACATTTCGCATAAGTCACACGGATGAGATTATCGAAATGTCAATTGAGTATATCCCTTAATTCCTGCCCGATAATCAAGTTGGAGCGATTGCGACGAACGTCACTAAATCAACGATTAAAGACCGCCTACGCGCGAAGAGAGAACTTTCCATTTTATTAATCCGTCTCAACGCGGCGTTTGGACTCGTTGAAACGGAAAAAGCTGACACATTTACGCTCGAATAAAAACGTCAGCCGCGCTCTTTCTGCCAGGGGTTAATCCTTGGGGTGGTCAGACGCGCCTTCGGACACGCCTTGGAGAATAACTCTCTCCACTCGCGTTGCCGGCATAAAACCCGACAGACGTTCGAGGCTTTTGCCGTGGTACCGGTCGGTTCTGCCATCTGGCGTGTTTTTTTCAAGCCTCCGCGGCGTACCGGTGAAAGGAGTTAATTTCCAGCTGCGGCAATTAATTCAATGCGCCTGCTGCGTCATGCGTTTCAATTCGATCGCGACCTTCGACAGATTACCCGCGGTTGCGTAAAAATGTCGGCACCGCCTGACATCGGCTAATTTTGGCCAATTGACATTAAGTCAATCAGGGAACCGTCGATTAAAATAGCCATCCTGATATCGTAGTATTTAATGTCAATAATTGACGGTCGCACGAACATAATGCCCGATCGTTGGAGAAATGAGAATTTAACACGTTGACTGCCACGGTGGTCACCGGTGACCGGCGCAAAGATTTTACTATAAATGCAAAAAAATTTGCCATGAAGCCTATTTGCAATCTTGCAAAAGCAATTGATATTGGAATGGTGCTTCGATACTTTGGCTTCTAACAACCATGCGTTATCTTTATTTTGCACGATTTAATTATACTTTGCAGTATTTCATCGCATCGCGGTTCTAACATAGCAAAATACGTGGTGACCGGTACAAAAGATTTGACTAAAAATGCAAAAAATTCGCAATGATGCCTACTTGCAATCTTGCAAAAGCAATTGATATTGGAATGGTGCTTCAATACTTTGGCTTCTAACAACCCTGCGTTATCCTTATTTTGCACGATTTAATTATACTTTGCAGTATTTCATCGCATCACGGTTCTAACATAGCAAAATATGTGGTGACCGGCACAAAAGATTTTATTAAAACTGCAAAAAATTTGCCATGAAGCCTATTTGCAATCTTGCAAAAGCAATTGATATTGGAATGGTGCTTCAATACTTTGGCTTCTAACAACTCTGCGTTACCTTAATTTTTCACGATTTAATCATACTCTGCACTATTTTATCGCATCGCGGTTCTAACATAGCAAAATACGTGGTGACCGGTACAAAAGATTTGACTAAAAATGCAAAAAATTTGCCATGAAGCCTATTTGCAATCTTGCAAAAGCAATTGATATTGGAATGGTGCTTCGATACTTTAGCTTCTAACAACTCTGCGTTACCTTAATTTTTCACGATTTAATCATACTCTGCACTATTTTATCACATCGCGGTTCTAACATAGCAAAATACGTGGTGACCGGCACAAAAGATTTTACTAAAAATGCAAAAAATTCGCAATGAAGCCTATTTGCACTCTTGTAAAAGCAGTTGATATTGGAACGGTGCTTCAATACTTTGGCTTCTAACAACTCTGCGTTATCTTTATTTTGCACGATTTAATTATACTTTGCAGTATTTCATCGCATCGCGGTTCTAACACAGCAAAATACGTTGTGACAGGCACAAAAGATTTTACTAAAAATGCAAAAAATTCGCAATGATGCCTATTTGCAATCTTGTAAAAGCAATTGATATTGGAACGGTGCTTCAATACTTTGGCTTCTAACAACTCTGCGTTACCTTAATTTTTCACGATTTAATCATACTCTGCACTATTTTATCGCATCGCGGTTCTAACATAGCAAAATACGCTTGGCAGTCACGTGTTAACATCGCGTCTCGCGTGGGCGGTCGATCAAATTGTGAATTGAGAACCGATAAACGGTAACAGGAAGAGAGCATATGACTGCGACACAACGGGACAATATACTCGCTGAACTCTGCAAATCGCGTCTTGAAGTATCATCGTGAATCAAAGGAATCGTATTTGAAGTTCCTCCTACCGCTGTCGCGCAAAAGGTTCGCGGCACTAGCAATCAGCGTTCACACCCAAGGGAGTTTTTCGCATGAACGCAAATCAGAGAAAAATGCCGAACGCAGCCGAGGAGTTCAGTCAATGCGGCGCGCGACCTCGAAGGCTGCGATCCATTTGAGCAATAATCTCTCGCGGCGATCTATCGACTCGCAATTTCCTCTCGCCGTTACTCGTGACCTTTGACGTTAAAGAAAGGCCCCTCCTCTATCCTCTGCAAGTCGATCGATTCTCTCCCCGGCTCCTATGCGCGTCATACATATCCGTTCAGGGAAAGGGAACGCCTAAGATCCACATCGCGATCTTAATCCCATAGACTTCTTATCCGCAGAATTCCGCAAGATCCCAGGGCGCGAAAGAATCTTAATCGAAAGCACTTCTTCAGGCACCCCGAGTCTGTGCGGAGTAATTTAACGCGAAGGGCCAGCCTCGCTTTTCGCAGGCATCGCCTATTGAACCGCGGGTATAAATTAGAACTATGCGCAGTTATCAACCGTCTAGATCTACGGGCATATAAGATCGTTCGCGGGGGCAATTAAAAATAAGTGGATTTATAGAACAGAGCGCGCGAGCGCGTTGATATATGAACCTGGGGTGGTTCGCGAGATCGCACGTTCAGATGAGCGCGCGGAAAGCATGTATCGCGCGCAAGCAACAAGCCACAGGTGTAGGCAAAGGCGGAAAATGCTCGCCGGAGTCGTAAGTTAGCAGGCGAGCCGCGCTGCTTTATCTTGCCTGACGAAGTTTAATATCGCTACGCAATATACGCAGCACATAATCGCGCGACTCGCTCGTGCACCGGGATTCGGGCTTTAAACCTGAGCACACACGGCGGAGGAATTTATTGCGGCAGCCTTCGCCGATTCCGCCGCCGACTTCGCGCACCTACGTCACGGACTTTCGCATCTGAAAATTCCTTTTTTCGCCCGCGCACCTTTTGACGCTTAACAGCCACTCGGCCGCGCGCGCTTTACACACTCTCGGCACCTTTTGCCGCTCCGAAAATATTGACGTTTTCCCCGCGAGAACTAGGGCAGAAAGCAGCAACACAAAGGCGGATCGAGATCTCGATTACGATTCGCACAGTTGGCGCGCATGAGAGAAAATTGCCCCCGTCTGGAGCGAGGATTTTTTCCCCGGTTTAATGATAATTCCTGTAAAGAGGCTGCTCGCGTGATGATCGCGTCTAGGGTGAAACAATGGACAATGGTGATTATCTCGGTACGATTGCGTTGCGACGAGTCTGCAACACGCCGCCGTGCAGATGTAATTGTGCGTTGCGCATTTATGTATCGCGATGCGCAACGATAATTATCCCTTTGACTGCTATGGGCGCATATATGCGTCCGCCGAAATCTATGGGTGTCGACTATGGGCGCATATATGCGTCCCCAATTGTTTCGATTTCTTACCTATTGCAGCAGCAATTATTAACCCTTTCGCTACGGTGGGTCTCGCCGCGGAGTTCCTCGCCGAAAATGGGAACATTAAACGCACGCAATCGGGGCCACGACTTTTGTCTCAAAAACGACTTTGTGATATTACTTTTAGAAGGAAAATGATTTGTGTTCATAATTTTCCGTGATTATCTCGGTACGATTGCGTTGCAACGAGTCTGCAACACGCCGCCGTGCAGATGTAATTGTGCGTTGCGCATTTATATATCGTGATGCGCAACGATAATTATCCCTTTGACTGCTATGGGCGCATATATGCGTCCGCCGAAATCCATCGGTGTCGACTATGGGCGCATATATGCGTCCCCAATTGTTTCGATTTCTTACCTATTGCAGCAGCAATTATTAACCCTTTCGCTACGGCGGGTCTCGCCGCGGAGTTCCTCGCCGAAAATGGGAACATTAAACGGACGCATTCGGGGCCACGACTTTTGTCTAAAAAACGACTTTGTGATATTACTTTTAGAAGGAAAATGATTTGTGTTCATAATTTTCTGTGATTATCTCGGCACGATTGCGTTGCGACGAGTCTGCAACACGCCGCCGTGCAGATGTAATTGTGCGTTGCGCATTTATGTATCGCGATGCGCAACGATAATTATCCCTTTGACTGCTATTGGCGCATATATGCGTCCGCCGAAATCTATGGGTGTCGACTATGGGCGCATATATGCGTCCCCAATTGTTTCGATTTCTTACCTATTGCAGCAGCAATTATTAACCCTTTCGCTACGGCGGGTCTCGCCGCGGAGTTCCTCGCCGAAAATGGGAACATTAAACGCACGCATTCGGGGCCACGACTTTTGTCTAAAAAACGACTTTGTGATATTACTTTTAGAAGGAAAATGATTTGTGTTCATAATTTTCTGTGATTATCTCGGTACGATTGCGTTGCGACGAGTCTGCAACACGCCGCCGTGCAGATGTAATTGTGCGTTGCGCATTTATGTATCGCGATGCGCAACGATAATTATCCCTTTGACTGCTATGGGCGCATATATGCGTCCGCCGAAATCTATCGGTGTCGACTATGGGCGCATATATGCGTCCCCAATTGTTTCGATTTCTTACCTATTGCAGCAGCAATTATTAACCCTTTCGCTACGGCGGGTCTCGCCGCGGAGTTCCTCGCCGAAAATGGGAACATTAAACGCACGCATTCGGGGCCACGACTTTTGTCTAAAAAACGACTTTGTGATATTACTTTTAGAAGGGAAATGATTTGTGTTCATAATTTCCTCATGAACGTATTTTTAATTCAACAATATAATTGATATTTTTACATTACACAACAAAATATATAATTATAACATAATACTGAGCAATCATTTTGTAGCCGGTGACTATAGTCACCTGTCGTGTATGGGGGTTGTTTTCTGGCGGATGACTAGAGTCACCCATAGTAGCGAAAGGGTTAATATACGAGATGAATACAGATGCGTACTTTATCAAATAATTTTCTTGCACCATTTAATTTGGCGCAAACGAAGAATTATCATTAGCGCATAGTTGCGCCTTACATAATCAATGAAAGTTCACACCAGCAAAAAGTGTTTCGTCTTCAGCGATCGCTTCGGCCGGAAGTATTCAGCACTCAAATGTTATAAATGACATATGAATTTGCGCGATCACTTCGGCGGTGCTTCTTCGTTTCTCGGCGAATCGCGCATATTCATTTCTTTGCCCCGCCTATCTCCGACGGCCACTATCGGTGGTAAAGTAAACTGGTTAGCGTATCAGACAAGAGAACAGGAACAAAGCACTGGCGAAAGAATCCCAATCTCGATGCCCAGCGGGTAGGATTCACCGTTAGAAAATGTCTCTCGTCTTTTTTCCTGCTGTCTACCTGTGGCAGAGCGTGGCGTGTTGCCGGACCGCCCGAGCGTGCTTTATCCATCCGGTAATTAGTTGAGAATCTAGTCGAGAAAAAATGCGAGCAACAGCTCGGGCTTTCGGTTCACGAACGCCGTTAATGCGCCGTTTATAACGAGGAGGACGGAGGAGAAGAAGCTGACTGCTTGTAAAATGATCTTGATATCTACCGGCGTTTAATGGATCGCGATATTTGCTTGAAACAGTTAAGCGTCTAACGAAGTAATGCTATCCTTCGTAGCAAATTGAGCAACATTGTATATACACGTTCCGCAATGCAGAGTACCGGCAGCAAGAAAATTATAGTTTGCGAGGCTACGAATCGGGAGTTTAATTATCCTCTAGGATTAACTGGAGCAAAATTAGCGTCGCGTTGTCAAATTAGCCGGATGCTGATTTCTGCCCGGTAAGAGATAGAACGACAGTGATGGAATACAGCGAGTGACATTTAACCCTTTGCACTTTGACCTTTCCGGAATTAGGTATGCCGCCAACTCGAAGCAGTAGACAGATCCCTTGCGACGCGTCGGAGGAATTTAAACATAGACCTTCCAACAAAATGTTTCCGCCGCTAATTAGATGCAGCGGATTATTTACAGCGCGGTAGATAAACATTTTATAATCGTTCGGCGCGGAAGATTTTACAAGGTTGTTCTCCGATTAACTATGCGAGGTGATAATTCGAGGCATCGCATGCATCGCCTATTTTATCGGAACAAGCGTGCAAGATGATTAATCATAGAAGTGCACGATGTTACCCGAGTGACAGGCGGTTTTGAAAATTTCCATTCAACTGAGTGACTGACAACGCTCGCGCGCGCCCTGTATTTGTACACAAATAGCGAGAAACATTACCATCTGTTTTATGGCCTCACGATACGCACACGCTCTCAATTATACGCGGTGATACGAGCAGTTTCAGCGTAACTGCTCATTTCGAGAAACGTACCAAAAATAACTGCAACACGAGTCTCCCGTTAAATGGCCGCGCATTGAAAGATCACTGTATCTTAAACTCTTGCGACAGATAACGACGACATTTGCCTACATGTGTCACTATCGGACAACATTAAGCATGATGAAAAACGAACGGCTTTAACGTAAATGACGTTCAGTTAGCCGTAGATTTATATATTTATTTTCCTTTTATCGCTTCATAAATCTTACGGTGATCATTTTGTCGGCCATTATTTGATGGTCTAACGCGAAAATAACAGCCCTCTTAATAAAGCGTCAGTTTTATAAGGCAGCTTTTTGTGTCACTCACCAATTAATACTGACAAATCTGACAATCGGCTATACAGCGGTAGTGCCTCAAACCAGGTTCTCAACGCGGTTCAATGAATTCCCCTACCTATTATTAACACCACAATAAATCTTCCCGTTCATTGTTAACAGACTCGCATTGGGAATCCATACAAAATCAATTTGCGGCAGTTTAAACGCGCAAGCGAGGAAGAGAAGCCTATAGACCCATTTGCACGTGGCACAATGACGGATTTATTGATCGTAAATATGGCTTAACAATTTCGCACAAACGTGAAGGCCACGCATGTATATATACACATATATATACATGCATACATAACGGTAGCTGCACATGTACACTTTCGCATGCATGTACGCATATGTAAATTTTCGAATTTTTGTTTACAAAGTGTTACTTTCGAAAAATTACTTAACACTTTGACTGCCAAGCGTATTTTGCTATGTTAGAACAGCGACGCAATGAAATACTGCAGAGTATAATTAAATCGTGCAAAGTAAAGGTAACGCAGAGTTATTAGAAGCCAAAATATTGAAGCACCGTCCCATTATCAATTGCTTTTACAAGATTGCAAATGGGCTGCATTGCGAATTTTTTGCATTTTTAGTAAAATCTTTTGCACCGGTTACCGGTGACCACCGTGGCAGTCAATGCATTAAATGCATCACACTTGAAAGTGCATTAAAATCCAGCTAACAGCATGTATATTAAGCATGTCCAGAATTAATTTACTGCTTGTTTTTTTAAATACTATAAACGTCGCGATTGTTACTAACCACTTAATCAGCGTATGCTAACGTAAATAGAATGAAAGTAATGTCGTAAGTGATGCTAGATCACTTTTCGATCGGAGAACGAGAATTCAACGGTACCCGCACTCAACGTAAAATTCTCCGATTGAAGCTCAAGAACGTAATATTAGACTCTCTCCATCCCCGAGAAATGAATACGAAGTCTCAACGCTACTTCCACTTATCTGGGTTTGCCACTGAATCATAAAGATATACGGAAGAAAATTGAGCGAATATTGACACGACCTTTTTCAGCGGCACGATTTTTCCTGTTAACAATACGGGGAAGTGCTCTTGATAAAGGTAACCACTTGCGCGATAAATATCTTAGTGCGACAAGACTTAAGGTGACATCCATTTTATGAGGCCATTTTAAAATTAGCACGTGCATGAAGTGTTTCGAGAAAATTTATTCCGCAAAGTCAATTAGCTGACGAAGCGAATCCTATTCCTTATCGGACATTGAGTGCACGTGCTTACACGGTACACAAAGCGCATAATTACAAGCCACTCGTCTCACGTGCTTGCAGTCTCAATAAAAACGCCTAGCCGGGGTTGTAACGATGGAGAATCCGACAAAAATCCGTAAAGGTCGTGCCTCGCAGGCGCCTTCAGGTTTAAATATTGGCGCCCAGGCATGTTTGCAAAGCCGTTTCCGTGCGCCGAGTATACCAACTTGATAACGATGATTGTTATTTGTTAAGGAGGGCACGGTCCTCGCACGAGAATAATGATTTTTTTGTCTGTCGGAACAAAACAGAGTTGATTGCGTAAGAAGCCGCCAAGCCTTTTAACGAGAGTGTGTACATAAAGAATACATTTTTCTCACTGTACCGAATGTGAACACCGAATGTCACGGCGGGTAGTTGGGTACGTTCAAATGAACGAATCAGCCTCTATAAATAGTAACTGCCGTTCGAAATCACAATCTTCGTTAGCGCGATTATATTGCGAGAACACTCAGCGAACGTTTCCAACTAACCGACGCGCGTTCATCACAACGTCCGCGCGAATTAAACTGTTTTCTGTCCAAATTGAGCTTCATTCAACTTTGCGAACGAAAATAAACCGACCTGCCCGACACCTGTTATTCTTTTAGCTCCGCAGCTCGCTCGCGGCCAGACCGCCGCTATATATTTTCCGCCTGGAATTTCGAACTTTCTCTCGTTTCCGTTCGATCCAGTGGACTTTCTCGCTGGTCGGCCGCTGTCAATTCGAATTATTCCGCCTAATGTGAACTTTTGCGACCGAACAAGCCGCGTTGCGTTACGTCATAGCGCGCGAATATTTACACCGCCGGTTCGGGATTAGACAAAGATTATTTAACAAGATTGAGCCGGCTTGCTGTCTACCGCCCGTGCTTATTTACTTGACTCTCAGGAACGACTGCAAAAAACCCGGCCGTGACGCAACGATGCGCTGTCGCCGAGAATTTTGAGGGTAACATCGTAAAAGCTGCATACAAATATTATTGCAACGCCTCTTTTAGCGCTCTCGGCTCGCGCACCTTGCCAAAATCGAGAGATAAGTGCCCCAAAGCCCTTGTCAGCCTCGCGATCGAACTAAAGCTCCGAGAAATACGTGGGCTTAAGAAGTTTAATGCAGCCGGCTTTCGTAACCGGGCAAAACGAAGTCGCTCGGAAATTTCTTAAAATTCCTACTCACCGGTCCGATAGACTTTCGAGATATGGCGACGGACGACTTTCGACGTAACTGGCAAAATGACACTTACTCTTACGTGTCGCTGAATTTACGTAACGCAGAGGCTGTACGGCTAAGAGCGTGTTTCGCGTAGCTACAAGATGAAAGGAGCGGAAATGGGATACGTGAGAAATATAAAAGAAGCCCCGCTCTACATCCCGTCATTATTCATGACCCGTGACGGGGTAGGGCCAGGCCGGGAAGTAAGACGCGCGGACACTCCTTCCTTCGTTCGCAAAAGATTCCCTGTGATTTTTAGTGCCTCTTTCCCGCGGTTTCATCGGGCACGCAACGGCCGACATAAAGTTCCGTGCCGTGCGCATCGTTTTTCATGCCGGCGACTGGACTTACGGAGCCGTTCACCCTGAACACGCCAATTTCACGATCGGCATTAATAACAGGAACGCACGCTTGTCCCCGAACGCTGTCGAGAATCTCGGGTATGTCTAGTACCGACCGGATCGCCCGAACAGTTTCTCATTGAAAGTTCAAACGGTCCTCGATAAGATTAGCTTCTTTATTGCCCCCGTCGCGGGTATCAGCGGAGAATCATAATAATAAAGAGCGGCGGAACGGATCGGGGGATACGAAAAGAGAAGCTGCGCGGCGAAAGTTTAGTGCATAGACGGAAGAAGGATTGGGCGGGGAAAAGTTGAGGCCGAGAAGTTTCGAGATGCCGGAGACTCTTCTGAAATACTTGTCTAACTCGTTGGCAACTCCCTTATGCGCTTGCGTAAATTAGTCTTAGCAGACGGGTTCCCGGCCGAAGTTGCGAGTTTAGTAATACCGCAGGGTTACGAGATGCGGAAAAGCGAACGGTTATATCTGACGACCGGTTACACGGTGAATAGAGCAACGTGACTTTGCGCGTCTAGCGATATTGAGATATCGTTGTGACGAAAATGGAATGTCGTTACTCAGATGCAAAGAGAGTCACGGCTTCAAAAGCAGAGGTCGCGAATAAAAATCCCGCCAGCCATTAACACTAGAACTACCGACAATTCAGCAAACCTACTTCTACCAAAACCAGTCAAAATGACTGGTCTTAAAAAAATACTTAATAATAGAATATTTTTAAATTTGTTGCTTCATTACTTTCTTACAAAAGGAAATCCATGTTTTGTGTAATACATTTTTGGTATTATTAACTTATTTAATGAGTTAGGATTATCCCTTACGCATTAGTAAACACAATGCTCCTCGCGTATGGTTCCGTCTGCAGCAATTTCATTTTATGATTCTAGTAAAATACTTTCATTAGAATCTTCAGAACTTGAAAACACTCGAACACGTCTACTTTTACGTAAATTCGAATTATTTTCACATTCGCTTTCTAAAAATTTCTGAACATATTCTTTGTCTAAATCATCATTGTCACTTCTGTCACTATCAACAAGATTATCGTGAATACCCCATGATTAAATTTCATTTTCTTCTGGTTCATCTTCACAGTCATAATGTTCACCATCTTCTATATCAGAGCATTCCATTGGTATATCATTCAATTTTTGCAATACTTCACAAGTTTTCAATCGTTTTGCCATTTTCAGGGCTTAAAAAGACTAGAACAAAACTATTTATTATAAAAATGAGTATATAATATTTGTATTTATTTTCTCATCTTGCGCTAATTGAAATAATATGTCGTATACTGAATATATTGTTATATGAACAAGAGCATGATGGTCTTCCAGCGGCTGTTATAAACGCACTGATTGAATGCAGTAACTTTTTTATTTGATGGTTGTTTTTACAATGTTGCCTGATATAATACCGTGATCTGACAAGCGAGCAAATTCCAAAACAAAACAATAACACATTCCTAACAGAATTTTCAAATGTTTTACGACTTCAGATCTAAATGAACGCCTTAACCCTTAGCACTCCGTAGGCTCCGCTGAATGTTTTTAACATGATTGCGCTTAAAATGTTGCCGTACCGTCGACGTTGGCAATTGATAACTGTAGTTAAAACGTGATCAGTCTCTGCAATGTTGTTACAATTAAACCGTTTTTTGACCTTTTGTATAGCACATGTAATTCTTCTCACTTAAAATAAAACTCCGTTTCACTCATTCTGCTGCGAAAATGTGCCGGAGCGCTAAGGGTTAATAAATACCAGTCAAAATGACTGCTGTTGGTATAAGTAACCATAGTATAAATTTATTTTGATTCATAATAAATAACATTTAAAAAATATATTTTACTATTTCTTTAGTTATCGCCGCAAAAGTCATTACACCATTTCGGAAAAAAAAATGTAACATAAAGTAGAAATATTTAAATCAAATTGTAAAACCAGTCAAAATGACTGGTGCGGTAGTTCTAGTGTTAAGTCCGCCGTTGAAGCGTCGGTATCTTTCGAAGAACGAACCGTCATATTTCCGTTTTTGCGTCCGCATCTCGCGCAGAAACGGGTTCATGTTCGTGACGTCCGCATCGCATTCGCGAGCTCATTGACTTTATCGTCTGATCGGACTGCCGGCGACTACTACCTTCGTTAGAAACTATGACTGAACTCATGCCAAGAGCAATGCGCACGAATCGATATCGCGAAAAATGTGTAACGTCGACGCGCATGAAATATTTGCCGACTTATCTAAGCTCAACAACCTCTGCTGTCCTGTCCGTCCACTAATTAAGTAAATTAACGACGTAAAAATTCGCGCGTATCCCTCTGGCGAGCGGGCGCGCGCAAGTATGAGATCGCGTGGCATAACTGGCCGATGATGAATTTCCATTTGCCAGACCGCCTTCCTGCTTCCGCTAATGAAATTAGCTCGACGTACGTAATTGTCTATTTAACCGTGAACACTTTCGCATTGCGGACCGACAGAGCGGCGCGACGTTCCACTCTATTGTTCGCGAGCTCTGCAACGTGCGTGTCTCGTACGGTACACGTGCGAATTCCGCGAATGTAGGAAGTGTTTGTAGACTGAATTGTTCATTCGCGTATTCACCGATCCATGCATATGTATACATGGATACGTATTCGCGAACCGTATGTTTTGCGTATTCTTAATAGCGGGTATATATTAAGATACGTGGATTTAGTATTCCGTGGACGTTATAATACGTATTTATGCGGACGTATATCTAAATATCGGTGTACACAGACTTTGGAATTATGCAGATTCTATTCACTTTCGCGTTATTAAATCATTGGAAGCGCGATTACCCTCAATTTCACCGTAATCGTCGGACAATTTGAACAGTCTGGACGACTGAATGTTTCCGTCGATCACCTTTCCGTCTAGTAGAACCGCGGTGAACGTTTGAATAGAGACGCTTCGCGAGTACTCGGCAACGGCGGTAACAGTTTCATTAGGGCATTAATATTCATAACGTATCATTGTACTTCCTGGCGGCCGCCAGACTCCGGGAACGCAAAGGAACGAAGAGCCGAAGCCACAATATAAACGTAACTAGCGGAAGACGTCTAATACATTTGCTGTCAATGCGTTGCCATAGAACAGCACGGTAAATTCTTAGCCTTTCACCTCACTGTTCACCACTCCTGCTACGGTGTAGCAAATGTGGTCATTCGATTTGCAAATATTTCGTGTTTCCGTAAATCCTCCCACGTTCCCAAGATAATATTCGTTTTTGGAAAAATTCATCTTATTGATAGTAGTGATAGTTATATAAGGCAGCGTATTTTTAACACTTAACACATTGTTGACCGGTCACGAGTTAACTCGTGTTTTCATGGCCAAACGTTGTTGACCGGTCACGAGTTAACTCGTGTTTGCACTTGCGTCGGCTATTTTAATTTTTAAGACGCAGGGCAATATTGAATACAGCAAAATTTTGTTCATTGTGTTCAATCACGTCTGCTTTATTATAGAAAAGTATACTTTTCTTGGTGCTGAGGCTTTTATTACAATTCTAGTATTAGAAAGTGTCAAGAACAACGGAACGTGACGGTGAAGCATTTTTCAATAAAGTATACGTGAATGCTTTATATAGTTGCCCAAGTGATTTTTAAATAAGTTGTAGTCATTTGGAAAATGATTATTAAAAATGAAATAACATTGAAATAATCTAGCGCTTTAAAAGGAAAGCGCAACGAAACAAGATATATGTGCAAAACCTTTTGTCTACATCTACGCATAAATGACTGCTGTACAGTTAACCATACGAAAGAAATATTAAAAGTTACATAAAATGTATATCCAAAGTTTAATTTGAATTCATTATGCACGAACAAACTTAATTGAAAGTTATTTACATTGTTTCACTTCCATGTTTAATTACGAAATAATAGCCGGTGACTTGAGACAGCTTTTGCCGAAAATTGCCGGTCAACAATGTGTTAATAACACTCGTTTGCATGCTTGGATGTAGAGCAAAGTTTTTACCCATTCCAATTCATACACACTAATGCATAACGCGGTTGCATCACATCGAAGGTTCCATTTTCTCGATTTCATCAGGATCCAAGATTAGCTTGGTCCACTTTCCGCATATATCATCATAATCGAAAGTTCGCCGCACCACATACACCGCGAATAGTTCACTGGTTTGTCGGTCTTAGCTACCGCTGGCAAAATTAAACTTTTAAGAGCCAGCGACCGGCTATATCGAATGGACAAGGTACATAACGCGCGTGCAGGAAGTAGTAAAGATACACACGAAATCTATATCCCGTCGATAAACGTAAAGAAGCAACTTTGCTGCTTCGCCTTCAAGCAGTTCTACCGACTCTCATCTCTAATCGATAACCTCGATCGGCCACGGTCGTTCTACGCGCACTTGAACTTCAGCTCCAAAAATAAACCCAATCGCGAACAACATAATGGGCAGCGTACTGGTTACGGTCGATAATTAATCGGTTAACTGTTTTTGGCGAGTATACCCGTTGCAAAGAAACAGCAATATTTTGTGCTGTGACGAGTGCGTAAAAAGTACTTACAAGTTGCTGCTTAAATTGTTATTTTTGCGAAAACAAAAAGGTATTCCTAAGTTTTTTAATGTTTTGAATATTTGGAAGCCAAAGCGAAATATAACGAATAAATAAAAAAGTAGAAACAATTATTATGAAAGAACTGTATAATGTAGGGATTGGATCAGACTTGTCAGTTAGAATAATTATTCTACGTACTATTTATCATAATAAGGTTCGTTAACAAACTTTAAAAATAGCTTCATTTACCAAAACGATCGGTGCGTAATAAAATTGAAAAATGAAACAGGCATTTTAGTATAACTTAATTCTATATTATAACTGCCACACATACTCTATGTTTGACGAATATACTCGTCCTTGCTCATTTCTTGCGACATATTTTAGGTACATACTTTCCACAAAAGCCGGAACAGCTAAGTGGTTAAAGATCCTTTGCCATATCCGTGCTCCTCTCATATTTAGCGAGCCATTCTCGTGATTTCTGGACAGAAGCTATTTGCCGACCTGTTTTTCTCGCTCGAGAGCAATAAACCGCTCGTCCGGACACTACAGCCTCTGCCAAAAAATTCGGATTTCAACGAAGACGTTGTTCATCAGATTTCTATTGGTTACACCCAAAATTCAAGGCGATTTATTAAGTTCGATATTCAACGATAAACTTAGCTTTTTCTTAAACGGCGAATTAAAAGCTTAACATTGACACAAGCTAACGCTTTTAACGTTGGATACTGTGCACGGCTAGATGGAAACGTCCTTGATAAAACTCTCAACCAATGTTCATACGAACTCAGCAGCCTAACGCACGAACGGACCCCTGACTGCTATCGCGGAAGTGAATCATTTAAAGTATATCTGACTCGTCGTTAACCGATGTCGACCGTACAATATCTGTGGAATGCTGACGCTACGGTGTCACGGGGCTAACATCTGATTCTGAAAAATGATCTGCGTGACACTGAACTTTAATACTAAAAGTTGCACTACGCGCTGCATAAGATTGCCGTGTTCTAACAAAGACGTAGAAGATTGTAATTAACAATCTCTCTGTCATATAATTCAGTTCGCGTGATAACCTGATATCGACCCGTCGCAACAGAATTCTTGCACCGAATTGATTTTACTCTAGATACGATCACGAGAGAAAATGAAATGTTCATTATTTCGGAGAAAATGAGAATGTCGCGCATTGATAAGTAATTACTCCGCCGTGCTTTTATGCATCCCATTTGCGTCGTCAGATACGTCACAGACCGATCCTGTGCTCGGACGAAAACATCGTCGTCATGTCTAGAAATGCGTATCAGTGGAAAATGTAACTGCGAACGATAAGCGGCAGTGAGTGCAATCGTTTGTATGTCACGACGTACGATCGAATCGCGAGATAGCAATTCTATCGATTTCCCTGTAAACGCGGTTCTTCTTTACAAACGACTCCCAGCGGAAATTCTGCGCATCACCGAGAGGCAAAAAAACAGAACAAGTGCTCCGGCAGAAGTTCACGATCGAAAGTTTAAAGTTCATAATTAATCTCCTCTTAATTAAAACGCCGGCACGAGTCAGCGTAACTCTTTTCGTCGCGATTCTCTCAAAGGGTGATTACGAAATTGAAATGCTACGAGCACACTCTTCCGAACGGCTCGCCGCACTAACATTCAAGAGAGGGCAAGCGCGTCAATTTTCCGTTTACCAGAGGGGTATTACATAATCCCGAGAGGGTAACTCGTTTCGTATTCATAGATTCAACGACCCGCGAAATAATTTGTACTCTCATTGTCCTTGACGATATGGTCGCGACAACGTTTTCAGGCGGCCCAATTTTTTTCTCCCTCGCCCACTCTCCTTCTGACTCTGTCCTGCCTGCCATTTTTAATATGACACGTTCGACACGTTACACGTTCAATTTCTCGCATGGCATCGCATGCGTGCCCAACGGTAACGGGCAATGTGGATCGTAAAATATCGTAAAACTCCGCGACCCGCAGGAATAGCATGCCCCGATGATTTTTTTTCTACCTGACGAATGTGCGTTAAAGTAATTAAAATGCATGCAACGTACGAATGAAGTTTGTAAACAAACTGCGGCGTGACGGACTGCTTTATCGTGCGGGTGGCGCATTTTTTCGCGGCGAGGTCGCCGACGTCGCGATTTTATGACGGGGCGATAAATATTATTTCGTGAAATTCGTAAATACGTGCGCGGCGCGAAATTTGCGGGGAGAACATATTTTCGACGGTGGACGGGCGCGTTTTCGTATGACCGCGTTTAGCGCAGATTTATATAGGATTCCTGATTTGACGGACGGTGAAAAATACGCGCCGGCTCGTGTGGTTTCAGCATAGGCACTCAGGGCAAGCGGCCGCGTTTGTATAAAAATACGTCGGGTTACACAAGTGATACCCCATCGGTGGATTAGATTTTTCCCACAAAAAATAGCGAGCGTGAATGGAACGAAAATACGCCTTTCCCCCGATCGTTTTTCGCGTTCTGTCCCGATATCGAATTGTTCCGCGGAAGAGTTGAAAATAGCCGATCAGGGTCCGGCGGTGTATTCGCGGAGATATAAAATTTACTGGCTAAAGGTAAAAATAGAGATTCCGCGTAGTCGAAATAGCGCGGATACACGTGGAAATGCTATTTTCGTCCGTCGTACGCGGAGATAAAATATGAAGTTGGGTAAGCGTCCCTCCTGTGGAGTTGCGCTTTGTTCGAAATTGAAACGCTATGTCTGAGCGTACGTCGAATATACCGGGAAATTGACGTGGGCCGGAAGTTTCGCACGTTCCCGGCGAAGAGTGGGTACCAATCTGCTTTAACGGTGCAAACTGGGAATGAATCGAATATTTTCACAGAGAAAAACAAAGTCCCTCTAGAAACAATGCGCACCCGCTATATCGATCGCCTCGCACGTATTTTCCGATATATTAATGCCGTGTGGCGGTATGCATATGTACACCACCAACACTCATCCCAAAAGGCATCCCAGGATATTCCTGTACCTTATCGTTCCCTATTATTCAGCAGGGTATGTCAAGAAACTTGTCAAAAAGGACAGTAGTCAGATTTTCGGTGGGTGTGAGCAATGACGGGGAATTATTCTGTTCGATTGTGGTACCAGGTGATACGGCATTAACACGGTGACCAGTGCAAAAGATTTTACTGAAAATGCAAAAAATTCGCAATGAAGCCTATTTGCAATCTTGTAAAAGCAATTGATATTGAAACGGTGTTTCAATACTTTGGCTTCTAACAACTCTGCGTTATTTTTATTTTGTATGATTTAATTATACTCCACAGTATTTCATCGCATCGCGGTTCTAATATAGCAAAATTTGCTTGGCAGTGAAAATGCTAACACGTTGACTGCCGTGCGTATTTTGCTGTAGTAGAACGGCGATGCTATGAAATACTACAGCGTTTGACTGAATTATGCAAAATGTAAATAATGTGCAAGTATTGGAGACCAAAGAATCGCATCACTATTCTAACAATAACTGCATTTATAAAATATTAGGTGTACAACTTTGCTTCCGCCGTTTTTTTCCGAAATTCGAGGCTTTATTGTAAAAAACTGGTTATACGTTTATGATTCAAAGTATTGTCCATCGCTGGCCACTACTTTCTCCCATCTTTCGGGCAGCGTACGAATCCCGCGTTGAAAAAACTGGTCATCTTTTGAAGCGATCCACGAATCGATCCAATTTTTTACTTCTTCATAAGACCGGAAGTGCTGGTCAGCCAGGCCGTGTGCCATTGATCGAAACAAGTGATAGTCCGAGGGAGCAACGTCTGGAGAATACGGCGGGTGGGGTAGGACTTCCCATTTCAACGTTTCCAAGTATGTCTTGACCACTTTCGCAACATGGGGTCGAGCATTGTCGTGCTGTAAAATCACTTTATCATGTCTCTCGTTGTATTGCGGCCGTTTGTCTTTTAATGCTCGGCTCAAACGCATTAATTGCGTTCGATAACGATCGCCTGTGATTGTTTCAGTCGGTTTTAACAACTCATAATGCACTACGCCGAGATGGTCCCACCAAATACAGAGCATGACCTTGGAACCGTGAATATTCGGTTTGGCCGTCGACGTGGAAGCATGGCCGGGATATCCCCATGATTTTCTGCGCTTGGGATTATCGTAATGAACCCATTTTTCGTCCCCAGTCACAATGCGATGCAGAAATCCTTTCCGTCTTTGCCTTGCAAGCAGCTGTTCACAAGCAAACAAACGCCGTTCAACATCTCTCGGCTTCAACTCGTACGGCACCCAATTTCCTTGTTTCTGAATCATTCCCATGATTTTCAGGCGTTTTGAAATGGCTTGTTGCGTCACTCCCAATGATACTGCCAATTCTTGTTGCGTTTGACACGAGTCTTGATCAAGTAATGCCTCCAATTCTGCATCTTCGAAAACCTTCTCTCTTCCACCGCCTTGCCGGTCTTCGACGTCAAAATCACCGTTCTTGAAGCGTTGAAACCACTCTCGGCACGTTCTTTCACTAATAGCGGCCTCACCATAGGTATTTGAGAGCATTCGATGAGCCTCAGCCGCAGATTTCTTCATATTAAAGCAGAAAATTAAAACCTCCCGCAAATGACGAGAATTTGGCTCGTAAGCTGACATGTTTAATCGAGAATGACTTTATGATGCAGACACAAATCGACTAATATTTCGATGGCGTTATGTTTACAAATGCCTAAGCTTATTGTATGACATCTACGATCTATTTATTTCGACTACCACTTACCGCTACAACCATCTATTGCAAAACGGCGGAAGCAAAGTTGTACACCTAATAATTATTACTACCCATTGCGAATATTTTCGATCTTCAGTCAAATTTCTTGCGCCGGTCACCGGTGACCCCCACGGCAGCCAACGTGTTAAATATCTGTAACGAAACTTATAGAGTTCGCGCTATGATCCCTCCTGACCACCATAACACTAGATCCGTAAGAATTCTATTGCCCGCGAAGTCAATCTTGTAATGTTTTGGAGAAAATCAGTCTATCGATATGCGTAATTTGTGTATGTTGCAATGTCAATAAGACATTCCATCTTGTGGAAATTTGCTGAAAGATATATTTTCATTGACCCCTGCTAAGATAAAGCTTCCTTTATCCAGTGGCGTGCGGACGAAAATAAAAGTTCGACAAGCGCAATAGGAAGATTGTTGGCGGTGTCGCGTGCATTCCTCTTTCAACGGTATCGAATCCAACATTTTGACCCCCGCGTGATCCGGCGCTCCGGATTAAACGGCATCAAACTCTTTCCTCCGATACAGTACATACCCGACCTATTGAAGATATACACGCGCAGGCTACTGGCTAGTTAGATAAGAATTTTACGACGACTTCGCTCACGTTGAGACGCGTATCATTATTTACGAGTATGCAGATTCCATCGTTGTTTTTTTTTCACCGACATCGAGCTAAAGCACCGATGACACTGTATCAAAGACAAGATATACGCCTTAATCAGCTAAAAATGCTTGACGCTCAAGGCACGAATAACGAACGTGCGGCACCTACATGTTCAGCACTCATGTGCTTACAACTGGAAGTCGAATATTTACGAGAGGTCAGTTCTATTAATTCATCCCCCCGCTAAGCGGCATAGGAACTTTTTCCCGACGACAGGCTAGAACGAATGGCACTCTTCCTGATTAAACGTTCTTAATTAAGTGCCGCCGGTCGGTCAGTGGGTCGCAAGTTTCCGCGCGAAATCTCTCAGACGAAGGTCGAGAAGATATCGCGCCGACGTTCGAGCTTTTATTCGAGGGGTTGACATTATCGTGGTAACTTCTAAGGGTGCGGTGTCAGCTTCGTGACCTTGAAAGTTTTGCGCACCGGCGAGGTCGGTCTGAAGAACAAGAAATTGTTCAGCTTCACGTGACGTACAGATTAATGTTTGCCGACCTGATACGAATCTCATGCAAAGACGGTCGCAAACCTTTTCCAAGACCTTTTCGCGCCCGCCTCTGCTACCCAGCCGACTCTATTACGTAGCCGCGTGGGCGGAGAAAGAAAAACGAAACCACGCACGCCGTACTCTGGGGAACAGTAAACGTTATATCCTTTCGGGTAAAATTCCTGCACTGCAGTATTTGATTATGGTTAGCTCGCCGAGTCCCTACGTATACGGTGCGCTCATACCTTTTCGTCAAAGTATTTGATCTTTTATTGAAAGCACACGAATCGAACCAATTTATGTATTACTGTCAAGCGTAGCAATAGACAGTATGCGTAAGCGACCTGAATAAATGAGAGAAAAATAAAAAAAAACTAGAATAATAACAAAGTCAACGTCTCGTTTGCTAGAATTATACTTCAAGTGAATGGAATACTGATTACAAGTGAAGTCTTTGAATCATTTGCATTGTTAAAATGATAAAATTCTTTACAGTCGCTTACACGCAATGTATCCGTGAGACTTGAGTAGTCACAATAAGAAATTTATTAATAAAGCGTAAGAAACTGCTTTATATACCAAGGTGTTGGATAGCTTATAGTGCTGAAATGGTATGAGCGTCCGGTTCAAAAAGCGACAAAAAATGTTACCGAACCACCCTGTACATTTGGCTTCATCTATGCACAGACACGTGTTTCTTTAATGCGTGGTCGTTTGTGTAAGAGTGCTTTCAGAGGCCGAGAGGCGCAAAATAGCGTGGTACGTGAAAAATGCCACCGCCTTTCTGGTCGACCTCGTTTGTTCCTCTCGAATCCGTTCCTGCAACGAAGACTACAACGCGCTTGGCTTCTGCTTGTTGGAAACCTCGTACATTAATGTACACGACCCGCCTGTTAACAATGCAAGACACGGTTCCCGTATTGTTGGACGACCATTGAAAGTCGCTACCGGATTTACAAGGGCGCCATTAATCGCACTCGTATTAAGACACACTCCGTCTACGATTTTTAAGTGGATACGATTTTAATGACATTGCAGTTGTAATGTTTTTTAACACTTTGACTGCCATGATGGTCACCGGTGACCGACGCAAGGGATTTTACTAAAGATCCAAAATATTCGCAATGGGTAGCAATTATTATTTTATAAATGCAGTTGTTATTAGAATAGTGATGCGATCCTTTGGTCTCTGATACCTGTACATTTATACATTTTGCATAATTCAGTCGAACGCTGTATGGTAGTATTTCATAGCATCCCCGTTCTAATATAGTAAAATATTTATTTTTATAGTTTATTATTTATATAGTTTGTTGACCACGAATTTACTAAATATGAACACTTTGACTGCCATGATGGTCACCAGTGACCGACGCAAGGGATTTTACTAAAGATCCAAAATATTCGCAATGGGTAGCAATTATTATTTTATAAATGCAGTTATTAGAATATTGATGCGATCCTTTGGTCTCCGATACCTGTACATTATGTACATTTTGCATAATTCAGTCGAACGCTGTAGTATTTCATAGCATCACCGTTCTGATGTAGTAAAATACGCTTGGCAGTCAACGTGTTAACATCACATTTGAGACAACAGATGAAATGAACCGTAAGAATTTCTCACCTACGACGAAAAATGATACATGCCTCTAGAACGCAGTCTTAGTACGAGTCCAAAGAACATGTAGTAGCGGAAGACGTAAAGCCGCGTTACGAAATGGCACATGTTTACAGTTAAATTCATAACAGCAACTGCATTGCCGTAATACGTCGAAGCCGTAAAAAGGACAACCTTGTATCTTGTTCCTCTGATATTTCCCTTCCTCGAAACTATGCAGACCGGGGACATTGTTGAGACACATTGCCGTTTCGCAGCACCTGTTAACAATGCGCGGCACAGCGGCTCATTGTTAAGCGAGTGCATAGAGGTGTTTATTAGGCGCTGAAGGTACCGTCTCTCACGTGATGGACGTATGACGAGTGCTCATCTCCACGCTTTATGTTCTTCAAAACAAAATTGCCTTGAGACCGCTAGACGGTATAACGCGACAAGCCGTAAAGAAGGATACTTCGTCGCTGTTTGCGAAAGGAACGAAAATAAAACGCTTTTAAAAAGACGGTATAATAAAATTGTTTTTAAGCAATCACTCGGCATTTCCGTATTCCTGCGGTCTCGCGGATGAGTAATGATCGCCGTCAGTGTTTTATTTGGGCATTACTGCTTCGTCACGCCGCCACGGTGTCACTCACATTTTCCAGCTATTCGTAATTATCCCTCCACCTGCTCCATCAGCAAATTCGTCACCGCTCGGCTCGACGATCTTTTACAGCGGCGAACGGAAATGACCCGTCAAAACTTCCGCGCAACTTCCGCGCAACTTCCATTACCGGCGCTTGGCTGAATTCTCACAGTCCTTGACTAGGATAGACAAGTCGGGACTAATAAGTTCGTTGTTCGTCGCCCGTTGCACGGCAAGACCGACTCCTTCGCCAATGCCTCTCTGCCTTTCGCAACGACGCCGACGCGGAGTTGCACCTGTGCTACCATAAACACGTACGCCCTACTGTGTTCATTGCTAATTCGCATTACGCGCACGTTTGCGATCATTTTGCGATCGCGCAGGCGAACATTAGTAAGTTCAACAACCGCCGCGACGTCGAATGTAAAATGGTCTGACCGTATCAGTCGGGTAGTTTCGTTGGCAACAGATAGTTATGGCAACGTAGGAACGCGAATGCCAGATGATATTGGGTGTCGTTCGCACTTAACACTTGGCATGCGGGCAACGTATTTTTACGTTTTTTGTAGTCTGTCACTGGAGCGCGGGTCACGTAAAAATACGTATTTAGTTGATTTGGTGTTGTTAGTGGATATCCACCACAAATCTACTAAATACATATAATTACATGAATGTGTGACATTATATGCGTGTTATTTGCGTTGCTAGGCAACGCTTTGCATTTTTTTCCCCATAAGTTATGATTGTTGAGTTACTCGATCTTTTGCTGAGTTATTTCGTCTTCAATCGAATTCTTAGCTCCAGAACGTGTTTTATCAATTTGAAGCTTGATTTTTTATTATTGATTACAAAATTGATCAAATGAGCCGTTGTGGCAAAGATAGTGATGAAGAAATATGCGCTGACAAATTATCGGACTTGTCGTATGATAGTGTGGAAAACTTTAAAAATCGCTTATTTTTATGATTTCGTGAAAATATCGTTTGTTTTTTGTTAAATAATCATACAGTATATATTTAAGTGTGAAATAAAAAAAGTTTCGTTCATAAAAACGAAGTAGTTTTCGATTTACTGCGATTTTTCTGAATAACCAAACTTCCGCGCATTTCAAAAAGAAACGCCCGTTTACGGGTAGGTGAAAATACGTATTTACATTAAAAAATCAATTTATTCAAACTAAGTCTGAGTTGAATAATATAAGGCTTCACGTAAAAATAAAATATTAATAAGTCAAGATTTTTTTTTCGAATATCTTTTCGATGCGACATTTAGTCTGCTGCATGCTTTGAGTCTCGAATGACGCGAGGATCACTCTGGTAAGCGAGTTCGTTCAATACGAAGTAACATGTCACCCAGGCCACACAATTCGCTTTGTGTCACATTATTGAGACGCTATTGAGATAATGAGTTGGGGGCATCTTAGATTTTTCTTTCACTCTTATATTTACTATTGAAGGAATAATTTTACAAACGAAGCGAATATATAAGGATTGTTTACGTAATCAGCTAACCCGTCAATTTGACGGGTTTCGTAGAGATAGGTATACCACATACAAATTCCAAAATTTAGAAAGCTTAAGGAAATAATAATTGTGTGTATACACTCTTTAATGAAATTATGAATTTACGATGCAAAGTAGTTAAGATTATTGCTATGGTTTTTTGCGTATTTTATTTCAAAGTTTGAAATCCGTCAAATTGACGGGTCCCGTAAACCTAGTGTTAATTCTGCCCCGAGTTCAGATGGTCTTGTATATTAGCGGGACAAGAATAAAAAACGAATAATGTATTTTTCCCCACGCTTGATGAGCAAAAATAGAAGTTGCAAATAACGCAACAAAGTATGACTTTCAACGAGCGCGCTCAAGAAAATGTCATAGGCTAAACTTCCGCTAACTTCGACCGCGAACGACGTCCATCGCCCATTTGACGTAATCTACGCAAATGTTCTGACTATCCTAGACGGAAGAAGTCGTCGACGAAGGTAACTCGGGTAACCTGGTAGAATAAAGCCTCTTGGTATGTTTTACCCCACGCAATACCGACACGGAGGGTTTGGTACACCTGTGCACGGTGCCTGGGAAGATAAATTGCTCATTTTAAATATTCGTCTGAAGCGCGTTCCTTCACAGGGTGCAGATCGTTGACGGATATATGAGTAGCACGTATATATATGACCGACGAAAACGATTGGCACAAGCAAAATATTAAGTTTTTACGGCATGTATATACCGTGAAGGAGGTATAGGGATAGATACACCCTCATGAGATTGTACTCTACACCTGAGAACATTGCAGATGGAAATATATCTTATGAAGTACGCTAGAATCATATTATGGAACGAATATATATAACGAAGTCCCTATTTCTTGATTACTGAGTATAAATACAATAAAGTCCGTAAAGAATTGAACATTCCTGTGAGGTCTTATTATTCTCATCAAACTTCCCATAATTTTCATCCAGCTCTAATTTTATAAACGATGGTATCCACCCCTCGTCAACTTCACCTAACATGAAAAATGCCACATCCAAATTTGGACATAATTAGAAACGAGACGGGCGATAAATTTTCATCTTTTTTATGGTCCTCCTGGGTGTGGAAAACACGTTAGAATTACCATAACTCGTCATTCATCTCACCACGCTCTTTGTGTAGGACCCGCAGCGACTACACGCAGCGGCATACGCATTCCTGGACGGTGAAAGGAAACGAGTGAAAACCCACCATTACGCCACTGATAACCGAATGGAATGCAATGCGTCGACACAATTGCTTCAAAGGTCTGCCCCGGCGCGACCTCGATCTCCACGGTAGATTTGAACCAGTAAATGGGGGCGGAAGTGCATGGATTTCGTAACGGTCAGTCCTCCCGAACGCATCAGAATGTCTTTAAATAACAACTGACAAATAGTTCGGAAAGTGTGGTAAAGTAGAAATAGACGAGCTAAGCAAAACACCTTCGCGTGTATGTTTCGAAGGAAGTAGAAATTATGTAGTAGACAGTATATTCGTAAATCGATAATAAGTGTCTCGTAACAAAATGGTGTGAACCGATGGCGAAACTTTCTGCCAACGAGAACTAGGGGGCAAAAGGAGGCGTAGCAAAAATTGGCGAAGGTCGCCTTACGTTTGTGAAACGTTGGCGGTTATCGTCAAAGACGCCTTTCGATTGCAACGATGACGTAAAGTGTTTCACGTACCCGGCTCACGTCGCTTAACGAGAGCGGACGACGTTCTTGGCTCGATAACGTCAATGGATATGTCACGATACACGATGAAGGACGAGGGGTCGAACTTACTGCCAATGTGTTACGCAAGTGATCGTTCGAGATGGGTGAAGAGCCCTTAGAAAAAGCGCGTCGTCCCGTCATAAAGGTGTTTGACAAATTACGTTTACTGTCACAATTATGTAATATTACTCTGTCGCAAGCAGCAGATTTCTTTACCCGTTATTCTATGCCCTGTACTAAGATAGGTTACGTTCCATTGCAAAGTTACGATCGTCAAACGACAAAGTTTCAAATTTCCTAGTTCACACGATGTACAAGAAGGATCCTATTGTAACAAATAGGCATTTGCTTCTAAATGACCATCGACAGGGTTTCCTCAACAAATGAACAAGTGTCATCCGGAAACAAAGGGGCATCTCACGAGTGGATGCCCACAAGAATCTATTGTTCCGCGATGCTCCCGTCTCACTCTTGTCTATGATCTTCCCCTCTGGGTCGCTGATGACGAGATCCCCTTTCATCTTCAGTCGTGTTCTTAAAATACCGAAATGGAAAGGAGCGGCCGATCATAAGATTCAAGGCCAGCGCTAAGAGTGGCTCGTCGATCGATCGTATCCGTCTTCAGTATCGTCTTCTTTTTTTCTCTTCAGATGTGCAAAAATAACCTTACAATATAACGAAAATTTTCAGTCGCCATATTTTTCGACAGAATTACGTGCTTTAATGGCATTATTATTATCCGGCTGGCGGTTAATTCTTGCAGTTTGTCTTCCGAACATAGCTACAAAGGGACTTCGAGGAACGAATGAATTTCTGTGGGCAAACTGGATGAGCACTCGCCTCTCTTCGCGGAAGTCTCGGTGATGTATATAATGTTAAGGATGGTTACTGTCTCTGCTCTCGTTGTCGGTGACTGTTTAAACTACACACCCATCCGTCTTCCGCTTTGCCTTCCTTGTTATGCTTGTAATATAACGAACATGAGTATTAAATATGCTTGACTTGTACTACTTAAGTTTCTGCTCTATAGTACTCCGACTCAAAAACGTCAAGTTAAATAACAATATCAAGAGTGGATGGCAATTGCGGAACTTTATAGACGTAATAACGTGTTATAAGACGAGTTCGGTAAATGAAGCAACAGGCATTATCCAAGTCGGCCATTGTGGCTCCGAACCCAACCGACTCAGGAGAGAGCGAGGACCGCTCCAAGTCGCTTTGTTTGCGATGATTGGCTTCGTAGGAAAGTTCTTTTTCCTCCGTCGTGTTCACACGACCGAAAAATACATTTGTTTACACCGCCAGAACAACTGACTCAACCTTCTGACATCGTCGTAACCATTTTTGTGTCCACGTTTCAACCTAACACGTAAAAACACGATTTTCAACCGCTTTGCGAAAGAAAGCGTGAATGGAATTTTATTTCGGCTCCGACTGAGTTCCGAATTTATCGTCACTGTTCTTATACCGTGAAAACAAACGTTAATGGTGTTCGTGCAAACTCGCGGCACGCTTTATTCAACTTCTAATAGCGGACAAACGATTCGGCGCAGTAATTATCCCGCCTGTCGCGCGATTCCGAGCCGCGAGGTGAGATTGCATGGCATTCCCGGAAATTCTCGGGAACTCTAGCTCGTTATTTACCACGAGCAGAATCCGCTGAAGTTATTGTTAGGTCCCCACCAACTTCCCCGAATACGAGGAAATTGTGCAAGAACGTCGATGACCTAATTGGAAGCCTCTTATGCAACGAAAAACTTCTTTTCTATGGTTCGTTTAGACTATGGAGGTGTTGAAAGATCTTGCTTCCTCTTTCTCACCGCCGCGTTTTCCGAGTTCACGCCACAACAGCAGAGGGTGTTGTTACGTAATTACGCACGCGCACCTCGTGCCGCTAAACGGCGTTTCTCATTATCGCCGCAACTGCTGTTGTAAAACAGTTGCCATCCTTCAATTATCCCGCCAAACGCCACCTTCTGTCAAATATTTACCTTATCGAAAACAATAAATGGCTTAGAACCTACTCAGCCGTGCAATAAATCACTCTGAACACAAGGCGCGCGTTAACGGCTGAATTGAAATAGCCAAAGAATTCCAACGTACCCCACAAAAAATAATGAAAGCAACCGTGCTCCCAAACTACCGCTGTTTACGCACCTCGACAAAGCTAAATCAAAATTCACGCACGGTCAGATTAAGTCCCAAGCGAAATTTGACGTTCGCCGTGCGTCTCTCAAGAGAAAGGGTCCTCGCGATATCGTGTGCAGCTGGTAGACTCCGGTCTGCCTGTCTGCACCTGCCAAAATTTAGCCGATCTTTCGCCCATCCCAATCATCATCTTACCTGCAGCCTGACGCGTGCCCTGGAGTATCGTCTTCCGACGCAGCTGCTGTTCCTCACCGACTGATGCTCGGACGGGGTTGGAAGAGAAGGCGGCTGCGATCTTCTGACCGTCGGATCATTTGTTGCGTTCGTCCTGTTCCTCACGGTAGCGGCGTTTGCGTTGTTCGCGTTGTTGTTAACGTTGACGGGAGTCGTCGCGGCAGTCGCGTTTGACGGAGCTTCGCGATGACTCTTGGTTCGTCGCAGCAAACGACGAACGGTATTCTTGACGGTAGCTGCGATGTGCGTTCCTCCACCGCCGCCACCCCCGCCACCACCCCCACGTTCGTTACCTTCGTGGTTCATGGTCTTGTACTCTACCTTCTTGGCACGGCTGGTGGGGGCTGGGGCCACTTTGTGGCCGCCAGTCTCCATCACATACATGGCAGCCACGTTGTCCACGTGCGGAGCTATTCTGGCGATTGCTGATTTAAACGAGGGTCTCGCGCTCGCGCTCCCGCGTTATCGACGACTGTTCAGACGCACAGCGCGTCGATAATGTACTGTACAAGAATGTACGGTGTGTCGCTGTGTTCGGGAACTCAGTCTTCTAGGATTATCGCAGTAATTGCGATAGGAAAACTGGTGGTTGCGGTAACGACTTTCAAATCGTTGGAAGTGGTCGCGGAAGTATTGATTAGGAATATTCACAGCTATTCGGCCGGTTCACTGTCTTGAACTTCGATATATTCACAAAATACGAAATCAATGACCTGTGTATTCGTTATCGTAGCGCCCGACGATAGACATTTATTAGCAGTAGATATTACCACTGGATCAATATCTTGCTTAGTCTGTACTGGCGTACAGAGAACAAAATGACCGACGAGGGTCGCGCGTATTCTGCGTCTTCATGGAGAAGACGATCGAAAGGATCAACAAACGTCAACACTGTTCAAAGTTGCTCCAACGACTGTCGGCTCGCTCAACTATCTCTCGTTCGTGTTGTATTTCCTTTGGCACGCGCAGCATGTACAACTTTGTGTATATAATAGCGATTGATAGCTTACCGGCGACCCTCGCTGTTGTCAGTTTACGCGCTCACTGATTTACGTTCGCCGGCGACCGATTCTTAGGGTCTCCGTAGAGTAGGGATGAACCTTAATGGTGGGGAGGATGTCTTATACCCACCGACACGCGAACACTTTTTCGATAATTATTTTGCTCTCGTCTTCGATAATACGGCTCTTGCCTGTATTGATAGCAGTTTTAGTTCCTTCGTGGCTAATCTTTCTTTTCTAACCTTGAATTGGCATTTCTTCTACAGGCTAGCCGCTGTAATCCTGGTATTCTCTAGTGATGCTCGATGTCTTGTCGACGACGTGCGTATTTCGCAATACACAGCGGACGCAGAGAATTCCAACAAATTATTCCGAGTCGCTGTTATTCTTTAACGACCTCCGTGTTTTCGTTGAATACAGACGACCGATCCGCAACTTTCGATAGTAGCGTTGAATTTCGCATGGAATTTTGCGTCATGGACAATCGATAGTATTTGACATATGTGAGATACACTTTCTACAATCAGAGTCTCTGAGCTTTAACCAGCTCCACGTTCGGTATAAAAGTCTAAAAGTTCTCACCAGCCATTTCACGATAACTTCTTCCGTAGACTTCGTCTCTTGAAGTTCACTGCAATGTTAGCGAAGTTGAAGAGAAGTCCCCCGTGGTTCCGGTTACATTGTAACATCATTCATTCGCGTGAGAGTGAATGGTACAACGTAGACCGGAATGGTCATAATGTTCACACGTTGTGATTCCACGTTTTAACCGGACAACTACTAGAAAGAATTTTAAACAGCATCCACGAATATGCGGCACGACGTGAGTGTCGACGATCTCTGTCAATTGTCGGAAGGGTCAGACGGAAATTAACGCGATTCTCTTCGTCTCCCATCGCTCCCTTTCTCTCTCACTCTTTCTCTCTCTCACTTACGTTCTTCCTCTTTTTCCCTCTCATTACTTTTAATCTACTCTTTTCAGGTTGGCCGCGCCGGGAACCGTTTTCAACGTCGACGCGAACTGAAGTGCGCCGGAGATGGGACGGCAATTAAAGAGAATAATGATTGGTACGTACGTAGGTATCTGCCTGCCTAGATGTTTCGGTGTCTACATGAAGAGCGACTAAATGGCTAGATGACTAGATCCGTCTGCGTATACGGTTACGCTAATCGACAGATATGCCGATCTAAATATCGGATGATCCAGAAATGGATCTATAAATACGTGCGCGGGCACAACGATCTGCGTCTTTCTACAAGTCGGCATGGATTCTATAGGGAAGCAACATGACGAGTGTAACAATTATCGTTTGTATTCGTACCATCATCCGGCAGATCTTCAATCTTACTATTTTGCAACTTGATAAATGTTAGTTTCGCACATTTCCCGTTCCGCGAACGTGCTATTAATCCAATTATAACTGCATGCAGCGCCCAGAGTTCCACATATTCAGACACCGTCAGAGATCCACGAGTCGGGAGATCTATGTCCGTTTGCACAAGTCCATAATAACACGAATCTGCAGCTGCAGGAAGGCGAGCTGATTGCAAGGTGATGTAAATGCTACTTGGACGTATGTAATCGCACTTAGTACAGGGACTGCCACGTCGGTCTTTAGTGGCGAAAGGGTGTAGTACGGAACAAGAACACTCACTGGCTTTGAGCACCGGGTAGAAAGAACGTCTGACAGGCAGCGGAGAGAATTTCCTTGGAAACGCGTGAATCTCAGAATCGCAGGTGTGGCTGAGTTCGCCACGAGCAGGTGAAAGAAGACTTTATCTCGGTGGATCGGTCGTTAAATATTGAGACCGCGGGTTGCATCGACTATTTCCAGTCAGTCCGGCTAAATGGCACCAGAGAAAAGGAAGCGCAAAACGCGCGACATCGACAAGACGCGTAAATGCCGTCAGGTTAACGAAACAAAAAGTAACCAATTTTAAGCGGCGTAATTAGGATTCATCTTCAGAGGTTTAAGCACAAAATCTCTTAGTGACTGTGACGGAATTACTGGCGGCAAGATTGACGCAACGGATGAGATAAATGGATGGGTAACACGTAGTGAATATCGATCATGGCGGACGATTAATCATTCACTTGAATGAGAAACGAATCGGTAATTATTAGTCAGACCGCAGATCAAATTATTAATTATACACTTCCCGGCCGATACTGCCTGTCGGTCTTCCGTTCTAATGTCTCATCTCCATAATCCTCAATAGTACACAATAATGTATTCAATTTACGTAATCTGCGGATCATGATTTCTTTGACGAACAGTCTCGACCATAGATCATTCTTTCCATTTTTGTAAAAAAAGCAAGGTAAAGTGTGATGTGTGAAAAAAAATTGGCAATACTTTGTAACGAATTGACAACAAACGGCGGTCGAGGTGGCACATTAAATGAAAAATTGCTCGCGTAATAATGAGCGCAAGGTATTGCAACAGCACAATTAGCACGGGTCAGCGTACTCATCGAACCTTTCTCGGAAACTCACGGTAGACGCTCGTCGTCGCGAATGTGTTTATGCTTTCGGAGCGGGCGGACGCAGGATGATGAGGAGAATGAAGACAGAGACCAAGAAGAAACATCGTCGCACCATAATCGTTTCTTGCGAAAGGTCAATGTGTCCCGCGGGTTTAATTCGCGAAGGAACCGCCCGCAACGTCAAAAGAACAAAGGAAGGGAAATGCTCTTAACCTTTACGAATGATGTCCTTTCGAATTTCACCGCCTATTACAGCGACTCAAACATTTTCCCAACATACGATAGCTACGAAGCGTAGTCTGCATGTGGACTTTTGACGAATGCAAAACTGCCGCGTGTGCGAAGTGAGGTAGTGCACGGTGCAAACGTTACTGTCAACGTTGTACAATCATTGGATGGGCATTGCACATTATAACAATGTCGCCAAGTGTCACACACCGGATGACTATATCGCTTGCTAAAACGCGACACGTGCGGGGCAAGGTGAAATCCGAAAGAACCGGTAATTGCCGACAATAATAGGAGTAAACAATTTGCCATTTACTAAGAGACACGTAGGCACACGGTGAGTTGGGTGTACATGCCGCACATATGTGTTGGCCGTCAGAAGGGATGACGTCAGGTGGTCGTCACGCGTAAGAATCTGAGTGATTACGGTGTTTTCGTTATGGTGCGACAATTGTCGCAAACAATTTGTTGTCAAGCATGCTGTATTGATAACTAGCATCTATACATATCATCGCTGCTAACAAGGGTAAAGCCTAGAACAATATGTGTAGTAATGAAATAGTGGAACGGAGGAAAAAAAATGTGCGAAAAATTTCGATGTAAGCCAGCTGTTGCAGGAGTCACTGTTTTTGGTCAGATGATAACGTCACACCCGCTGATTCGCTGATGACGTCAACTGGCCATTACGTGTAAAGATCGAAACGATGATTACAAGTGTTGAGTAACGCTTTTAACGAGCGATCGGTTTGTATATGTGCGACTTTTCCTTAATAAGGTCGCCTTAACGAGCAGAAATATTAACTGTGTGAAGAAATATCTGGCTCCCGCTTGACCTGACGCAAAAATGTAAGGATTTAAGTGAGCTCGTGTCAGATTCGGGGGGGTGGGGATGGAGATCAGAGTTCTGCATAGTAAATTGCTGAGAATATGCGACGAGCGAATCATCTATACCAATTGGTGGAAGTTTACGCGCGATAAGACGACGACGTAGACACAAGGAATGGCGGCATATGCGATCAACATATCGTAGCTGACAATAACAAACGCTAGTATTGATATATACTGCACAGATGACTTCGCACAAGAATTTACGCACTAGCTGTAACACTAAGGCCACAAAAATGCTACACTCAATACAATAACACGTGACACAATTTACGATTCGCCGCTAAGTATCAGTTCATCTGAAGTATGGAATATAAATATGGTCTCATCTCGACATATATACATGCTAATACATGATGTACATGATAACAGGTCACGACAGACTTTCTCACGTCAACAGGTGAGTTCCGTCAAACAAATTGTCCGTCAGCTTATTATCAGCAATTATGTTCTATCCAATTAAATGACATGTTATATTGTTTACGATTCGTCGCTAAGTGTGAATTCATCCGAAGAATGCAATATGAATACGGTCAGATTCCAAGGTATATAGATGCTAATACATGATAACAGGTAACGCGAGAAAACCGAATAAATATTCTCATGTAAACAGGTCAGCTCCGTCAAACTAATTATCCGTCAGCACTGATTAATCGAATTTTTGTTGCAATCGTTTCTACTACTCTGTTAATTGATCGAGCCAGCGGAAAAACGTGCGGTCCGTTAATCACGCATCGCTGGCAAAACAACGAACGAGAGCAACGTGTATTTTTGCGCCGCTGCTTGTCCGTCACGTATGTAGAAAACTCGTGGATGGAAGTTTCTCTGAATGCAATTAGACGAAGGTTACGCATTAGTTGTCATCGCTCGATTGCCAGTCGGGAGCGTTGGGAACGATCTACGCGTTTTCAATCGGCAATCTGCAGCGTCAATAAATTATTTGCCACGCGGTAAGCATGCAGAAGAGTAATGCTGATAATCGCGATGAGTCGGAGGCGCGACGTTTAGAGACAGACGCAGAGTTATCGACCGTGTTGTCACATAGGGGTAATAAGGGAAAATCACTTGTTCGATTAGACTTACGCAAGCGGTATCGAAATTTCATCGATCGTAATTGAAGAACCATGTACGTGGAAGCTCGTTACGACATCGCGGTCATAAATTATTCGTCATGCAATGACAATGTGGAGGTGTGGGCAACGATTACGGCGTCAGTTATGTTTCATGAGACAAAGTTGGCTTCTTGGGTCGTGCGGGATTTATAGGAAAATGCAATTAATCGATCGCCATTCCTCGAACATTATCGAATTTCCTCAGTTTGCAGTAAACCTATTATCTGAGTGTTTTCAGTGGAAAATGTATCATGAGAGAGGGCGATAAATAATTTGCCACGTGCCGGGCATACGGCCCCTCGACTGAAGTTGATAACTCTTGCAAGCTAGCGTAGGATCTGTTGTTCGATGTTCGCAGATAATCGGCTATTCGATTGGCATTGCATAAGTACCATCAAATTTTCCTCCGGGCTTTCCGTCGCATGCTCTTACCAAGCCTATCAACTTATTACTCGCGAGTATTGCACTATCCAATCGCGATTACGTGATGTACCGCATTACATCGCGGCAAATCCCAATGGATGGATCGACTGGATCACGACACGTCAATTTAACCGGGACTTCGCGATTAACGTTAGGTAAAAACAAAAAAGAGATCGATCGTTCAAATCCCGTAATTCATTCAGTGCAAATATTGATGATCGACGCAAATTGTGTTCAACGAGAGCGTAGCAAAAAATAAATAATACTAAATCCACATAGCTCGCCAGTAAACAGAACTTTTTCTCTCCATTTTTCGCGATTTTTCTACCACACTCAACCTTGGTATGCTAAAAGCGACGTAAACATTGTTCGCACTACGTCAATAACCGAATGGCGATCCTTCGGGATAAATTTATATCGAACGCCATGCTTGTTTGTAGCCGCTCTCACCACTCCACGCGGAAGTAGATTGTATTTTCGGCACGTTTATTTTACGGCGAATTGTAGAACGGCGAAATTACCTTTCCGAGCGTTTCGAATTTTTTAATTTCCCGCAGCTAATTTTTGTCAAGCTCAAAAGCCAAGTTATACGTCTTCTTCTATGTCGAGCGGTGCCCATTTTCGCGAGAATATTCTGTCGCTGCTAGAAGAGACGGCGAACAAGTGACGAACGACTCGACTGTCCAACTTTTCTTCGGAGCTACTGGCAAAGTGAGGTCGGGATTCCTGAGGCAAGTATGAATCATCTGACCACGCTGGCTAGTGTGTCACGGAAAGGCACGATAAGCGACATTATCCGTTCGTCGGTGAGACAGAGATGAGAGCCTGGAACAGCCAGCGCGCGATTTAAACGCTTCTACGATACGTCCGACTGACGTAACGTCGCCAACTTTGCAACCGCGTTCGGATCCATTACAGAAAATTTCACGTGTGCTCCGCGCGATCCGTGATTCAGAACTATAAATAAATCCCGTCCGCGATTCCTGCCCGCCGATACAAAAATCACTCGGGGACGCGAGTTGGTTCGAACGAAGGTGCGCGCACGTTATTTACCCGCGCAACTGAATCACTCGAGAAAAACTGAATCAAAAAATCACGAGCGTACAGGTCCACCGCGAAGATTGGCGTCAATTGACGTGCAAATTTGCGATAACACATGCCAGCGTATTTTTCTACACCGCCGCAAGAAAATGTGAAAAATCAATATCGCCGCGCTCCCGTGCATAAGTGAAGAGCAAACCTCTCGCAGTTGCGCTTACTCTTTTTCTTCCTCGACGAAACGACACCGAGCGCGAGTACGTGCGATTACGGCGACACAATTTCCACGTCGATGTACGAGTTTCCGTTCCAAGCGTCTTATCCGCCGATTTCCGTGGGGCGGCGGGATGTATTTCGTTCTCGCCGAGATCTCTTGCGTTTCTTTGCTTTTCTCTGCGTTTCTCTGCGTTTCTCTGCGTGCGGGCTGCTCGCACAGATTTATCGCGGCGCGCGAGAATGTTTTACGTCGCGACGAGAAGCTGGACACGGCAGCTTTAAGCGGCGCGTTCTCTCGTGGAAAGAAACGATCAACGCGTCCTCGTAGGTGTTCCCCGGCGGCGACACATCGACGAGCAAACGACGGCGACGTTTGCGTGTCGGTGCCGAGTGGGTCTCCTTGAGCTCGGTGGTGCATATCTCCGCCGTGCGATGCACTCGGCCCACACTGTGGTACACAACGACGCTGCTACTACTTGGACGGCGGTGGGCAGCTTGAAATAAATCCGCCCGATAATACGGCCCACGCGATTACTTTCGACCGAGGGAGAGAGAAAGAAAACACCTTTCCGCCATATTCGAGAGCGCACGATTTACGAGACGCCTTCCGGTCGCGCTGAAATATAAATCGTCGCGGGTTTGCACGCGAAAGTTCGCGGGGAAATTGTCTGACGGACGGGTGCAGCGATGATCGAAACGACGGTGAGTCTTTTTTCCTGGTCGGAGGATTAACACCTTGACTGCCGTGCGTATTTTGCTGTATTGGAACGGCGATGTTATAAAATACTACAGCGTTTAACTGAATTATGCAAAATGTACATAATCTGCGTCACTATTCTGACAACAGCTGCATTTATAAAATAATAATTGCTACCCATTGCAAATATTTTGGATCTTCAGTAAAATCTCTTGCGTCGGTCACCGGTGATTGTATTAGAACGGCGATGCTATGAAATACTACAGCATTTGACTGAATTATGCAAAATGTGAATAATGTGCAGATATTGGAGACCAAAGGATTGCATCACTATTCTAACAATAACTGCATTTATAAAATACTCATTGCTACCCAGTGCAAATATTTTGGATCTTTAGTAAAATTTTTTGCGCCGGTCAGCGGTGACCATCACGGCGGTCAAAGTGTTAATACAGACTTCATGCCGAAAAGTGCCAATCGAAACGTCGGTGAGTCTTTCTCACTCTCGGAGAATTGATACAGGTGAGAATTAATACAGATTTCATGTCAAGAAGAGCGGATGGCCGAAATGTCGGTGAGTTTTTTTTCCTGTCGGAGAATTGATACAGGTGAGAATTGATACAGAGTTCATGTCGAAAAATGCAGATAATCGAAACATTGGTGAGTCTGTCTCACCAGAAGAGAATTTATCCAGGTGAGAATTGATACAGATTTCATGTCGAAAAGTGCAGATAATCGAAACATCGGTGAGTCTTTCTCACCGGTCGAAAATTGATACAGGTGAGGATTGATACAGATTCCGTGTCGAAAAGTGCCTCTGGATTTATCGCGATGCGCTATCGATAATACGCGCACAATTTTACTGATACTTATTGACCGCATAGTTACTGTTCTTCATGTAATACGTATGAGCAATACATTTTGCTTCTAATTACCATTGTTTTCAATTATATTTATTCAGTAAACAACTGTCCCGTCGTTTGAAATTTTTCGACATAAGTTAAAGCAAGTGCTATCGCTGGGGGTTCGAATATCTATAAGAGTTTTGTCGAGTTGTTTCAGGTTAATTTTCTGCAGTAATTTGCTCTAAGCGCGCCCTTGATTAAAGCAATCCGTACTATTTGCAGTAGTGCTGCGAATCTGAACATCGGTGTCTATGGGCGTTGTTGAGCTAACCGCGAAACATCATACCGCCGCCACCCACTGTGCATGACAAACGCGACAGAGGTTGAGTATGCAGAAAAAAGATAGGCGCACGTATATCGCATATGCGTTTCTCCTCGCCGGTGCTACTGGATGAGGATAGGTCAATATATACTCATGAACCTCAATTCAATCCAACAAAAATCTGCGAATTTTCGGTCCCCTATGGAATATGACGACTTCTGGACTACGCCTACCGAATTCATGCCAATCTCGTTTGACGTGTGTCAATGTTGCCACTCTATTTCAAAGCTTGGAAAAAAATGATTAGACCATAAAAAAAATTGACAAGAACGTAACTTGTTTTACGTGATAGTTGCTATGGTAGTGAATGCGAATTAGAGGGGCGCGATTATTTAAATTTGGCTATTCATTTTGGTTGCCTCGATCTCATCCCTATTATCATGCACATGCACGTTGGGCTTCGACATGAGATCGATGAATCTAGAGCGCATCCCCCCAGAGGGCTGTAATTGGCAATTATTCGTGATTCGCTATCGAGCGACGGAGAGAGTCGAAAAAGAGTGAGGAGGAAGGTACGAGAGCTTTGGGGAGCTTACATGCACACCCAAATGCACCGGTGGATAATCAATAGTTTGCTCTTCTCCGCGTTTACGGTTGATCAAGCGCAAAATTCTGCGATCGACGGTGCCTACTTGCAAATATAGAGTACAAAGTTGATTGAAAGGTAAAACGGGCGGGCAACAAAAATCACTTTTTGATGGGATGTCAGTGACCTGCAATGCAGAGTGTATTTCAGCAACATTATAATATGCACTGAGGATGCGAAAAGCGGGGAACCTAAAATAGGTCAAGAATGAGTAAGAGCAACTTTCTCACTATTGATGAATCACGTGTCGGACGAGCGACCACGTTCTAATTAGCCCGAAATAAAACGAAGAGAGAAATAACCTGAACCCGACCGACGAACGACAAACCCGAACACTGACTTTCTCACTATCCGCTGAAGAGAATCCAAAAGAACGACAAAGAAACCATACACGGCAATTAATGACAGTCACTGTTTTACGAAGTCGTTCCCAACTGAACATCTAAGGAAACAAAAACGTACGATATTAACACCCAATCATAAACGAAAGACTTCAGCTTGAAGGAAAGCACTTTCTCACTCAACCAAAAATAAGGCTCCCCACAAAGCGTAGCCGCTGACCAAACGGAACCTAGCAAATCAGCCCAAAGACATTCTTCAGACCCGACCGACAAAGGAGACGTCAAGACTCACTTTCTCACTGTGGAACAAATGGCGAGTCGCGTACCCACTAAGACGACGATCCCGTGATAGCATACGAACCCGCGAACGATGAAACACGCTTTTCACACACGACGCACCACGCAAGTGGGACAGCGGAGCGACTTTCGCGCGATGCCTCGTCCGCGAAACGAGCGACGCTGATGCGAAAGATGCACTCGCGTGAATGATGCCACCGATTATCGCAAGCCGACTTCCTAATGTCGTTAAGTTAACCAAATTAGCGCGCTTCTCCGATACCGGGTGAAACACGTAACCTTAGACTATATTATGCCCGGTAAACGAGGATTGTGTGACGCCAGGCAGCACCACCGTCGACGACGATGCTGTCGCTTGCAGGGACGTGCGTGTAACGTTAAACCAACGCGCGCCGCTTCGTTAAGGGGTGTACGCGATGAAGCTCTGACGTCAGACTTTCCGCTTTCAAAGGTGGCCTCCTCTCTTACCCGATACCACGCCGCTTTGCCTTCGCGCGAAGATAATTCCCGATAATATGGCTATCGATGCTCTTCGGCATGATTAAATTGAGGACGGCACGAGGGACGTGCTATTTAGATGCGTCTTTTTTAGTATGTCTTCTTGGATGCTGAGCGTGCGTAAGAGCAATCATACGACGCGTGCAAACAGGGTACCGCGGTGCTGTTGGAATCTTGTTGGAATTTGTGTCGGATATTTTGACGCGTTGTCGAAGTTATTCGGACGCGGGGAAATTAACACTTTGACTGCCACAGTGACCGGCGCAAAAGATTTTACTAGAAATATAAAAAATGTGCAGTGAAGCCTATTTGCAATCTTGCAAAAGCAATTGATATTGGAACGGTTCTTCAATACTTTGGCTTCTAACTCTGCGTTACCTTTATTTTGCACGATTTAATCATACTCTGCAATATTTCATCGCATCGCAGTTCTAACAATGCAAAATACGCGGTGACCGGTGCAAAAGATTTTACTAAAAATGCAAAAAATTCGCAATGAAGACTATTTGCAATCTTGTAAAAGCAACTGATACTGGAACGGTGCTTCAATTCTTTGGTTTCTAAGAACTTCATACTCTGCAGTATTTCATCGCATCGCAGTTGTAACAATGCAAAATACGCGGTCACCGGTGCAAAAGATTTGACTAAGAATGCAAAAAATTCGCAATGAAGACTATTTGCAATCTTGTAAAAGCAATTGATATTGGAACGGTCCTTCAATACTTTTGCTTCTAACTCTGCGTTACCTTTATTTAGCACGATTTAATCATACTCTGCAGTATTTCATCGCATCGCAGTTCTAACAATGCAAAATACGCGGTGACCGGTGCAAAAGATTTTATTAAGAATGCAAAAAATTCGCAATGAAGACTATTTGCAATCTTGTAAAAGCAATTGGTACTGGAACGGTGCTTCAATTCTTTGGTTTCTAAGAACTCTGCGTTACCCTCAATTTGCACGATTTAATCATACTCTGCAGTATTTCATCGCATCGCAGTTCTAACAATGCAAAATACGCGGTCATCGGTGCAAAAGATTTGACTAAGAATACAAAAAATTCGCAATGAAGCCTATTTGCACTCTTGTAAAAGCAATGGATATTGGAACGGTCCTTCAATACTTTGGCTTCTAACTCTGCGTTATCTTTATTTTGCTCGATTTAATCATACTCTGCAGTATTTCATCGCATCGCAGTTCTAACAATGCAAAATACGCGGTGACCGGTGCAAAAGATTTGATTAAGAATGCAAAAAATTCGCAATTAAGACTATTTGCAATCTTGTAAAAGCAATTGATATTGGAACGGTCCTTCAATACTTTGGCTTCTAACTCTGCGTTACCTTTATTTTGCACGATTTAATCATACTCTGCAGTATTTCATCGCATCGCAGTTCTAACAATGCAAAATACGCAGTGACCGGTGCAAAAGATTTCACTAAGAATGCAAAAAAATCGCAATGAAGCCTATTTGCACGATTGTAAAAGCAATTGATATTGGAACGGTGCTTCGATACTTTGGCTTCTAACAACTCTGCCGTAGCTTAATTTTGCACGATTTAATCATATTCTGCAGTATTTGATTGCATCGCGGTTCTAACATAGTGTTAACGCGTTGACTGCCACGCGTATTTTACTATTATATATTAAAACCGCAACGGGATGAGGTACTACAGAATGTGGTTGAATTGTGCAAAATGAAAGTAATGCGAAGGTATCGGAGACCAAAGAATTGAATCACTATTTAATATTAATTGCAATTTTCAAAATTATAAATGCGACCGATTTGGTATTTCTTGAATTTTTCGTGAGACCTTTTGTGCCGGTCACCGATGACCACCATCATAGTCAAAGTGTTAATGCTCATGGAATAGTTGATCGAACGGCATCCGAGAGCTTGGCGATATACGGTACGAGCATCTTGCACAAAGAGAAACAGACGCGACCGCAGAAAGGCGAGTTTGAATGATAAATATTCAACTGTGCATCCTTGACTACGGGCAAGTTTAAAAGTCACTTCGTGCAAACAAGTTTCCGGACCGTTAATTTGTCGTGATAAATCAATGATGCCGGATCGTCGTCGTTGTCGTTGATGGTCGGTCGGTCGGTGGCTAGTCGTCGCGACAAATATGCGACTCGAAGCTAACGAGATACATAATCGTCCGCGATAATATTCCAGCGACGTCTCCGCTGAAGGAGCTTGTTGCATCGTTGACGGTGTGCAAATTAAAAAGCGACGTGCGAGTGCGCGTACGTACGCACAATGTCAGTCGACATCGTTAACGCTTGTCACGCATACCGGCCAGTCGACGACAGCGAAAACGACGACGTTGCTTGCGACATTTCCTACCGGTTAAACTGTTAAGTTAGTGCAAGTTAGTAACAGTGCGATGGCAACTAAACGTTTTATAAAAGTGCTGAATGAAGTTGCTATATACTAGATCTATGCTCCAACGTACGCCGATGTTTATTTATCTATTTCTTTGTTTCCAAAGGCTCATGAAATTGATTTGTTACACCAAAAGTCTGGCATTTTCTGCATTTTCTGTAAGGCAAGTGAAGGATGTTCGGTGTATGACGCTTATGCATGCATTTTAGAGTCTCTTTGTGTTTACGTTATGTCAAGGCAAAGCGAAAATTATCCAATTCGTCGATGCTCAAACGCCGGCCAATAATAAACATTTGCCGGATCGGCAATACGGCGCTATATCGCATGACGTTGATCGGCGCCTTGACATATCGGAGATCAGCCATAACGTCACGCACTACGCCCCTGACAGACAAACCTCGCCTCTACACAGAATATCACCGCTGGCACCACACAAAACGAACGCTGGAATTTATGGAAAACCGATACCCGCCTGAAAGTGGGGACAAATAAATAGGAGATAACCGTTTCAGAGGTTAAAAATTTCCGATCGCGAGATATTTTTACGACATGTGTCGTATATACCTTCGCCGAACAGCTGCCTTCACCATCTTGCCGCCTTGAACAAAAATTCTTTAGCTAATATGGAGTACATTTGACACCACGTATAGAATGTCGTGCATAATAAGATATTCGAGTTTTCAGTTGACACCGACGAAGAAGTGGAAGCAACAGGAATGTTGAAAATTTGGAGCGACCGAAATTGATTTTATTGATTTCGAACGTGGACATTTCATCGATGTAACTTAAAGAATGTGGTACGATAAACACCATGTGAAAGAGTGAATAACGGTAGTAAGAAAGAATCGAACCTAACGGGAAATCACGGATACTTTCATCGGACTCTCATCCGAATCCGGTTCCGAAAAAAATCGATGCGTGGATCGATCTTATTGAGCGAGGTGCGAGAAGACCGCTAACCACGTGCTAACCAAGCATAGAGCACACAACATTGCACCGCGACAATTCTTTGTTTGCCATGAATTTTAGCTTCAACACATTCGAGGCCATCATTTCCCATATTTGCGTATAAACTAAGGAGGTCTAATACCGCTAACTACCGCGAACAAATAATGCGACAAGGTGCCGAAAACATCTCCAGCTCTTTGTTAGGAATTATGCAAATACTATATATTTTGATTACGGTGACACAGGTAGGTAAATTCTCGAATTGAAGAAAAACATGAATTCGCCATATACGCATGTCACAAACAACGAATTTTGTCTCGGTAATTGCGCAAATCCTAAATTATGACGGCGACAAGAAAAAAACAGCGGGAAGAGGCAAACATCCAACATTACTCACGGGCACAAACAATATAAATTTCGACTAAATGAGTACCCAATTCTAAATCATGACTATCATGTGAACAGGACAAAACAGACCGGAACAAACATTGGCGCAGCTCGTTCGAAAATACGTGCATAAACACTTGAATTTGAGTACGTGCATATTTGTGCTCGATTATAAAGTTTTAATCGGGCGCAATTGACATTTCTGCAAACACGAATATCATGGTTTTCCGCGATGAATATCGCGTTACGACAGATTACCTGCCTTACTCGACGTTATCAAACCTTGAAAATGACTGAAGATGCCATTCCTACTGTCACGTGGTATTATTAGTACTATGACTTAACACCAGATCGATAGAGAGATGTCGGGAGAAATGCGGTTTAGCTACCGCAAATTGACACACCGAATCGCGCGCGGTTTGATTTATGATAAGCGATGCTGTACAATCTCGATCGTGAACCTTGACTTAATCCCGCACAGTCAACAGAGACGGCGCACTAATAAACCCATTCCAAACACACGCACTTACGACAAATTTACTTTCTTCCCTCTTTCCTTCGCATACGCACTTGTTGAACATCCTCCCAAAAAACATAAACACCTTTCAACCGCCCGTCCACTTGAAAATTGACCATCAAAACCCACTTTTCCCAAGCAAACGTTAGCGTGAAATCAGCGTCCTTGGTTTGAAGTTTATCAAGCCCACATTCCACGCACCGTTCATACCCAAGCGTCACTTTCCATAGTCCATAACCACGTATATCACTCGGAGCCTTTTACTCTACGTACTCCGTACTACTGGGTAATACCACCTCGCGCTGCTATCGAGTACACGAACGCGCACATGGAGTAGTCCGGGTAGGGGGAAAAAGGAGGAACGCCGACACGAGAGCGAAGGAGAGGGAGAAAGAGAGAAATGAGTGAAAGGGGGTGAATATCGGAAATTTCGTCGTGCCGCCACGTGGTGTTTGTTACTACTTAGTACGCAGACGTACGCAGTGACGGAGTCTACTTCGGCGAGGGGTACTTCGAGAGGTAAGAATCGATGATCGTTGTTGCGCGGTGGACGACAAAGGAGTCGGAGTCGAGAAGAGGCGCGCCGCGAAGAGATCGATCGATCGCCGATCGAGCGGAATCGAGCGCGGAAGAGTGAAAGAGACAGAGAAGTTCGACTTCTCCGGACACACACACTCTCTGTGCTGCTCGAACGCGAGCCTCGTGCTAACTGAGCATCGAGCGTCGGCGACGGGGACACGCGAGCTCGGCGAGGCGAGCTCTTCGTTTATACTGGATCTTACTAGCGATACTACGTCCTGACCCTCTCCTCTTTCCCTATGTGTACGTGCACGCCCGGACTGTGTCGACGTGCTCCGACTCTGTCACGCACACGCGCGCCTGCATGCGTGTGCACACTCGTCAGACGAAGCAGGAGGCAGCGAGTGGGAAAATCAGAATGAGAGAACGAGCCAGGCGAACCAATGAGTTAGTGCGTGCGAGAATGAGAGAACGGGTTAGCGAGCGAGGAAAGAGTTTGCGAGAAAGAGAGGCTCGTGCCCAACTGACTGGCAATGTGTGTCATGGAATGCGTGTGTGTGGGCACGCGCAGAGAAAAAGACGGAAGGTGGGGCACAGATGGAATAACAGTATCCAGCTGACTGACTGTGCGTGTGGAACACATGCATATGTTCACGTGAGAAGAAAGAATAAGGAATTGGAGGGACGCAGTCAGTATCCAACTGACTGACTGTGTCATGACACGCACGCGTGCTGAGAGGTGCAGTGACAGACGGGAGAGACAGAATTACAGTATTCGACTGACAGTGACGTTTTACGCATGTATGTGAACATTGACGTAGGAAAGAGAGAGGAAGTTTTACACTGGCACACGCGGCGACGACACAAATGCATTCGAACTGGTTGGTGAGGTTACACGCCGCTTATGTATGCACGAGGCTGTCAGCTGAGATAGTGCGAATACACGCATGATATGGAACGGTGTGTGCGAATGTCTCTCCCTCGCGTCACGTGCTCCAAAACGTCACACGGAATGAAGTGCGTGTACTGGAGAGAGAAAGAGACCGCGTGAGAAGACGGGAGCGAGTGAGATAAGCGAGGTAAAAGAGTTGTACACGTAATACGTGCGTGCACAACACGTTGGACACAGGAAATAGAATTGTGGACAACAGAGAGATAGAAAGGGATAGGTAAGTGGTAACGCAAGAACGAGGAAAGTATAAAGCATGGACAGAGAGTGGTAAAGGAAAAGGAAAAGGAGCGTGGAGGCAAAATGGACGGACAAATCGTAGGTCGGACGTCCATCTAGCGAGCACAAATTAAGCGGCATAACCACGCCTTAATGCATTCGTTGTGCAACGAATACATTTAAAACAGTCGATAGGGAGAGCACGTGAACGTGGGAGAAGGAGAATTCATGCGCCAGTGGTCTAGTCGCGAGAGAATGGGACGCGGGTGACCGGGGTGGATCCATTAGATTAATTGACTTTGGGGACCTCGTGCATGCGACAAGACCAACAGAGCCTTTGTGCATCCGCCGAGGAAGTTTCCTTAGTTTTAATGCACACCGAAGGACCCCTGCAATGCATATCGCTTTACATCGTGTTATATCGCGCCAACTGGAATATTAAACACGTGATTTACCATCGAATGGCTTTTTCAACGTACGCCGCACACCGCTGAGATTCTCTTGAAATAACAGGTTTCGCGGGAAACCAAATAAAAATCCTAATGACTAGGGAATAGATCGCGGGGGAATAATCTTAACGAACGCTCGGTTCGCACTTGAACGGAAAGCGTATGGAAATGGAAAGTTTAGGGTCGGAACCTTTGGCGATTGCAAACTTTCACGGCAGTCGCGGGACAAACTATCTTTCTAAGATAGAAAGTGACAGGAGAAAACGCGAACAAAGAGGCGTCAACGGCACCCCAACTATGTATACCGAGATAGGCGAGAAATCGGCAGGAACGAATTCCTTCGAAACGCTGACTCTCAATATCAACGGCGGGCGTCCGACAAACAATGTCGAGGAACGATGCTGATCGTGGCTGCCGGAGTGAAAATATCAGCGTTCGACGATTGTACCCGATAATTCCCGTCGAGTGCTTATTTAACTAACATCTCGTGCAAAGTACGTTCCAGATAATCGCGAATAATACGCGTTAATCGAATATCGAATGATAGGGTTGGCTAACTTTTACGCCGGATGCAGACGATCGTCGGATTATGAGATTTAACAGATCGAACCACCGGAGAGAAGCTCACGCTCACCGGGATGAGTGTAATTCGACATAGTAAACGAAACGTGAAAACCGGTAAGAGGGAACGAATTTATTGATCCTCGACGCGCATCCTTGACACCTTCTCTTTGTACGTGCAGTGAAAGTCAGAGCTCGGTTAATAGCCGTCCGGCTAGTTGCAGGCGGAGCGAGGCTTGTTTTAATTACTGCCACCGACACGATTTCCAACCAGTAACTACGACGTTCGACTAGTGCGTTAATTAATTGGATCGTTCGGTTGATAGGAAGAGAATTTCCGCCAATCAGAATCCTGACACGTGCCAATTTGTCGGTCGATTTTTCGTCAATGCGAGCCGACTATCTTTGACTCGTCTCGCATTAATATTAACGCTTGACAAGAATGATTAATGAACAGGAAGAACATTTTTATCGCGTCGCTCATTCGTATGCATTGATTTTTTAGTGAATGCAGTTCCTTGATTGCCACGACATCCGACTCGCTACATCAACTTCGTTCCTACTTTTTAGTTAAGTAGGACGAATGCATTTCCTTGAAATTTTGCATTCAAGCGTCTTCAGCAAGCAAAAATCCTGCGCTCAGGATTTTCAATGTCATGTAAATCAAGTATGCACGATGTTGCTCTCATTTAATTTTCTACTACTGTGCACTCGTTCCGTATCTTGTAACGTAATTTATTCCAGCAAATGGCGCACTCTAATAATGCTGTAAAATACAATTCATTTTCGAAAAAAATCCTATTCACATGCTAAGACGGAATAGTTTATCTCAAATGCTAATTTCCGTCGTGAACGTCAGTAGAAATTGACTATAGCGCTAGCTAACGATTTCCATATCGCGAGCTTGTTTGCAAAGCTGTAATTTCCGCAGATGCACGATGAAAAGTTAGAAAGTCGCGGTTTGTTCCGAAGTAGTACCTTATCTAATAAGTAGTACAAATTTCTTTTCCACTTGAAAAAGTAAGCCTCCGTGATAAAATACATTACAAACGAAAAGTGTAAATACAATTAGAAATTATTGCTCCTCCTTCAATTATACTGAACAAATATCCTCGAAATATTAATTTCATCTACAGTACCATATTTTAACCATGGAATAGCAGCGAATTAAGACCATTTTACCGTACAAATAGACCCTGCTTATCGTTGCCTTTGATAAGAATGCGAGATCGCGTTTAGGGTCAGTTGAAAAACGTCGAAGCACTCATCAGCCCAATTTGAATACATATAAAAAGAATAGACTGTATCGGTAGCTTTACTCATCATTGTTCAGAAAACTTACACTAAAGTGGAACCGTTTAATTCTGACTCACGTGTAAGAGGGTACAAGTGGCGTATGCAATACCTCATTTCTTAAACTACGAAAGGTAGACATAGCGTCATACTTACGATGACGTTAGAGTTAAACAAGTCGAAGTGATTCACTGGCGAGGAAACGTGCTAATGATTACACCGTATCCTCGTATTGTTCATTTGACGAACGTTTGCGCAGTTCATAAACGCGACGGATTAATTAGCCCGCAGAATCGTGAACCAGTCTCCGCAATCACTTTTTGTTTATCGATACTAACAAGCGGTAATTACGTATCTCGTTGGCAGTTGTATCTGAAAATATTCTAAATACTTTATTTCTGCTATCTTGCAAGTTCCTGATTTGTAGTTCTCTCTCATGACCCATTTTAAATGTACAGCTATTTGGCTGTTATCGGATATTTTTGCTTTATCTCTTTCGCTTTACAACAGGCGTTCTTTCGTACTTTTCAATAAAAATAAATAGGCACAACAATAGTTGACTAATTTGGATGGCTAGATTTGGTCTCGTGAAGTTTGCGGAATTGATCGGGTTGGAAATAGAAAGAGCCAATATTGAGACAATTCTGAATGCTGGTGAATGGCTGCACAGTGAGATGGATGAGCGTAGAAAGATAAATATCTGTCAAGTGCTTCCGAGCACAGACTGTTCATAAATGACCGGTAGTGAATGGGGTAGAAATCACAGGTTGAATTTCCACAATGGCTGGTGACTTTTAGCGCTATTGGTGTCGGAAACGCAAACATCCTGACTTAGCGTGTCATATTCCCATATATCGAAACGCTGAACTCTTAGCTTCGGAATGACAAACTGGATGAGAGTGACGCTTGATTATTCAAGTGCTCTTTGGCCAAAATTTCTGCACTGCAGATATCGCGGGGAACACGATGGAATTTTCCATCAATTAAATCTGACCAAATTCATCGAATTCTCGAGAAATTGATTCCCAAACACGTTTTTACCTCAAGCAGATAAAACGTTCGCCTTGTAAATCGAGACAATATACCAACTTTCAGATTTTATTATTATTAAGGTCATTAACGCAGACCATACTTGCTCCAACCTTCGATTCATCGATCCTTTCGCGAGTTTATGTATTTAAAATAAACCGTGCGAAGTGTGGCCTTGACATTGTGTGAACAATAAGGTCCATTATTCGGGAATTTGAAAGGAAAAAGTTCAGGAGGCACCGGTTTTCGTAAGCAGATTGGACTTCTGCGGAAATTGCGATTAAATTGTACGTTATTCCGAACGTTTTGCTCATTAAGGGGTTATGCCTACTTGGGTTGGTGAAAAAAATCGACTTTTTTTATTTCATTTTCTTAATGTATATCATTTTAAGAATATTTTGTCAAAAGTACATAAGAATCGGAGCACACGTTCAAAAATTATGAGCGTTTATCTGGAACGCTACTATGTATGATTAGTAAAAAGCTTGAAACTTTAAACGCGATTATCTCGAAACTGTGTTTTTTAAAACATACGGTTGCGATGACCACGATTTCTCAAAAACTACTTCACTGATCGGACTCTAATTTTATATACTTATTTGTCATTACAATAGGCAGGGCCTGAACGAAGAATTTTTTATTTCGGTAATAAAAAAAAAGTTACAACATAAAAACGGCAGTCAGAGCACGACAAAAGAGGGATTTTTTCGTAAAATTGCTGCCATTCTTGTAAAAATTAAAATTTTTTAAAATCCTTCGTTCAGGCCCTGTCTATTGTAATGATAAATAAGTATATAAAATTAGAGTCCGATCGGTGAAGTAGTTTTTGAGAAATCGTGGTCACCGCAAGTGATGAAAATAAACGGAAGCTCTAGGAGAAGGGCTATATTTCCTCCATTTTTTAATATTTTCTTATAAAAAAATTTATACAAATACCACTAAACACGTACTTTTTGGTAGTATTTTGCGGATTTTAATTAGTACTCACTAAAACGGGAAACAAAATCTTGAAAATCATGGCATTTCGCCGTCTGTCCTCAAAACTGCAGCGTAATCACAGCAGGCTCGGTTTCTCTCGATAAACATTACGGTAACTTTTCAATCTTAGGTAAAAAAGATAAAATTAAACACTTTATAGGTCTACATGCTTTTATTCAGAATATAACAAGCGTATCTGACATTACTATAACAAGCGCTATCGCAACGCATCACTCAAACGGTTAAATAGAATGCGTATCTGACGTTACTTTATGCAACGCATCGTAGGATGACTTTCTTCAGACGCTAAAATATATCGACAATAATTTACATCCGTAACGTGTAGCGCAATTATGTACAGCATTTTATGTAAGTCTGTGCAGTGTCGTGTGTCAAGTCCATTTAACGAGGGGCAGAGACTCAATGGAGAAATGAAGCTGCGATACACGCAACAGATCGACTTTGAAGTGGTTTGAATCCCGTCCGCGGACAAGGTCTTTGCGGAATCTCAAATAAACAAATCCTGACGTCACTTCCCCTTGTAAATCAACAACGAACCGCCCATTTCGAGAATATTGATCGTGCGTGCGCTGGCGCCATTAATCTCGTGGCTAGTATTTTCTATCGGACGTCGAATCGTTCGGCCCATGACAGTCAATTGTCCGTAAAGCATCGAACAACGAAAAGCAAACCGCTATCCGGCGAAGTTTATACAGTGACATGGGGACTGGAAATGTTGCGGACGAACGTTTTTCTGCCCCGCGAACTGGGCGCGAAGGTAATTACGGAATTAGGTCGACGTGCATAACGGAGACTTCGGAAAAACCGTGTAGCCCCATGTGCGGGCGGTCTGCGTAAAACAGAACGCGCATGTCAGCATGCGAAAAATTTAGCGAGCAATTTGGCGCTAGGTGCATTTTTGACAGATGCTTGTTTCTAATTATAGAGGACAGCGGCCTGGTCGCGTTATTTTGGGGAACCCTGTAATCGACCGCCGTCTTCTTTCGCTTTCATCGCCGAGTCGAAATGGAACGCGCACGTGTCGTATGATTTATAAAATAGCAGAAGTTGCTTCGCGGTAATAAAAATCGCGTGAAATTCATGTCGCATCGCGCGTCCGTCAGACAACGTAACAAACAATAACTGCTGTTATTGCTACCTGCAGTTTCTCTTTTTTGAAACGGTAAATATAAAACTAATCCGGAACGTAATTTAACTTCTCGCAATTTTGGTTGTACGAGGACTCCATTTCGAGTTGATATGAGTTATGCCGCACACACCAATCCCTTAATAATCCCACGCGCTCCACGACATCCTTACTAATCCCCCGAACCCTTTCCAAAGTTTCCCTCGGCCATATTCCGAACTGATCTTCCAAAACCTAACTCCCATTCCACGTAGCACGTTCGGTTAAGCTGTAAACGCTATCCCGTCGAGAACACGGCCGACAATAAAACTGAGCAACAAAGAAGAGGACAAGCCCGCTTATGTAATCGTAGCTAACCAAACGATATTGGCTCGTGGGTGGAAAAAGTCTTGCCCGAGGCGAAACTTCCTGTTAACACGGAACACTCCAACGAATAAACACGCGAGAAAGCAGAGAAGAGCTGGTAGACAACTTTTTTCCTCCCACGTGCGACTTTTCGCGTTTCCGCACTGAGCACCATCTTTACACAAAAATCAGCGCCAAAAATTTCAGTTTGCACCCTCAAAAATGGTTTTGTGATAAAGAAGACGTTCGAGAATGTCAAGGACGAAAGAGTGAGGAAGATATCGACGTCTGCGAAATTTCTGACGTGAAGAACGAGTTTTAGGCGAGGATAGCCACCTAACAGATGCAGCGTAGATACATTATACATGAATACATGTAGACGAGCCACTTTGGGAGGCATTGTTCTCGGCCTTCCGATGGCTCAGCATTAAACGATCTCGAAAGGCGCCTGTAAGGGGTACAATCTAGCTTAACGCCTAAAAACATAGGGTAAATTTAGGAATTTTTTTTAATTACATGATATAACATATCGAAATTTGGTTTAAAGGCGTTTAATGTGCATACTTTAATGTATAGAAAAAAAAATTTCTTATGTTCTTGCTTCAAAATGGCGGCGCTAAGGCTCTCGAAGTAGAAGTGCATTTTTGAATATGGCCTCCGCGGCTTGCAGCAGTAAATTTTTTCGTAATCTACATTAAATTTGCTAGAGAAGTACACACGTATATGGTAAAATATTGATTTTTGTAGAAATGGCGAGCATGTGGAGAAAAGTTATTTCTTCCATCAAAGAATTCATCGGAAAAATATTTATAATAACGAAAGTTTTTAACCAATCTTAAAAATCATGTGTACTTCTCTGGAGAATCTAGTTTAACAGCTACAAGAAAAATTTCAAGTGAATCGGAAAAAATTTGTTTAAGTTATGCTGCAAGCCAATTTGAAAAACGTAGTTTCGAGAAAAACGCATTTAAAGTTTTGAGTAACATTATTTCATATTATTTTACTAGTTTTGCCATATTTATGATTATTCTGCAATGCCTGCACCATATAAGTGTCCTTCTACATTAATATTTTCATCCTAGTCAATTTCTTTTTTATGCCGACCGTTAAAAATAGGAAAATGTTTATGGATGCCCACTTCTCGTGTTGCGGCACTTCATCCGTCGAAAGTTTATCTCAAAATTCGCGGTATCCGTCAGCGAGTGCTCGGAAAACTTGATGCGGCGTGCGTCAGTTTCGACGCAGAAATTGTAACAATTACGACCCATAGTCAATTCTAACACCTGCATCATTGCCATTATGCTTTCAAATCGACCGTTAAAAATAGAAAACGCAATATTTATGCCGATGCCGGGCAATTCTCGTGTTGCGGCACATCATCCGTCGAAAGTTTATGGTAAAGAATTGTCAAAATTTCGTTTCGCATTTTTTTGCGACATCCGTCAGCGAGCACTCGGAAAACTTGATGCGGCGTGCGTCAGTTTCGACGCAGAAATTGTAACAATTACGACCCATAGTCAATTGTAACACCTGCATCATTGCCATTATGCTTTCAAATCGACCAAAAATAGAAGACGATATTTAAATGAGTTGCCACTTCATCCGTCGAAAGTTTATGTAAAGAGTTGCCAAAATTTCGTTTCGCATTTTTTCGATGGAATTTGGATTTCGATTGATATTATGTCCCTTCAGAACCTTTAGAATCGGTACCATGTACTTTGAACCGCTCCGAGGCATCACGACTTGCTTTATAAAATAAGCTGTAAAACCACTTTAAAAAATATTTTTGCTTATAAGACAAATTGCACCTTATTTTTATGGCTCTAAAGTATCATATGAGACAAAAAAAATGTTTCTCGATTTTTTGAAAATTTAAGGTAGATGTTACCCCTTAAGCGGCAGGGCAACACCGTCTGCAGCCGCAAATTGCAAGTGCACCGCATAATGCACGTGCTGGAAAGCGCGTGGCTTCGGAGGCTTTGGAAAACGTCACGGCTCAAGACTTGAAAGGACCGGTGAACGACGCCCGAAAAAGCTCGAGGCCTTCGGAGCTTTTACTGGGTTAAGCTACGAGGCGCGTGGTATGATCGATTCGCGAAGGCCTCAAGATTTCGGGGGAAGGCCGAGATCTTATCGACGAGATTTCCCCACCCGCGGCCCGCACGAGTTTCGACTGTAGGGCTCGGACGGCGTCAGCCGTAAAAAGGCGATTGTCTCAGACACGTAAATGGAAAAGGGCGAATGAAGGAAATATGATACGGAGCGCTGAGTGAATAGAAACGAGGCGGGGGCCGAAGAAGACTACTTCTTTTACGGCGCGTCCTTGATAAACCCTCGCTGATGTTCTTTTTGTTTGCCGTTTCGACTTTCAAAACTTTACGAACTACATATCTTGCAAGCAGTACATTGTGCGCTAAGTTCTTACGTGTATCGAGTTATTTTGAATTTCTGTATTTTCATTATCGCGTCAGGGAGGGAAACGTTTACGTTCACAATCTTCGGGCGCCGCAATGAGCGTCGTACGAAGATTACAGAATTGGAAACCGCCACAAAGGAAAATATAGGGGTCGAGACTATCAAAGGTGGACATCGTGCCCTCGGTCGTGTGAGAAAGACAAGGGAAGACACCTGAACAAGCGGAGAACATACACAGGGCAGGCATACGGTGCCTGCGGGAGAAATCAATTTTCCCCTACCTTGCCGAGCTCGTTCGGAGTGGAGCTATTACAAGGAAAGTGGTTTATTTGGCTGTTGGATCGGCTATAATTTGTGTTCCCCGCCGGTGCGCGCTCGGCGCGTTTCTAAAGTTCATTTCCGACGGGAAAACACCGAGTCGCGAGTGGAAGAATAATGGGACTACGAGATTGTAAAAGTATCTGTCTCAAGATACTAATATTAGAGACAAAAATTGCATATGCGGAAGATTAAATTTGTCGATCGAAATGAATTATTCGCAAATATGACTAAATATACACCATTGTAGGCCGAAAATGGCTAACACTTTTAGTAATACAGTAAGCAAGATACGATGCTACAAAAACTAGTTGACAATTTTATAAAAGAGAGCTTTCCAACTTTTGAAGTGAGCATCGTAGTTAATTTTCTGGCAAGCTAGAGATAAGAGGAACGCCCACGCGCGCCGAAAATATCAAACGATTCTCTATATAGAATGAAGGATTCTAGGACGTAGTCAGTCAATGTTTACCGAGGTGATGGCGTACGAAAGGACAATTTGTCTCGACACACTCCTGACATGGAATCGTGAAGACATCAAGCTCTTCGAAGTGCACACTACAATTATTTAATTTCTGAGATTCAGTAAATCGTTGATGTATCAGCTTCTCAACATGACTACTTTAGGATTATTTAGTACTAATTTCGTCATTACGAAATAATAAAAATTCGTTAAATAATTAGTCGCACATGACGTCAAATCGTGCATCAGAGGCAAAGGGTTCACAGTTATAAGTCATAATCCGATTACTAGGCATTGTAAAATAGCTAACCCAATCTCGAACTTGATAAAGTATAATCAAGCTTACTCCGAAAGGATAATTTGTCTCGACACACTCCTGACATGGAATCGTGAAGACATCAAGCTCTTCGAAGTGCACACTACAATTATTTAATTTCTGAGATTCAGTAAATCGTTGATGTATCAGCTTCTCAACATGACTACTTTAGGATTATTTAGTACTAATTTCGTCATTACCAAATAATAAAAATTCGTTAAATAATTAGTCGCACATGACGTGAAATCGTGCATCAGAGGGAAAGGGTTCACAGTTATAAGTCATAATCCGATTACTAGGCATTGTAAAATAGCTAACCCAATCTCGAACTTGATAAAGTATAATCAAGCTTACTCAATCCGTATCCAAACATGCCGAGCAACCGCACATCTCTAGTTTACCGTTTTCCTGAATTGGATTCGCTGTTGCGAAAGACTCGACGTTTGCCCGCTCCCTTGCGGTCTTGCGGACGGGATTGGCACTTTCAAAATCGAGAAGGGAGCGATTCGTGGCGCTCCTCGTACTATTGTCTGTCGGGTCGTAAAAGCACCAATCGCGCAGCTGCACGGAAACGTGCAAAAAGAAACCGCTACGTCCGTTTCTGAAGGAAGCAATCAAGGCGAAATAATATTTTAGATACCTTTCATACGTCAAGTGTTTTCATACGGTCACCAGTACTCTTCAATATATCAAAAGTAAGTCAAATCGACGAAAATCGGGACGGCGGAAATATTCTTTGATTACAAGTACGATACAGTTGCCGGATATGTCAGAAATGTCCACAAAGAGTAAAAATAAGTGGTAAAAACCCGCTTGATATCGGACAATTAATATCGCTGGCGGATTAATGTTAACGTAAGCGCAAACGATCGTTAATCAAAAATCGTTGCAGGTGATAACGCGCTGTGTGTCAACATGCATTTTTTCGAAACTGCCAACAGGAACATGGAATCCAATAGCGACGGCTTTGACGATTAATCGAAAACCGCGACCGAATGGCGGGTCAAATGTTTGCGGGGCAAACAAGCCAGGCTTCTAAATCGTGCCAATATCCCGTTGGACGTTTCACGTTTCCTGTCAATCGGTCAAACTCTATCCCGCTTTTTTTGTATTTAACCTTTCGATTTCGTATAGACGATGACGTTTAATCGTTGACCATCTAAAATGCCAGCTGGAAACCGAAAGCAGTCAAATTGAAGACTTTCACCGAACAAAGAAAATCTCGGGAATTTTTAGGTGAAATAAATACAGTGGTTAATTAAACTTTTCCAATTGATCGGACGAAAAGCCACATGAAGCGTGACGCGCAATCGAGAGATTTCAGGTCGAGGTCTTGCGCGCGCGTGAAAATGCGACAGCGCGATTCTCATTCAAGCGTGTCCGTAGAATTTTTGCGTCAACAGTTCTACTACTGAATATACTGCACTTCAAGAAAATATATTTCACTAAAAAAACTATACATTACTATTATAATGTATGAAATATGATGAATGAAATGATTGCTACCATAATAAACTATATGATATATAAAAATATATTTAAATTATTTTTTTAACATGAAATTCGTTAATTATTTAGCGATGCAATAGCACTTTGTGCTACAGTACATTTTAATAATTCCGCAGGGAAAAGGTGCCAGAATACGTTAATGCGCCCTCGCCATTTCAAATTTTCACCGGTTAACACGTTGATTACCACGGTGGTCACCGGTGACCGGCGCAATTTTGACTAAAAATGTAAAAAATTCGCAATGAAACCTATTTGCAATCTTGTAAAAGCAATTGATATTGAAAAGGTGCTTCAATACTTTGGCTTCTAACAACTCTGCGTTCCCTCTACTTTGCACGATTTAATTATATTGTGCAGTATTTCATCGCATCGCGGTTCTAACGTAGCAAAATATGCTTGACAGTCAAAGTGTTAAAAATTATTTCTCGAAGGAATTTACATGTGATTTTAACGGTTAGATGAAAGATCAATTTTTGAGATACACAAGAACTCAGTCTATGGTCAATTTTAACGACACCAAGCAGCTAACTATTACGATGGGGTTTACGATGACTATATTCGCAGGCAACCATGATGCTTCCGATGGTGATATACGCGATGGTGATAATGATCGCGTTGTAGCCGTCGTATTTGTAGTAATGTGGGAGAATGACACGATAACGAGCCAATGCAACCGCACGCGTCAACGGGAATCCGGCAGAATACATTCAACATAATAATGTCAATAGCGTCACCGGTAGTGCTGGAAACGTGCACAATAACAATTCGTTCCACGAAGTACAAACGATGCGGTAAGCCGAACGCGAATCTCTGCATTTTCATATGTCTATGACACCAGCGATTAATATATGGACTGCCATGCCAGACACATATGTCTGACCATACGCGTATCTCGAATAACTATGGGAAAATATATATTCGTGCTAGCTATTATAGGTAAAAATCATCTAAATGTATAATTGCATCTCTATGTAGCATTTCTAATAACATAGATATTTTCACCCTTTTTTATTTCTATTGGGTAATTAGCTTTTAGTGCTCCGAACTTAGACTGAATGAGGTGTTTCGGCTCATTACAAAGTGTTACCTTTAAATTGTAATTATATGCGGAAAAAATAGAACAGCCAAACGTCAGAGACTATGATAATACGCGACAATCAATGTGTTAAAGCAAAACATCCGCTGTGCGAGTCATTTATCAGGCAAGTGATTTTCCACGCAAGCTGTCGACAAGCAAATATGATTGAAATTCCGTGATGATCGACAGAATGTATGAAGCAGTTGCGAATACTGTGATGACGTTGTAAATTTTTGATCTTACGAAGGGCGGAGATGAACTTTACAATATGATAACTATGTTCAACACCTACGCGAGGGGTCAAATTTAGATAAAAGCTGCGGAAACGCAGCATGCGAACGACAGTCAATGGAAATCTGATATCGAAGGTAGTGTGGCCAAGAGCGGAGGTTTATGCATTTGCGAAATAGCCGTGTACAGCGGTTGGCCGAGGACGCAGACGCCGATGGGGCACCATAAATGGCAGAGCCTCGATGGCCGGCAAATGTATTGACCACCGATCACAATGTCAGTGGAGAACGATCACCGGATTACGATTTGTCAATTGTTTCGAGGCCGACATCGAGGTGCTTCCACCTACGGAACGACTTTGGCGAATCCCGCAGATCCAGCAATACCGTTGAACATCGGTGTCACTAATGCTACAGTGTGTGACAATACTTTCATTCAAGTGCAAATGGTTACCGTCGTCTGCAAAAAATAGCCACTTCCCGAACAGGACTTTTCTAAAAGCAATCGCCCCCGTTTTCTTTGACTCAATTGTTCTCGGTACGTCAAGGAAGTTCCATCAACCGCGCCTAGTACCGAAGCAATAACATCGTGAATCTTCTCCGTACGCTATCTCTTTCCGTGCTTGCATTCATCATCTTCTCAAATAAATCATTCTTGCATTTGCACATCGTCGACAATAAACGCATCCGATCGAATTGTGCGGAGGCCAAACGGTAACGATTGTGTCTCGCGAGATTAAGTCAGCTGGATTTTTCCATCGGCGCGTAGCGGGAGTTTCAGATAAATAATTTCCTCGGGATCGTAACCGAGAGGCGTTCGCTGAAAATTATGAATTTACACCGCTAACGAGCCCGACTCTCTCCGTCGTCTTGTTGCCGCGCTTCCCGCGAGAGGTGTTTATCGGCGTTTCACGGAAATTGCAATGTCTTTATTCGCGCGGATGAGTAATAAGATAGCCGGCGGAAAATAATAATGATAGGAACGCACGACGAACAGGCGGCGGAACTGGCGATTAATTTACGTGGGACGAAACGAGAATTGCGCACGTCGGGCTCGATGTATCGGGTATAGACGTCCGATTCCCGAAGGAGAGGATGTTGTCGCCGCGTGGGCGTCGAATACCCGTGGGAAACTAAATTCGCGTACACGACGCGAAACTTTTCCAACGTAACAAGCGCGGTAGGTGTAGGTCAAAAACGAGTCGATGCATTTCGCGTTATCGAGTTCCCGCATTATACGCGAGCTGAGTTACATCAAATATTATGCGGTACTTTTTATCGGCGCGTCATACGATCCTGTGTACCGTGGGTGGCGAATGCGTGTGGGTGGAAAATTTTACGTCCATTTTCTGACCAAACAAGTTTGCCAAGTGGTTTCCCGGGAAACTCGCTGCACGCCGGAGGAGTGTCTCATTAATTCGACGAGTTTGCCTCTTCCTCCTACTTCGAACGATATATACATGTTATACGGCTAAAGGAATCGCGGCGACAATGGTACGCGCAACAACGAAAACTTTCTCTGACACGCTTCGGCGCAAAGTTTCCGACAGTAAACTTGCCGCGGGATGAATCTCAAGAGATAAACTTTGCATGTACGACACACGGTACCTCCTACATCAGGATAATTTCCATCGGATATAACCCACGGTATGGGAACCCTTTTCATGCTTACGTACTTGCGCAAGTATGCCTTCATTCGGGACTGTTTAACTAAATTTTAACATCGTCAAACATAACGTTTTGGCATAAAACCAACGATTTTTTGTAAGATAACGAGGTTATGTTCCTAAACTGTTTTAAGAATCTAATATAACCTACAACCGCCATCCGCGTGACCGAGTGGAGCTCCGAAAATGCAAATCAGAAATTCTACTTAGCGCAACGCCATCCAAATTATCTCACTCGTCGTTCTCATATTCTGTTATTTCCTTCGACAATAGCGACATTCATTCATACAATAAATCCGCAGCACAATGCTAAGTGCACGTTACAATGACTGTGCCAGTCGTACGAACGGCAGTTGAAACATGTACCTCATGCACAAGAGATTTTTGTAATAATAATGGAAGTAACTTCTTTTTTGCCCGTACCTTTACAATATTAAGAGCGGCGACCATGAACCGGGAGACCCTTCACAATTAAAACAGCAACATTCGCGAACACTGCTTGCTTAACGGAACCCGACGAACGAACCGAACCGGCGCGTGTACCTTTGTCCTGTTCCTCTTTCGCAACGTTCAATCTTGCAGCGAAAGGGACTGCGTTCGCCATCTGGCGCCACTTTCCATAACTCTCGTTAGACAACGGGCGAGCCTCGATCGGTGTCGCTAAAGCTGCAGAGAACTTTGTCTGATTCGTATCGACTCTCTTCCCCGGTCTCTTCTACTGAATCTCCGCCGTTTCTTTGTTTGTATCACTGTCTTCGTCGCACGTTCAGAATGCGCGCAATTAAAATAAATCACGACCGTAAGAAGTGTATCTCGCGCACGTGATGACACAGCTCCGCGGTTTGCTTTATTGGGAACGTGTTTATTTTGATAGAAACTCTGCTTATTGAGAGTTACAGGAATAGACTAATGAGTGGTATAAAAATGTCGAGGGGGTCGAAGAAAGTGGAGTGGCAGTTTAACACGTTGACTGCCATGGTGGTCATCGGTGACCGGCGCAAAAGGTCTCACGAAAAACTCAAAAAATACCCAATCGGACGCATTTATAATTTTCTAAATGCAATTAATGTTAGATAGCGATTCAATTCTTTGGTCTCCGATACCTTCGCATTATTTTCACTTTGCACAATTCAATCGTATTCTGTAGTATTTCATCCGGTTGCAGTTTTAATATAATAAAATACGCATGGCAGTCAAAGTGTTAATCATCGCGGTTAGTTCGTAATTCGAGAAGTATACCGAAAGCAATCGGTTGTCCGAAGCGATTGCGTTCTGTCATATATTTTCATTCGCAAATTATTCCACGTGAGAATATCATGATGACGTTCACCTCATTTCCCATTCAAGCGTGACTTACGAAAGAGCCCGTCGATATCCTCAGACGTAATCTTGATTGCAAGTGCGATGCATGAAGTTTGCATCTCATTTCCAGTGGAGCAATTCCGTGGCGAATCTGATACGTACAGCGTTTGAAAAATTCTGAATGAAATTGTGTCACGCGTCTACCACCGATAAACTCTTATAAATAAGGAACGTACGACGAGAGCGGATTCATTGAATTAAACGATCCGTCCCGCGCGACAAACAGCGAGTGACGAGCGTTAATTGTCGCCTAAGTGACTGGAAAGCAAAGCTCGCCGAGGGAAAAAAATGCACGTTCCCTAAAGAGCGTCGAGGTAAGATAATCCGCGCGCGGTTCACGTTGAGCATCGCGCAAACTGGAATTGAGCTCAACGAACAATTACGAAGCGTAACAAGCATCCACGCCGTTGTCGCGTGGCTCCGGCCGAGAAGGAAGACGAGGAGGAAGGCGCGGACGAATGAAGGAGCAAACGACGATGAGCGAAGAAGAAAGAGACCGCGGACAGTCTCAGAATTGCAAGACTCCGAGTCCGTACACGCAAACGACATTCGCAAACGACTACGCGCCCATACAATTCCGCTTGGCGTCTAATTGATCGCGATTGCCCGCTACCTCCTGCTCTCCTTCACCCGCTTGATATGAGGGGGTACGTGAAACGGTGAGGCATCACGTGCTTTTTGCGGCACGACAGCGACACGGTCGCAGAAAAGGAGACGGATGCGGTGTCGCGTATCCGGCGAAACGCGAATAAACGAGGCTGAATGTGCCGGGGATAATCTCTGGCGAAACACTTCGAGAAGGCGCTGCCACGATGCAGATTGAAAAGGGGACTTCCGCAAAATGTCGATATCGCCCGGTGGTGATCGTTCATAAAGGACCGAAGTGAGACGAGGGAGAACGGAGTCGATCGGGTTCAACGTGTACTGGATATGTCGAACTATTCGAGTGATCGGACAATTTCAGCCGTAGAACTGTAACAATTGATAACGATCTAGCCCACTGTCGATATATTGGATGTCAAGGAAAGCGGAGGGCTCAGTGGTCTACTGACACGACAGAACTTTAGCAATAACCGTGAAACTTATCGGACGGAGGCAACGGGTATCAGTGCGTAATTGTACGTTATCGAAGGGGGGATGATAAGAAATTAATGGCATGTTGTATGAGAAGAGCCAACTGTCGAGCGGTGCCACTTGTCAATCGGATGTATTGACGTATATCCGGGCATAGAATTAAACCAAACTGACAATTGGTAGGACAGATGGTAGTGCGTACAATAACGAGCATCGTATATCGACCGCAGCAATTATGAAGGGCCGATGTCAATGTTGGCAGGGCAAGTCAATGACTGTCCGCTGAAATATTTTGCAGAAGAGATGAGAGATTGATCCGCGGAAATTCGCGGGCTAGAATACCGAGCAACTTTGTTATCTAATTGATAATGATTGGTTGTATATCGAGCGAGCGTGAAAAACATTCGACGTGACGTATGTGTTTCGGGACGAACAGAAGAGAGGGAATGAGATGAAGAGAGAAGCGAAGACACACGGTCAAACTGAGATCAAGCGCGACAAGTCGGCGGTATCGTGTATCTACGAAGGGGAAGAGGGGATGAGAATGACAAGAAGAATAAGCGAATGATTGAGACGAAGAGCATGAGAGCAAATTCGTCCTTGCCTTGCAATGCGCATCCTTTTACGAGAATGTTAAAAGGGTTAATTAACGCTATCGACATCGAGCGAATGGCTTTACTAGGCTCGCCGCGTCACGAGGACGCTTTTTTCTTCCCTAGCATACAGTCTCGTAATTGGAAAGCTCTTTTGCGCGCGGCGTGTTTCGGGCCGGTCCGTACGTGAGTGGATTTCGAGAGAATCACAGATCGATTTGATTTGCCTCGCAGATACGTGCGCGTTGAATGTCGGAGAATAAATTTGCACCGTGCGACACCAGTAATTGTGGGTTAGAAAACCGACGATGTTTTATTAAAAGATTCAATTGAGCGACATATGTCCCTCATTGAAAATCGATACGGAGGAATCGCATACTCTCCCGCTGCACTGCGATTCGGACAGTTTTATTTCGGAGTAGCGACGAACGTGTAACCGAAAAAACATAAGACGGGCATTGTTCACCTTGCCGTTCAGTTAACAGTCTCTCAAAATAGAGAAATCCATTTTTTTTCAATACACGTGTGCCCATGCACGGACACGGTTGATGTATTTTTATAAGGGCTATCTGGTTATTCGCGCGTCCGCACGTGTAGTGTGCGACAATATAGGTCGGTAGCGAACTTTATGCAATGTAACAGAAGAACGGAGCAGTGGACAGCAGCAGCCAACTGATGATGGCCAGGCAACTCACAGTTTACCCTGTGATATCCGTCCTCTTGGCCATTGGCTTTTCATACCGCAAGAGCGAGCCAATGGGGGACATACGGCTACTTTGGCTACTTAATCGAGCGATAACCATCGCACGAAGCAGATTCAATGTCATCGACCAGGAGAGCCAAAGCCAGCACTGCCGAAATCCATGTATGGCCGGTCCCTATTCAAGGCCTCCCGGTCGTCAAACCGACGGCGCATCATCGGAAGATGATCATGTATTATCGATATTACATCGCATGTTATTAAATTCGATACTTTTACTGCAAGTCGTTACAAATACAGTTATCAATCATAATATAGTACTGCCAGCAATATCTACATACGAAGATGCGACATAATAAAATGTGGACTCGTACGTTTGTATAATCACAGTATATGACAGAACGACGCGTTCTTTGCAAATGTGAAAACTCAATGGGACAAACTATAAAAGTACTGAAGTGTAAGCGTTGCTAAAAGAAAAGTCGAAAGCCTCCACCTGAGCAATCGGGAAAACCTGTTCGACTAAGCCGTCAGGTAAGACTCATGCCTGATTCGCAAAATTAAGTGTAATCGTACTAAAGACAAGGAAAATCGAGTTGCACCGTGCAATCCTCCGCTGAAGACGGTCTAATGTTACTGCCATACCCCATCGATACGCGACCGGCAAATAATTCAGCGATCGCGAGTCTGTCACCTGTTTCCGCTCATTAATGCACCGTTATATATCCTCATCCAGATAAGTACGGACGTCACAGAGCAAGCCCGTGTGTCCTATCTTGTAGTTTATTAACACCGCAGAAACACGCTGCCATATGCGTGTCAATGAAACTATTAAAACTATTATCCGTTAATCAGTATCATTCGTCGAGTGCAAATTTTCATCTGCTAACCGTTGATGAAAGAATATTGAAAGTACGGACGTGTACACAAATAGAAAGCACTTGTCACATGTGTGCTCTGCGTGTCACATGTTTGCTGACAATACGGAAAATGCCTGCAGCGTATGCGTAAGTGAAAATTACGAAAGTATTAAGCCCGGCGTTCGATCGTGGGCATTAACACGTTTCTTGCCATGTATACCATCGATGGTACACGATGAACGTTTAATCAACGAAAAACGGCTCAGCATAGAACATGTTAACATGGTCATCGAAAAGGTACTTAAAGTACCCATATGCATAAACCTACGAAGCACTTATAACACAGTTGTATATAAAAAGAAAATATAACACGTAACCAAAGACGTCACCAAGCGGGCAAAATCGCGTTTGCGTTAACAATGGAGCAACAATATCACGAAATACCTATAGACACAGAGGTACAGGAGTAGCGATTGGAGTGCTTTGCCCGTACTCGAAGAAATTCGCGGTCAGCATTTTTCGAGCGGTTCGGCTCTCTTGCCGCAAAGCGGCGGCGAAAGTTTCACTTTTATCGATTTCAGTTCCGTTACCTGAAAAGCGCTCGTTACTCCATGTACGTATACCGTATACCGTGTGTAGACATAAAAATACATACGCGTGTCGTGTGTACGTGTATGAAACCTGTACAGGTTTATGTGTGTAAAAGTTGTATGTGTAATACCGTGTAACCAGAGACGTCACGAAGCGGATTCGACTCATGTGTCCATTCACAATGGGATGTAACGTTCTTACGTACGTATACGTGACTGTACACGAGTTTACGTATATGAATTGATCGCCATCAAATCGACATCGCGATGCTTTTCGACGTCGGAACCAGTGACAACGGACTGACTACTAAGGAACGTTAATGTTTTTACGCGTTCTTTTGTGTCCACAAATTAAAGTCCACGGAGACAGTATCGATTAAGAGAATCTCTACCTAAAACGTGCCCTTTTCTTATATATATCGACATAAGTGCAGCAGGATATGTAAAAGAGAAGGTTCGAAGAAGTTCCAGTTTCGTGTTTCGATGCATTTGCAATGTTCATACATCCCGGACTCGAGCTATCAACAAGGACAAGATAAGTGAGTAAGAATCCGATAGTACCAACTCATCGGTTAACAAAGTACAAACTATCGATTACATCACACGATTCCGTCAGAACGATAACTCGCGCCGCGTAATCAAGAGCATAACGTCAGCTACTACAACAATGCCATAAGATATAACGAAAACGCAGCATGAATATTCAGGTCCGTACTATCTGGCAATACACGCCAAACCATTGAGATATTTCCTACCTTTTCAATATCCCGATTAACACTGGGCTCGTATTATACATAAATTATCCCCATATATAATTATCCGTTCACCCTACGGAGAATTTTTACGGCAACCCCGGTGCAATTATCGATCGGCCGTTTTCCGTTCGAAAGAAAGAAGGGCGTCAAGTAAAATACTGCACGCACTGCGATATGTGTCCACGCTCAATACACATACAGTGTTGCAGACAGCGGGCGCGAGTATCTAACAATCAATTTGTAAAATAAATGAACCGTGACATAATGTCACAGCATGCATCGTTGATTACGCGCGCGTGTCTACAGGTCGAGTTTGTGCAAGTGCAGGGTATCATACGTGTGTGTAGGTGTGCTCGGTACGCGTTCGCACAGCCCCGTGCACCCGTGACATTTTCAACCCCCGAGTCGACGATGGAGGAAGGTTCAAAGGTCGGCGAATAGTTGCCACGAGACGCTAACGGCGCAGCGCGATATTTTAACACTGCGGACCCAATTGCAGCAAATGCTTCGAAGGTCTGTTCTCATAAGTTCCTACGTCGTGACACGTACGAACATTGCAAATGCGCTTTAATTGATGAAATATGCACGCCATAGATCGTGGATATTTTACCGTAGCACCTTAACACGTTGACTGCCACGGTGGCCACCGGTGACCGGCGCAAAAGATTTTAGTATAAATGCAAAAAAATTCGCCATGAAGCCTATTTGCAATCTTATAAAAGCAATTGATATTGAAATTATGCTTCAATACTTTGGCTTCGAACAATTCTGCGTTACCTTAATTTTGCACGATTTAATCATACTCTGCAATATTTCATCCCATCGCGGTTCTAACATAGCAAAATACGCTTGGCAGTCAACGTGTTAAATGCGAAGCGAAATATGTAAAAGTTCAATGCGTGAAAGTTCTTCAACGCTAGCACTGATAACGCGAAAATTCGACAGCATTAATATTACATGAGATGAATAAAATTCGACAATGTACAGTACCCGACGGTGATTTCGCATTATTGATTTTGCAATCGACATCATTCACGCGGGACATTGTTCTCGATACATAAAATTGAGAGTGGCGCGTTTTAAGGCCGAGTCCGTTTACGTTAAGAGAACACGTTCGTCTGAGCCTGACCGTCTATGTCGTCTTTTCCAGTGCAATTTCTCCGTGAACTCCCGCGAGCCACGGCACACGGAGTCTCTCCAAATAAGGAAAGACACACTCTCTCTTGCCCCTCTTTCCCTCGGCGACCCGCGTCTCAGATGTGTAGGTCCCGTCGTCACTATTTTCGACCTTGAAAAGCTCGCGAGCTCAGGTGCATGGCTGGAAGAATCGAGCTGCAAAGCTGCAAAAGCTCACCGCGCCTCTTCCACAAATTTCGTACACAACCCCAAATTAGTACACGAGCGTCGTGCCTATTATACATCGTTCCAAAATGGAAAATAAAACGATCGCTCGCATCGTAAAGATAGCAAGAAAAGAGAAACGATCGTTGAGCCATGACAGCATCTGCACTCAATCGTTATCCTGAAAATATCTAAATGGTTCTGACACTCACTTTGGAGTTTGTGACGTGGTCGGCCGGCACGGACTCGGGAACGGTTTGCAGGGTGCTCCTCATGCTAGCGGACATGGTAGGCCAGCCAGTTTCACTGCCTCAGACCCTCCGACGCTTTGACGATGCACCCTCTCCCCCTACGCCTGGAACAAAGGTGGTCGATGACTGCTTAGAACGGAGGATCGATAAAGGGTAAAATACCATGAGATTATTTCTCCTATCTGGGGAATTATCTGGACAAAATAAATGGCGGCAATCAATTTCAATCTGTGTAGTACATTCATCTGGCACGCCGCGGTGTGCATCTCATTCGTTCTTGTTGCAAGACAATAGCGGATACTCCTTGTGTTTTCTTTGTTCGAGCACAGAATCTGCAGGTTGAACGTGTAGAAACGGAACTGCTGTTTAGAAAAATGCACTGCCAGTAGCGAGGGCCAAAGACAGGCGCGTCGCTCGTTAGCCAATCAGCACAGCCGGCTTTTATCAGAGCCGGCATGAAAGGCAAGGCCGTGCTTATCAGATACCGCGCTCGATAACGATGCAACTAGTCTGTCGCCGTGATTCTGCGCATGTGTGCGCACGCGTGTATATGTGTGCGCACGGGTAAGGCTGTGTACCTTCGGAGTGCGCTTTATTAATTGGTATGCGCACTGAACCGTACTTTCAATTACACAGCGGTATATCTATGGTGCGATCAAACATACACGGGACACATGTGTGAGGGTGTTGTGTACTACACAGTGGTGCGCCGTACGCGTTTAGAGAGCGAAGCTATTCAATTGTCGTGTATAAGGGCGTCGATTAAACCATGAAATGACTTTAATGCACACACCGCCTTGTTTACGTGCGACAGAATAACCTACTATCGGAGATGATGCAGATTGAATGAGGTACATCGGCCGAGAGCTACGGAGAACATCGAATAATATGCTTGAGATATGACGCTAACGATCGCATAGCCTCATTATGTGTGTCAATTAGCTTGAATATAAACCTATTTAACTATCATCATCGTTGATTATTATTCTCGGTGGTCGTTGTTACGAAAATTATCGCCGGTGATCGATGAGGGTTTCGATGATTCATACCAACGATCGGCGGGATGCAAGCGGATTAATTAGTTCGATTATCATCGGCTTGTATAGCCGGGCGTATTACGTCGGCCGGCGATGAAGTTATAATTCAAGAGTTACGAGACTGATGCCCGCATTGAGAGATGCGTTAATGAAAGAGGCTGCGATTAGAAAATGTAGAAAACAAAGTGAAGGTGTAAAAAAGATCGGGCCAATCCTCGTACCTATTGCTGCTTGATGCACCGAGATCGTACAAAATCTGAACTGTCTGTAAATCGCGTTTTCGTAGTTCGGTAATTAAACTAATGGAATTATCAGAAACAATAAAATAATACGATTATGAAAATCCGGGAAATGGATTTCGTTAATTAAACTGAAAAGAGAAATGCTGAGGTAGAATCCGGGCGAATGCACTTCGACGTAGTCAATCGATAAGATCAGTTCACAAGAAAAACAAGCAGTTTCATAATTCACACATTACCACGTAATCGTTACGGAAGCGGAACTAACCAGAAAAAAGGAATTCATGTCAAACGCGGTAGCAGAAAAGTCAACTAATATATAGGTTTGCAATCAAACCGAAGCATAAAGGAAATATTAAATCAGGCCAATCAGTTTCAGCGTTTTACCGGTTTACACCCTGACGAAATTATTTCATGAGGTCAGCCATGGACGTTGCGTAAAGCAGATATTAAATTCGAAACTCTATAATCCCATCGATACGATGCAATGATTTTGGGTGAACCGGCATGACGAGACAACGCTTTAGCGAAGTTATTATTATACAGGATGCTTCAAGGAGATTGGTCCCAGCATTGGCTGTGCGTTTTACGTATGAAAAGAAGAAAAAGATCACATAAACATGAGTTCGGTAACCTTTACTTCTGCAGTTATAACTACCTGAATGCGTTAATAGCGGATGCCCGGAATGTACAACTTATGCGTCCGTATTACAGCAGCAAAAAGTGGGAAAGTATCGACCGAAGTTCAAGTTTTTCCTAACTTTTGTGAACCGCTCTGTATAGAAAGAGTCCGGCCGATAACGATCCAATTAACTTTTACAGAGGGTAAATTTCGGGCGACAAAATTTCGTTTTTCTGGGTCAATGAGCACTTCCTCCGCTTGAGTATCGAGCTGTCGAGTAAGATTATTTGGCGAGTACGCCTCCTCCGCATAAGCCGACGTGAGGAGAGAGGAGCGGTGTAGAGAGAAGACGGCGAAGAAATCGAGGACCCCTTTTTGCGTTAGGTCAGCCATCGAAACGGACCGAACTTGCGCAGGTAGGCGAGCGTGAATCATACCTCGTCGCCAGTCGTGCATCAGAATGTAACGTCGGGCCAAGTCCAAGTCCCGTGTGCCTGACCCAAGGCGCGCGGACGGGATACAGATACGCAAGACAGCCGTGGTTATATACCTGTTTTCTATTTATACGCGGCTCAACGAATTACGTTGGTTTTACGGCAGAAAAATGGAAATCGTTCACCGCGTTCCACTTCGCGGTGACTGAAAATCGAACCAGCTCGCCGCACTTAAATCGTCGCCTCGTCGCTTTTTGAAACTTTCCAGTCTGGGAACTTAGCGAACGGTCCTGTCCTTTAACTCCTCTAATAACAACAACGCCCGACGCCCGGCAACATTGACAGATTAACAACGGGGGCGTATTACGTTCAAATGTTTCCTGTCAGCGAATCGGATTTCGCGAAACGAATAATATAATCTTCGCGGACGTTTCTAACGCTACGTACGCTGAAGTCAGATTTCAGGGCAGCTAAATATAAATCGCTATATACCCGAACGTGCAAATGCCGATAAAACGGAAGATTAAATATGAATGTGAATAGACCAGAAGAAGAAACTGTGAAGCGCGTCTCGGCCCGCAATGTCAAGACCTTGCCCGACCAGTAGAATTGATCCACGAAGGAACTTGCGACTCACCTACAGTTATGTACCTATTAGCGTCCCGTAATTATCGCGCAATAATTCCCACCTTGGCAGTGCCGCGTTTACCGCGTCTCACATGCCATGTCATAGACTTCGGACGTTCCCTACGTATGAATGAAGCCAAGAGTGGTGTACAATGACACTGCATCGATAAAGGGTAAACGACGTATTTAGGTCGAATTCAGGCATATAGCGAAGTGCGCTGAAGTATAGTAATAAACTCATCCGCTCACTCAACTGCAGATTGCACTTCGATTGTTTGATTAACGCCTCCCGGTGACATGGCGGATTATATTATTCCCCCGCGCATGCTAATGAACTAATTATACCGTACCCGACGTATGCCCGCACGGAATGCAACCTTCACAGCTGCAGATACTCGTTAAAACGATAGAGACGTGTTCAGAGGGAAAGAGAGACGGAGATTGATTCCAGCGTGTTACGCTACACGCGCGAGAGTGCAATGTTTCCCATCTGACGGGGGCATACACAGGAGGAACGTATCACAGCACTGTATTTTATCGCTGACCTTAAAACAGAGATTTAATGCGACCTTAGGAAACAACTTGCGTGCATTAACACGTGTGCCCGCTTTGCTCCACAGCAGAATGCGTTTTTGCACTTTAACGTATTAACGCTTTTTACGAAAATTTTGATAAATCCGGGACAAGTTCGTCTGCCAGCAATTGCCATCAGGATAAAGTAACGTAGGATCAGACTGGGAGAGCAGCTAACGTATAACGGTCCACACAATGTAGTACAATCATTCCGGTAAACTGATCTAGTGTGTTTTCTGACCAAACAGTTACGCGTTAGAATCGTTCGTTAAGTTTTCATTTCACGCTAATACACAAGGCAGGAAATAAATAATCGCGACCCACATTCGCGTGTATTCGTGCTGTGGAAGCTGACTGATCTCAAAAACGAAAGACATCGGTTTTTAAAAGATCTTAAGATAACTCCCTGAATTTTATCAGTGAGACCTTCAACGCGAACTTAAACTTGGAACATTAACTGCAAGAAAATTTCAGTGAAGTCCGTCTCAACAGCAATAAAGATAGGGTCGCTGCAGTGCTTTGATTCATTTCCAATGAACGTTGGATACGTGAAGGAAGCACCGAACGGAGCCATAGAAATGTACCTACAGCCCGTGTTACAATGATTAAGTCACTCTCAACTTTGCAGCGTCGTCCGCGAAGTCAGTCGCGACACTCTCGCCTGGATTTCAGCTAAGGTTTCTATCTAATCGAGCGGAACAAGAAATCTACGGAAACGGCTGAAAGTGAGAAACCACCGTGCGAGCGGAAAATAAGCTACAGAAGAGAGGGAGTGCACTTGTACAGACAAGGTGCACACTTGCCCGCGATTACACGGAAAAATGTCCACAAACACACGTAGACGGCAGACCGTGTCGATGCGGTTAAGTTACGGTCTACGTGCACAAAACGACAGCGTGTTTGTGCCTCTGGATTGGTCGAGTGAAACAAGGTTGGCGAAAGTCGTCCCTCGGCATTGAGATTATTATTAATCCCGCTGGGCATTATCTCCACTACGTGACCGTAAGGCGTGCACAACTGCATCTCCACGGAGTGACGATTGTGTGCACCTTAAAGTCTCACTCGGAAACTGAACCGACGGCCGGTGACGGGGCATTAGACAGGAACAAAAGGACTTTCGGGTAAATTGAAACTGTACGTGCGTCGCTTGTATGAACACGAAACCGACAGATTGTACCGCTGGTCAGGGATACGTAAATACTTCGTTCGGTAAAAAGTCGAATTTAATGAATCTCAGCGCGAGTTGAACAATAGCGATGTTTTAATTGAAAAACATCGATTGCGCAGTACCGATTGTTGGAGATGGGTAGTAAGGAGAAAGGTCGGCGGTGCCCCGCGCAGTTTATGCAATCCTTTTCCTACTAATCCACAACGCAGTGATTATACGTATCCGCGTGGAGGAGTTAATGAATATTAAACTGACATCGTATGTCCGAGAAAGCGCCGGGGGTATCCCGCCGATCGCCGTGCACATTTTGCATTGCAGTTCAATTACAACTACGGAGTGCTATCAGCAGATCGGGCTACACCGTAGCGTTACACGTACCAAATGCGCAATCTGTTAACTGAACGAGGAAAAACGGTGCAGACAATGTACTGGAACTATTACAGCAAAGTTCAGGTCAGATTTATCGTTTTCGTTTTAAAAAAAAAGCAATCGTCTGTGACGCATCTGAACGATTCAAAGAAATTGCAGATAATATATGCCACAGATATGCCGACTAACGTCCGTCTACTAAGCGCATTTCCTCAATAGTGCACTTAATCAATTTCAATTAGTGTAATTCGCGTTACCCGTTAAAATATATACGACCTACTGTTGTTCGCATTGAGATTTATGAGCTCGATAAAAGTTTAATCGTTTTTCTACGTCGAACTACATTGCGGGACATGGAAATCAGTACCCGTGATAAGAGCCGAGCGCACCGTGTGATGACTTTAATCGTTACAACGACCCTAACGCGGATTTCAGTCTAACGGTGCCGATTCCAACGTGCGAAGTTTTCGCGATCGCGAGCACGCAGAAGCATTAATGCAATTTTACAAAGAGCAGCCGCGGCATAATGTGTACAACCCCATGGCGAGACACAAGGCATAAAGTGAGAGGATCGACACACTTCCGCCTTTGGTCGACCGCGTTGCAACACAAAAGCCGCAGACAGGTCGGCGATATAAAATATTGAAGACGTATATAACGAAGAGAAACTTGACGTTTTGGACGAGGAAAAATTATTCCGGGGCGATAAAGTAAGTAACTGAAGTAAGGTACCGGAAAGAAGAGCGGACAAAATGAACTTGATAGATTATAACAGCGAAAGTGTCGACGACGTTAAACTGACAAATAATCGAAATCTATCGCAGAGCACTCTGTAAAATCTTTTGTCGAAAAGGACCAAGATGGTGTGTCATGCAGGTTTTGTATTCGAAAAAATGCAATATTGCCTTTCGAATTCATAACGCACGTTACGGGATCTACTTATTCAAGATTCGTATTTTGGAACATAGAATTCCTCTCTTTCCAATATTCGCCGCGACAAAAGGTCCCCATTTCTCCGCCTTCCAGACGTCCCAAGATTTACGCGACAGAAAGTACAATATCTTCCTTCACGATTTTCACGCGCGGCTAGATACGATTTCTACCCTCGCCAAGAGAAATTCACACAACCAACATTTCCACTTCGCTCGGAATGTGACGTAAGATATCCCGAACTCGTACCATCGTCAGACAACCTTTTACTGAAACTAGTGCAAACGCGCGCCAATATAAAATTCACGTCCAACGCCCATTTAAGACTCCCACCGAATATACTTTGGTAACGAGAAAATCTAAAGAGTTACATAATTTAGCGTACAAGCGCAAATGGTTCGGTAGACCAGAAGCGCTTATGCCTGCCGAAGGCTTTAAAAGATATTTTTATCCCCGTCGGAAGCGTCAGCGCAAGATTGACGTAGAAGGAATAAGCTCGACACATGGAAGTGCGTGAGTTAACGAGCGGCGATGCGCTCAGCCGCGTGACGTAAAAGAGTTTTGATAGATGACCAACAGCGACAGCGATACACGACAGACTCCGAGGAATGGCTGATAACAGCTGCAACGAATCTCGATCGGCTTGTCCGAGGTATCTCGCGCGAAGACTTAAATAATTTTCAGTCCGCGCCCGCGTGCATGACCGTCGCACACAACCCGTTCCTATTCGATTCTGGGCGGAACAGGTGTTTCGAGTCATGCTCTTATTTTAACGCCACCTGTGCGAGGCCACCGGCAATTAAGGGAGCGGATCAGAATGTTCGCTTTTATTAATTGCCATGCGAACTCACGCGCGGAAATTCGTAAAATTACCGTCCGCCCGGAAATTAAGAGGCGGACCGCGGGGAATATTTTTATATCGGCAAGTTAATCAACCCACTGTTCCAGTTAACATTTCGACGCATTCCGGGGGGAGCTAAAGGGTCGGCGCTGAAAAAGAGACAGGCGTTAAGTGCTTCGAAGATTGAACCCAGCCTGCTTTCGAGCTAATCGCTAAGACGTCTGCAGGACAATAACGATAGGACAATTCTGTGTAAAGCTAGTAGAAACAGGTCGAGCCGTTGCAAATCGATACCGTCTACCGCAATCGCGCGCGCCTGAGGACTATTGAGAAAAAATCGAGCTACCCGCTCAGAAGTCGGGCGAAACTAAATCGAGAAGATAATGTTCCCGGGCCGTGTCGGTCGGCGGATAATTCGTAGCTTGCCACCTGTGGGACAAGCGACCACAGAAGCTATGTGTACAATCGTACGGATGCAAATTAGTCGTTAAAAAGTCGAGATAAAAGCGCTCCCGCGACCGCGAGAGCTGAATCTAGGGTACTTCGAGTCACGCAAAATTAGGTCCTAGACCGTTCCTATGAACTGGGTCACCGGCACACGCGCAGTTAGGGCAACGTAGGTGGGGTGCGTGTTGAAGAACACGTATACTAACACGTGCGCGCGTGCGCACATCGACACACGTTTGCCAATCACGTTGAAATACAACTATATGTATTTGTACGCAAAGCGCAGCGAATAAAAGTGCAAAAGAATTAAGCTCGCAAGACATGACGCGCAATGCACACGAAAAATACTATCAGAAGCTGCGACATTACCTTGTGGAAAGCTCATTAGAAAATTAAGAACAACCGTCTCGGTGTTCGTTAAAACACACAATTCAAGCGGATCATAACCACTTAATAAGTTTTCGAAATTTTTGCCACGAGCAACAGTCGTCGCAAAATTATTAGTCGGGCAAGACTATTACATAAACGTGCGGGCCGAGGGCTCCATAATGTAATCCAAGAATAAATCGCTCGCCAACGGCACGAGTAATTTTCTCTCTCGCTTAACATTTCTCGCTAACATCATTGTCTTATTCGCCGGACATCGGTCCCCAATATAATAGGATTCACATTTTTCGTGCTTAAGCCGGAAGAGGCGGACAACACGTCGGACGGAGGGAAAGATCGTTCGTCGTGCAACGAACTCGCTTGACGCAACGATCCGCAAAAAAGCAAAGGAATAAAGCAAAACGAAGGAAAAGGACAAGCACGTGTTATGCGAAGAGTTACCTGTACACGGTAATTACTCCGCTACGCGTGATCGCGGATTACAACGCAACCGCCGGTATCTGAGAGCTGGAACAGGTGATGATAAAGAGAAAAAGAAATGGAAAGAGAAGAAGGTATATTCTTTTTTTTTTACGGCTCTCGCCGCAACTCGACTGTTTGCCTTTCGTTTGCCGGCGCATCGCCGACGGGGAACAATGCTAACGAAGCGAAAATAAAGACTCAGGCTTATACACCCGACGGCAATGTGTCGCATCAACGTGCATCTACTTGCGCTTGTTGGAGAACAAAAGGGCGATTAAAAATTATGCGCGGTTGACGAAATTGGACGGTCGACAGTGTATATGACCCTACCTGGCTTGTGAATATCGCAAACAGCAGCGTTACACGAGTACATTTAAATAGAAAAATATTAATTCAAAATAAGCTTCATGCTTTGCCGCGTTGCGGACTGAATACGGTTTTAATAGTAGCGCGTACGGTTGGGTACTTTTTAGGAGCAGACTGTTTAATAGACTTCAAAGCAGAAAATGCATTTGTAACGAGGAGGAAACAGACGAATGCGGAAAGTTTGCGTAATGTATTGACTAGTATTGACACGACCGAGTTAAGAAGTTCGAAGAAATCGGCGAAACGGAGTCGTATAGCGTACGGAGACGAAGTAAGGAAACAGAGTATATTCGTTACATCCGCAATGCGTTGCGGATCGATAGGTCTTTCATTCACGACGACTTTCAGTGTTACTTGGTCACGTTTCGGAGTAACTTTCGACGGTGTTGAAGGGGAACAAGTTCGGCCCCCCGTTCTTCCGCCCGTGACTCGGGGGTTGGCATGTATTACATAAAGCGTATTACATAAAAATTACATAAAGTTAGTTCGATCGGGCTAAACAAGGCCGTTGCGAAAATCTATCGTCAAATTACCCCCTGAGTCTCGGAGCTCCCTGCTTGACAGTAATACACGTACATCGCGATAGATTCGGTTTCGTAACGTTGCACGCGGGGTTTTACGATCGATAGCCGGTAGATAAAACGTCGATACGCGTCCATGCTGCACATCTACACCATCTACTATAGATGCACCGTGTACGCGTATCGACAAGCTCATACGTATACGCGTGTATACTGTGTTACTTCTGCTTATACGGTATATAGCGTAGCTATTTACGTGTCCAACCACAAGTTCTCTATTTGCACACACGAACATTCGTACGTCTACCGGCGCCTTTATATACACATGTATGCCCATTATCGCACTAGTCTTTTTCCACGACGGTTCCCAATGGGGGAGGTCAGTAGCACTGCGAACTGACCCAACAGCGGGGGTAGAGGCCAGACAGGTAATAAAAAACCGTTTCGATCGGGGGAAAGAGAGGGTGGGCAAAGGACAGAAAGACGGGCAGATGGAAAGAGAAAAACAGCGAGGTTCTGCCGTATGTACACCGCTGCCGTGTTGCACACAGCGAATGCGAGGAGGAAGTGGGCGGTCGCGAAAACGCTTCCGAGCAGGCCGAATGGTATGGCAACCGTACGATCACAATATATGTCGGGCGAAAGAGGGAAAGGGAACGAGAAGACGGTACACGAAACGTTCGATAAGGACACCGCACGCGTCACTTCTCGCGAGGATCTTAACAAATCCGATCTACACGCGTCAACAAATTGTCATTGCAACCTGCACAGCTGATACGTGAGGAGCTGTGTCCGTTGAATTACGTACTCCCGCAACATACCAGATTCTCTACAAACTTCACAGACAATACAACCGGTCGTATGTACATACGCATCTAACACTCAATTTTTTGCTCGTTACAGAGGACGAACGCTAGAGGGGGAATTAACGCATTAAACAGATTGAAAACACGGTTTGCGAACGGCAGGTATAACGTAGCCGTGAAAAATCGCAGGAAGTCAGCTGTCAGGCTTCATGATAGAGTAGGAATGACCTGGTAACGTAATTTTTCACTCCGAGGAAGTTCAAAATAAACTTCGCTCGGGCTCTGGACAATCATGACAAACGAAGAACGTGAATCTAAGGGTGAGATAGGCGTAAGGAGAAAGATGTAAGAGTAAAGTAAGGCGAAGACGTGATGAAGAAGAGACAAAGAGAGACAGACACGGAGAGGTGAGCAATAGTGACGATTGAGAAGGTGGGGTTAGGAAAGCGTTCGCGGATGAAAATGCGATGAAACACGATGTTTCGGCATACGGGACGGGAGGAGCCTCTTCGGAGCCAAATCGAGACAGACTCGTAGAGCGAGACAGACAACGTAGAGCGTAAGCGAACAGAGACAGAGGAACCAGAGGCGGAGAAAAGACACGCTATGATAGTAGTGGAACGAGAGAACTTGAGAGAGAACCTAGGCAACCGTTTACCCCCCCAACTTTTGAAAATACTCACCCTGACACTCTCCCTCACTCTATCGCTCACTCACACTCACGCCCACGCTCGAGACGCGGGAGCACACGCGGTGCACGAGTAGAAGCGAGCAAAAGAGAGAGAGTAAGTGCACACGGTGTATATCACTTGGCGTATAATTGCGCCGCCTCACTGCCTCTCTCTTTCTCCTCGAACACTTCGGTGGCTGTTGTACATACGTGTCAGCGTATACACACTCCGAAGGGAGACCCGCACACAGATACACCCATGCAAGCGCACTCAAAAACACAGAGCCGAAGAGCAGAAAGCAAGATCGAACGACGGGTCACGAAGAATACACTGAAAGTCGGCGCACGTTTTTCTAACCGTTAAGAGAGGCCGAAGACGACGTTCCCGATCTCGTCAGGTTGGAAGCACCAGCAATGGGTAGCAGCACCGGTGGTGGCCGTCGGCCTAAGCCGACGCATTCAGCCCAACGCGGCTACGTCGGCGAGCGCGTGAAAGACACCCGGGACACGGTGATCGCGTACCTCGTCGGTGGGCGAACATCGGTAGTCAGTCGTATTCGCGGGAGCGCGCGCGCGCTCACGGTCGAGTATCGTCTATCCTTCTCTTCGGGCTGCTTAGTCCGTCCTCGTCTCACTCGCCGCACTCGCCAGGCGAGCGAGTCGTCCGTCCTTGCTTACTATACGCGACTCTCTCTCTTTCTATCCCTCCTTAGCTGCTAGCTGCCTCGACGTCGCTCTGCTCCTTCTGTCCGTCAGTAACCTAGAAAGCGGCGGCGGCGGCCATTCAGGATTACGGGACTCCGTCCGTACGTCCGCCTTGTCCGAGAGCGAATCGAGAGATCGAGAAGAGAGCCTCTCTATAAGGTGGTACGAAGAACTGCCGTCGTCCCGGCGGCTCTCTCGGCGGGTGTCGATCTCTCTCTCTCCTTCTCTCTTTCGCTCTCCTTCCCTCGCTCTCTTCCTCTTTCTTTTTCACTGGCCGTGCTCTCCTGGTGGTGCACTCTTTCTTTCTCGCTCTTGCCCACTTTGGCTGTCTACCGTTGGCGGTAGTAGCTCGGTCGCTCTCTCTCAATGTCGCCTTCTTCCCGGTTGCCGTTGATTTTCTCGCTTGCGACGTCCCTTCGAGGAGAGCCTCTCCTCCTTCCTGCACGCGCGAAGAGACTGGGCTCCGATTTCAGAGTTATCCACCACCTCACACGGTGCTCTTTCTCCCAAGAGAGTCGAGGACGAGCGCGCGCGGCGGCACACAACGCGGCCACGACAAGAAGGCACACACACACACATACACACACAATCCGCACACTTCACGAGAGCACACTCGTGTACTACCTACTCTCTAGCACCGATACTATGTTGCCGCTAAACCGCTGCTAAACCTACTCTACTCCCGTGTCGACTGCGATGTTACTCTGTTGAAACGGAGCGCGAGCCAGAACGGCAGTTATTGTTTCTCGTGAGATAAAAAGTATACAGCGGTGGAAAAGAGTCACGGAGCGAAGCCGCGGAGAAAGAAATAGAGAGCGAGAGCACCGTGCAAGTTCGTCGATGAAACGACAGCGACGATGACGGCGAGGATGACGAGAACGAGAAAGGAGCGACGGAAGGAACGGGAGAGGATGGTTCCACCGAATTGACACTGTACTCCGGAACACACTGTTCACTAACCGTGGCCCGTGGTCGCGGTATGATCGAGAGAGAAAGAGAGAGAGAGAGAGAGCGAGCGAGAGAGGGAGGAATAGACGAGGAAGGATACTGATGAGAGCGAGAGAGAGAGAAGGAAGGAGAGCGCACCCTCGCCACGACAGATCGGCGAGAGAGAGCCACTGCGGTCTACTATATGGGTGTGCTTAAAGCCTCAACTGTACTCCTCCGATCTTTTAAGCCCGACGCACCGAAAGTACGCACGGAAACTGCCGCGTCGCCGTGTACGCCCAACGTGCAAAACGATATTTACCCATTTGTGACAGATTTTCCGTGCGAGATCCACACCACATTAACGACCGTCCCCCACCTATTACCACATACAGACATTACCACACTTCGATTTTTCAAGATGGCGACGCGCCGTCGTCGGGCGAGACACGATGCGGACTTAATGCGAAACCGTAGCGCTGTCTGTACCATATAACTCCCACTTCCCAATTCCTAGGGATTTACGTAATGCGGCGAACGAGCGGAAGTTGGCAGCCATGACTGCGGGAATTTTAAAGAAACAAAAAATTCGTTCGTAAATCAGCGAATACCGTTTTTCTTTAGACTTCGAGTAATGTATGGAGACCGACGAACAAGGTTACTAATTTAATAAGGGATCACTGTACCTTAGTTAACTAACACGAAGAGTAGCATACTGATATTTTATATGAATAATATATTATTGTATGCATTTTGAGTACAAGTTCACAAGCGCATGCTAAATATTAATGAGATTCTCCTGGTAAAATTATGTCTGGTCTGCTCGTGGATACAATCTAATTGAGAGCAAAATATTTTTGTAATAGCTCTTCGTAAATGTCTTTATCACTTTCGAGGAATACACAGAAAATAATTCTATCCACCTGCAATTGCACAAAGCAAGTATAAGTCTTAATTGTAATCGGTTTAAGTCCACTGTTCTATTTTACCCACTATTATACTTATAAGTACAATATTGTACTCGTATCTTATGCAACTAAATCTTACATTATCCTTATTTTCAAGGAGAAAATTTTTCACAGTAGACAAAGCTACTTTGGCTGCTGGCCTCTGTGGATAACCATAAATCCCAGTTGATATACAAGGAAACGCTACAGTTCTTAATTTATTCTCTTTAGCCAAGGTAAGACTATTCTCATAGCAGTCTTTTAATTTATTTGGCTGTTCACCTTGAGGACCAACTGTATGAATTACGTCTAAAACATTTGTGTCCAATATACTTATGATTTCCATACAATATTCTGGAACTCGTACAAAGCCCCTTCTATCTTATGAAACATCACTGCTAGCCATATACTAACACTTAGCTGGCAACCGGTAACCTCCTGTAATTTTTGCCTCACCCACATGACATCCGCCTAAAGTAGCACACTCTTTCACTAACTCTTTCCCTGCAGCTCTATGAATCGCACCATCAACTGAAGAAAATTTCATACATAGAAATTCGTTGAACATCAAATATACTTTAAAAAAAAATATGTCCCTCTACCTCCACCACCTCCTAAGAGAGTTGAATTAGCAGCGTTCACAATAGCATCAATTTCAAGTGCAGTTATGTCTCCTTGCCACAGAGAGACTTTGTTGGCCAGATCCTCGTCAACTTTTTCACCCTTCTCATGTGCCTGTGCACCTACTCTTGACTTTACTTTACTTGAATACTCTGTCCATGTCATGATTTTATCCAAAGTCATGAACCCACCCTTGTAAAAAGTTCGCTTCTTCTCGACCGGCATATCTATGTATTTTTCTGATCGGGAGAAAATATTGTTAATATAAAAATTACGCGAGACAGATTCGCTATCACGTACACAAACAAACTTATCATTCGTTACCAGCTCGATGAAACATGGTCACAAATAGCAATATATATGTATTTTGCGTACAAATAAATGACCTCCGAAAAAGGTCGACGCAACATCGACGATACATTCTTACATGCTAAGCTATTGATGATCACGTAAATTAATGTTCTTACGTTTTGCACTCTCGATCGACATGGTTGCCTCGGGCTTGACCGATGCGATGCAGTTCTCTCTTTCGGAAATGAGACTTTGAGCAACAATTGGACGTGTCAAGACGTAACAACGTGCAGACCGATTAACTACAGCCGTCTAGAAAATTAGAAACAATGCTTGTCTCACCAAATAGCGTTCACGGCGTGCTCAATACCCGACGATCTCTTACTTTCAATGTCAACATTATTTTTTCCCGGATCCCGAAAGGAAACGTGAACGGTCCCTACCGGTCATCGACGTCTCGCTTGCGGGTCAATATTCAGCCTTTGACAAACGACTACCGTAGCAATCCGCGACAGAACGAACCTTAGTAACGGCGGAAACTATTGCGCAAAATAAGAAAAATACGACTTGCTTTTCTCTCAATGCCCGACTACGAATGTAGCGACCGGCTTCGAGCGCAGAAATTTAACTCTTAATACCGTTTCCACAGAAACGGATACAGTGGCGCCATCTTATCACTATTTCCTAGACTATGAAACTAACAGAAAAACTAATAGTGGAACTTTAATACACTTTCTTATAAATGTTCAAATGTATTAAACATTTGGTTTCAAACTTGACTTATATCGGTTCGAACATGTGTAAATACTGATTCTTCAAATCAGAACATATATTATAATTGTCAAACCTTAAGGTGCCGTTGCTCATTGCGTCGTTGCCGTGTTGATGAAGAATCGATAGTCTAATGTCCTTCCATAGCCATCAGTGCCGTTCAGAGAAAGTATATGGCAGAATTTAGTTGCGCAGAGATAGAAATGTCTTCGGATGTGAAACCTGCAAAATTTTCCGAAATTCATTTATTACAACTTTGTAGGGGGTTGAACTTCTTCGGATTTCGTCCTTGACCATGCAATACCTTGATGCACTTTCGCGTATAGCGAAATAGCAATGAAAATTTCCCACAACTGCACCTAGCGACCGAATCAAAAAGTGTCCCCACAGCTTTACATGTGAGTTGCGCATAATTAAAATATGAGTATGTCATTATTCACCTGTTATATTAGAGCATTATATATCTAGTTACAATAGAATGATGCCAAAATCAGATTTGATAAACATTGAGTATTATGTTGACTGTGATATTAAGCTTTTTGACAATTATCAGCGATTTCACTACCTGGCGGGGGTGTGTAGTCACGAAAAAGGTAGAAATGATTATTCAATGTACATCATTGTTGTCTGTCTCTTTTCATTTTCGCGTTACATGCGGCATTATCAACCGGCTGCAATATAAGACCGCAACACTGCCCATAGTAGGAACGAGTCCATGTACCGGTAGTAATAGTTTTTGACAAGAAAAATTGAATGTGGATGTACGCATATTATAATATTTGTTGGGTTATACAGCTCGATAATCGTACGAAGAACGACACCCGATCACACCTGCAAATTTATTATGATCATGTTGTAACTTGAGTTGACATGACATGTTGTTAAACGAGTCCATATACCGGGCGTAATAGTCTTCGACAAGAAAAATTGAATGTGGATGTATGCATCTTACAATATTTGTTTGGGTTATAAAGCTCGATAATCACACGAAGAACGACAGCCGACCACACCTGTGAATTTATTACGACCATGTTATAAATTGAACGTGTATTTAATTCGTTTCAAAGGGAATTTTTGAAGTCCGAAAAGTATATGATTTAGTTTTTGCCGGTATACAATCCTTACAATAAATATTACTCCATTGTTGGTCCTCATCAATTTGCAAGCGTTCGGAAAATTATTCAGAATATTTAATATCTTTTTTATTTTTATTTCGTAATCATTGTTTTTATTGATTTAGAAAAGAATACGGTGTAAGCAATAAGGTAAACTTTTCGCTGAAACAGATGACACGGTGACTTATTGATTTACTGACCTCTGTTTGACATCACTAGCAGAGTTACTAGTTGCTTTTAATGTAAAGTTAAGCACTATCTCTCTTAAATTTACAAGGTGCTCGAAAACGCTTGATTTTTCAGGGTTAGTATTGCATTCTCAGGTAGAATACAAAATCATATAATGTGAAGTGTCTATCCCTATCTCGTGAGTGGTAAGATTGCGGAAGTAAAAGGTCACGACATCACACAACGACTGTCGTAAAGTAAAATACCAACCTAGTGTAATCTAGCGGTAAACCAGTTAAATTAATTCTTACTAAACGATGAGCAGTGCGTAACCAAAGAGAACACGCATAACCGTGCTAAACATTTTCCAGAATAATCTGTCCGTACACGGTTGACAATTTTCCGATAAAGTTCAAATATATTCTCTGTAATAACAAACTTAAAAATGTTAGGTAAATTAGTGACAGGACTTTTTCAATCGACGCTGTATGTACTTTAATTGTAATACCTTCAACAATACTAGACCGGATCTTCAGGAAAGTAGAATTTATTACGATTCTGCCTTTACAGTCGAATACTTCCAACCGCCCAGGTTAATGCGCCGGTGAATGGGTCGTTAAATATCGCAACTGAATGGAGTACCATATCTGTTAGGAATAGAGTTCGAAACCATTTCCCTCATCCAAGCGAACGTCTGCGTATTACGCGTCATGGATGGAAGGCAAGGATGGCAACACTTGGTGGAAGAAAAGTTTTAATGAGAAGGATATTAAAGGGCCGTACAATATTGAGTCATTAAACGTTGTCATTTTATGTTTCCCTAATAAATACAAACAGTGGTAATACATCTTTATTTGCCTTTGCACATTATCAACATGCAATGTTATATTCAGATATTTACAAGGAAAGTCTTACAATATTGTGTTTATAAGTTGTGTTCAGTTGTTACATTATCACATAGTTTTTCTAATTTAAACCCGAGTCTCTTACAAGTCCATGCAAAATAATGTGGTAATGGAGCTTCTATTCTTAAATCTTCTTTGTTCGAGAACATAGGAAGTAATATCTCCTTTAAGTGTATGTGAGTGGGTAGAATTTCTTGGGTAGAGCGTTTTATCTTTAGCAGATCCATCAAATCTGTCTGCAATGTTGGATTTTGCTGAACTGCATCACTGAAAGGATTAACAACAATCCATGTGTTCATCATATTTTGTAGTCTTGCCCCATGGACATTGTCCCCTAGTATTGGACTATAAAGTTCCGTTGCTGCAAAGAGTCTTATAGAATGCCATTTATGAGTAGTTATCTTTAGTTCCATTAACGAAGATAAATTTCCAGTAGAATTTGATAGAAGTTGAAACTCTGTACGCATCGGCACTATTTCTCTTCTCTTTAATGCTGCTTTAGACCATGAGTGTACTATTACTGCCTGCAATTGAAATTCGAATAAGCAAACGTTTGCAACAAATAAATTAGAACTGAGAATAACAATTTAAAAGTATTGTTACAAGTATTACCTTTTTCACATTTCTCATCTTTTTTAGAGTAATGCCAACATATTTTTCACCACTAGTTTCCCTGGGAAGTTTTGTTGTTATAATCCAATATGTCATAGGGCATATTTTCTTACACTTTGCTGTTTCACGTGACCTTAGTACACATTCACGTAGTTTCGTATTATTAACCAATAGCGTTACTCCACTGTTATACCTATATGCAATAAAGAGAGTTTTGTTACAGTATTTTAATGTGAGCGTTTAAAATAGACAAATGTGATCTACAGATAAAACATACTCACTTTTCTGGTGCTTGAGCAATAATTAACTCAGAATAACCTAAACTTTTTGCTAAGAAAGGCAAACTGTCAGATAATGAATAATTTACAGAATTGGCCACATAGCCATTTTGACGATAAATGGTTTGATCACTATTGTGCCGAACAGATAAAGTTGGGATACCATAGGGTTTATTCAAAGCAACCAATCCATCTACAATACAAAATACGTTACTAATATGTACTTTCAAAGTAAACTGTGAATGGGCAAATCATTTTAGTACCCTTATTATAGACTATATTCTGCAGTAAGTCTTCAAAGAATTCGCCTTTTGATCTCCAAGGATGTATTCGTTTGTATGGATGTGTCCATTTTTTGTGTTTCACACTCGGCGCAATGTTAGTACAATACGACTTTATTCCTAACAGGAATAATGAATTTATCGCAGAAAATACGTTTGTATTTTTCATGCAACATAACTTAACCACTATCATTTTGATGCCTGCGTAATAAAAAAGCTGATGGATCAAGGATTTATTTTTGCAATTCTTATCGGTACATCATGATACTCGTTCGTTTATAGTAAAATTATGTATTTCTATTTAATTACACTGCGGGGTATGTAATATAACCTGCAATATTTAAGGTAAACATTGGCGCACGTTTTAGATTTGAACGACGGTCTTACACAAGGATCATAGTAGCATTAGAGAGATACTCCATTGCTAAAAATAATCTTCAATTTTCTTTTCGCGCCCTCTGTTGCCAGTAATTCCAATATAATTTAAGTTTCCAGAAACAGCCATGATTCGCTTTATGGGAATGTCTTGTATCGTTTACACTATCTAATTAATATTATATTGTAGAATTAACAGGATAGTATCCAGTAATTAATAGTTATTGCAAAATAATCGTTCTTGAACATAAGTTTAATGGTATGTCTGGATATTTATAGTTTACACTATCATTAATTATTATTATATTATATAATTAACAGGATAGTATCCAGTAATTAATAGTTATTGCAAAATAATCGTTCTTGAACATAAGTCTAATAGTATTTCTGGATATTTATACTTATATGTTAACCGGTGCAAGAATGCAAACATGTTCAAACCCAAGATTGAAGCTTTATTATACATATGGATGCAGTTCATGTGTCAAGTCCACGTGCTAGAATTGCACCCGCCGAAAGAAAATAAACATGGCTGAAAGCCATGCAGTTTACACAATATGAATACATTTTGTGAAATATACGATAAAATATGTGTCTGCATAAATGTATTACTTTAAATCTTTATATAAAGTGTAGTGTAGTAGCAAAAACTAGACAATCACTGCACATATAGTAAACATTTTAATTTACTCGTTTGTATTGAAACACAGTTCGTGCGAAAGTTCATGTAGAAATGGAGCAACAAAACGGTTCTGATAACAAAGTGTTGAGACGTGCCCAGAACAGTTTGCAGGCCAAGTTGAAGGCATCATTCTTGAAACGTCATCCTCATAATATTGTGCCTGGCTATAATCTTAATGCAACACCTGCTCTGGACGAATGGGTCTCAGGTGACGTTATGGGATTATATCAAGAATTCCCATATGATTGTGATTTGCCAAAACCTTTACTGCCGCCAGCTAGACTGCCACGAATTGGTACTCCAGAAAATTAATTTCCAATCTTGTACGATTATGAATAATTTATTCTTTATTGTATAACCATGTTATCGATTTCAGTAATGAATGAAGAGGATCCTGCATTGCAACTACTGACTATTAAATCTCATATTGATGATGACGTAAACAGAATGATAGACTATTATAAGAAACATAAGAAGGGTATGAACCTTAATGTAAACTGTAGTTTGTAACATAAGTTTAAGCTTAAAATATATTGTGTGAACTATTAAATAAATATTTTTGTAGTATTTGGGCCTGTGCACAAGAGAGTAGATAATTCGGATGAAAGTGAGAAGGTTTGGAAAGCTAAGATACCAAGGTATATTGCAGACATAGCTGAAATTATTGAAATGGATCCAGATCCTTACTTTAAAGGGGTAAAACATATTGTTAGAATATATTTCTATTGATGCAGTACTGATATTTTGTTATGCAATATTGTGTCTTGCAGACCTACAACTGGTATTATACTGGAGGGACCTTAAGCAGTTTCTATTTTAACAATAGAAATATTTTATTGTTTCCATACATGGATGAATTAAGTACGCTGTCTGATATTATTCCACTGACAACTGGAAATGTGTTTTTTTTTAATTCTATTTTAATATTTTTCAAGTTGCTGCTCCCTTAATGCCTGGAGAGGATTTTCTTTGGAAACCTATTCTTCGTAACTCAGCAAAATGTGAGCTGGACGATATATTGTATGAAATAAGACACACACTTCTAGGTAGCAGCGCATGTAAGTCTCATATTATGTATTTATTATTAAATGTAATAACAAATGGTAGTGTACGCATCATTACCGTGTTGCTATTTCATTTGCACAAAATAGTTACATAAATTGTTTCATTATAGTGTGTCATGTCTTTCAATTCTAGGTAGAATATTAGGTAGATACAAGAACCATTGTAGTTTGTATACATTATTAGACATGAAAGGTAAACTGGCTCTCCATCAAATTCACAAAGAGTCATCAGTGGTGCCATTTGTTAGTGCAGACTTGAATTCAGTGAATACAAATCAGTACTGTACATTGAATGCTGAGAAACAGTTGGCATTATGGGATCTAAATAAAACGTAAACATATACCACCATTAGAAACCTGTTTATGTTTGTAGGCATTGATAATTATTAGTTTGTTATTCGTCTTACAGGAAATGTGTAGCCAAAAAAACTATATTTCAAACAACTGTTCAAGATGATGCTTGGGGAAACGTAACTTTTCAATCACAAGATCAAAACATTATATTATTTCTAAACAGATGTTGCCTTCATCAGATTGATACCAGAGTAAGAGATGGCCAGTTTACAGTGATACATTGTATTTAAATAGATTCTGTCTGTCTTAGTTGTGGCTGTTCGAAAATTATTTTTCAGGTGTCCCTTGAAGAACCTGTTTTAACTTTATGTCCTAAGATGACTGTAGAGGAATGTGAGAATCTGTCGATAAACATTCCTTGTAGAAATACGTTTTACACTTATTTAGGAACGTATCACAGTTTATTGATGTGTGATACTCGTACTCCGACGCAGTGTGTGCAACAGAAATGGACCCATCAGTTTAAGAGTGCACCTCTTTTAGGTTGTTCAGCCGACAGGTATGTTTGTAAATTAATTAGTTACTGTCACTTGATCTAAATAACGTGACTATTACAAATTTTCAGGGGCGATAAAGAACTAATCGTATTATCAAGCCAAATTGCCGGCGAAACTACCTCAGTATTAAACACGTGGACTAGCAGTGCAACTTCGCATTCGTACAATTTACCTCTCACTATTCCAAGTATAATGGAAACACTAAATGAGTCACAGATGCAAGGAATGTGCTTGAATCCATGTCTCAGAAGCAGATTTGAATTAAGTAACTGTGGCGCCACACTAATTTCTGATGAGAAGGAAAATATATTTTTATTTCAACAAAATTCAGTTGGTAAATAAGGCGACGGAGATGTCTTGTCAGTTATATATAATTCTCTAGTTACTATTTTCCTCACTGTACAACGTATTGTTCATTACAGGTGATATATTTTACCAATGTATCACGCATGAAGAATCTGTGGACAAATTGTCCGTAATAAACTCTGAGTCGTACCGCGCATTGGACGCATGGGATCGAGCATTATTGGCACAAAATCAATCAATAATGCCCTTATCAATTTCCGACAAATGTGATTTGGAACATGTGTATAAAAGTAAGTAAATTAACCATTCTACTTTGTCAAATTGATGGACTCATTGATATTTTTTGTGATAAACAAATGTTACAGGTTTCGTAGATAACACGTTGAGATTCAAGTATCGTGATCTACGGGAGAATGTAGAATGGGGCTGGAAGCAATCTGTCGAAAAATTGGGTACTTATGTAGATATATTGGCGCCTGAATTATTAGCGGTATGGGAAATGTGCGACGAAGTTCCGGTACCAATAACAGCGGCTCCAGTTCAAAAAGTGTTAAACTGGTTGGAAACGGCATCTGCGAAGGACTCAATTCCATCGCAGGAAGATTCAGAATATATCCCCACGCCGGTTACCACTCAGGAATTTATAAGTGTCTCGCAAGAGCAAGATATAACATACATCGATGATAGTAATGCGTTGCAGGAGTTATTATTACCCAAAATTAAGACAAAACCGCTTAGAAAAAAGAAACGTCTGCTGTGATATTGATGGCGTACTGTCGGTACTAAAAATAAGTTATTCATGAGATTGTAGGAATGGAGAATATAGGAATTTGTTTATTTATTTATAATAAAAATTGTACAAGTGTTACACGTAACACATAAACAGATGACACGAACGAATGTTTCTAATTTCAGAAAATTGTATTTTACATGTCACCGTATTACACCTCCTATGACTAGCGATTCCGCAAGAATGATGGCTTCCACTTTGAAGTAAGTACCTTACTACTTTCTATTTGCATCTTTGCTCCTTCTTCCTCTAATTGTTGCTAAGCAGTGGAAAGGATCATTAGAATTAGTATTTTTTCATTCTCTTATAATTACAATATTAGTGGAAGTTACCAGTAATTTCCGTTGGTTCTCCCTAAATGCTTTAAGTGGATCATCGAATTGTTTATAATATGTAAGAACATCTCGTACATCCTCGACATTTGTTGCATATATCGCTGCAAAAGAAAAACGAATGTGTTAAATATTGACGGCAGGGATATAAAATAAAGTAAGAAAAATACATACTTTTCAGGAATGCAGCTAAGTCATATAAAGTTGTGTCATCGTCATTGCCAGTCCATTTTGGAAGTTTTAATGTATTTTCAGAATGGAACTTTACACTTTCCCCATTCCAGTCAACTACAATTACCTGTTGAAAAATATCCATCATATATTACATTCGCGTCATTTGAATCTGTTGCACCCGCAATAAATTTATTCTAGACAACACTAATTACTTTACTGAGATCACGATTAAGGGCATCCAAATCTTTGACATGGTGTCCATTAACAAAACGCGTTGCGTCTCTGAACAATCTGAACATAATGTACCCATGAGGATCCAAGGCATCCAATATTGGAAATACAGTCTGTAATTAATGCATATATTATTATATAGTAGCAGCTCAAAAGTAACCTTTTAATAACTCTAGAAATTACCATTCCTTGTTCGGCTGTGTATACTACAATTTCAAATTGAGGAGGCGCAACAGCTTCCAAGAACTGATCTACTCCCGGACGTTTCTTAAATCGCCACCCTGTTTGATACTATAAGTAACACAAAATAAAAATACCAATAATTCTGTATATGCGTATTGGGAAATATGTGTATAAAGTATATTGCTTCTCTTCATCTTACTGTCCAATCTGGATGTACAAGAACATCTATCATTTCCAACACAAGAGTATAAGGTGGTTGAATGTATGGATGCTTAAGAGTGTCTGGAAGCAACTTTTCTCTACTGGGTTCTTGGACTAACTGAAAAGGATGTAATTTGTAATCAAATGATACATAAACACATCCCACAAATATATTCATGTTCGAAACATACTTTTGTATAGTAGTTTATCTCTCTTCTGAGTCTTGCATAGACTTGTTTGGGTAGAGGAAGATGAGAAAACTCATCTTCAACAGGATTTCCGTTCTCATCCCGCGTGGGTCTTCCAAATTCATATACAACGTATACCAGTGCAATGCCCATAGAAGCACCAAAAAAGATAAAGCTATACTTCATTGTCCTCTGTGCTCTCTCACGATTTTGTTTCGCCTCCTGTTCTTCCTTTTGTTGTTCCTCATCTTGTTTCTTCTGGTCCAACTGTTCCTGCGCTATGGATTGAGCAGCTTCCACTGTTGATTGTATATTCGTTAACCTACCTGTTATTTTCGGACCGTGTTTGTCTGGAAATAAACGAAATAACGTGCTTTTTACAAGGACAATGAATCTTGCAAAGAGTAAAATGCGTCTGAAAACTGTTCTAAGAGACGTCGCAACAGTTTTGATATCGAAGAGTATGACAATATCTATAAACCAGTTCGACAAAATTCATTCGCAACAGCGAATTATCAGTAAATAATTACATAGACAATGTGTTCCGGCAAAAGGGTAATAGGTTAGGTTTCTTGGAAATGTACTCACGATCCGTGCAATAACAATATTTCTGTGCTGCTTGAATGAGAGGTACTCGTGTAACGGGCCTTCGTAAAGCACAATATGTAACCCCCGCAGTTCCATTGTAAACTTTATACAACCCTCGCAGACTCCTTGTAGCAAATGCCATCACTTTACACAGGTCATGGGCCTTTCGGCAGATGAATACACCAGAACATATTTGTATTTTCCAAGCAGTTCAAATCCGACGATAGATTAGGAATCGCACGTATCAACGCTTCACGGTAGATGGCGCGTTTAAACCGAGTTGGCCATCTTTGATTGTTTATTACTGTGTGCCATAGAATATTTGCGAACACCAACGTTAGAAAACCGGCTTGTGCTTACGTTTAACAGTGTTACGTACCTTGCACCGTTTTGTTATTTATTTGAAGCGGTGATACTTTGTATACTTGTCATGATGTACGGGAAGTCTGCTATTACTGATGCACTTATCTGATAATTATGGTATTATATATTATATATCATTGATGCTAACAAGATTTCGTGAAACTTTTTTGGCGGCATAATGTGATTACTACAAACAAATTATATTGGCTAATAATGGAACATTTTCCTATAAATGCACTTGAATTTGTATATGGCAGGGTTGCAATATTTTGGAATATTAGATTATGCTTTAGTAAGTCATTTTCGTATGTATATACATAGGTACGTTTGGCAATAATACGTTAGAGAAAAAGCCAACATGGCATAGCTTATAATAGAAAATCCGGGAATTAATTTGGCAATGTGTTTGGTGGGCAGAAACTCAAAGTCAATTTGTTTAGTTAGGTTATTGAAATCGAACAGTATATTAGAAGTTTGACGCACCGATTCTTGTCGGCAGGTGGCGCATCGGAAATAAGTTAACTATCTTCAATTGTTTTATCTTTCTTAGTACTATGTGCCATAGAAAACCGGCTTGTCGTGCTTACGTTTAACAGTGCTACGTACCTGGTACCGTTTTGTTATTTATTTGAAGCGGTGATACTTTGTATACTTGTCATGATGTACGGGAAGTCTGCTATTACTGATGCACTTATTTGATAATTATGGTATTATACATTATTATGTATCATTGATGCTGACAAGATTTCGTGAAACTTTTTTGGCGGCATAATGTAATTACTACAAACAAATGATAGTGGCTAATAATCGAACATTTTCCCATAAATGCACTTGACTTTATATATGACAGGGTCGCAATATTTTGGAATGTTAGATTATGCGTTAGTAAATCATTTTCGTATGATGTATATATATCGGTACGTTTGGCAATAATACGTTAGAGAAAAAGCCAACATGGCATAGCTTATAATAGAAAATCCGGGAATTAATTTGGCAATGTGTTTAGTGGGTCGAATCTCCAAGTCAATTTGTATATGGCAGGGTTGCAATATTTTCTGAATGTTAGATTATGCTTTAGTAAGTAATTTTCGTATGTATATATATATCGGTACGTTCGGCAATGATATGTTAGAGAAAAAGTCAACATGGCGTAGCTTGCAATAGAAAATTTGGGAATTAATTTGGCAATGTGTTTAGTGGGTCGAATCTCAAAGTCAATTTGTTTAGTTAGGTTATTGAAATCGAACAGTATATTAGAAGTTTGACGCACCGACTCTTGTCAGCAGGTGGCGCATCGGGAGTGAGTTAGCCATCTTCAATTGTTTTATCTTTCTTAGTACTATGTGCCATAGAATATTTGCGGACACCAACTTTAGAAACCGGCTTGTCGTGCTCACGTTTAACAGTGTTACGTACCTTGCACCGTTTTGTTATTTATTTGAAGCGGTGATACTTTGTTTACTTGTCATGATATACGGGAAGTCTGCTGCTACTGATGCATTTATTTGATAATTATGGTATTATATATTATTGTATATTATTGATGCTAACAAGAGTTCGCGAAACTTTTTTGGCGGCATAGTGCGATTACTGCAAACAAATTATATTGACTAATAATCGAACATTTTCCTATAAATGCACTTGAATTTATATATGGCAGGGTTGCAATATTTTGGAATGTTAGATTATGCTTTATCATTGATGCTGACAAGAGTTCAAGAAACTTCTTTGGCGGCATATAATGTGATTACTGCAAACAAATGATATTGGCTAATAATCAAATATTTTCTTATAAATGCACTTGAATTTATGTATGGCAGGGTTGCAATATTTTGGAATGTTAGATTATGCTTTAGTAAGTAATTTTCGTATGTATATATATCGGTACGTTCGGCAATGATATGTTAGAGAAAAAGCCAACATGGCATAGCTTATAATAGAAAATCCGGGAATTAATTTGGCAATGTGTTTAGTGGGTCGAATCTCAAAGTCAATTTGTTTAGTTAGGTTATTGAAATCGTATATAATATATATTAGAAGTTTGACGTTCCGACGATTGTCGGCAGGTGGCGCATCGGAAATAAGTTAGCCATCTTCAATTGTTTAATAATCTATGCCGCGGGGCATTTGTGAACCCTTTAACCCTAACGAAGGGTTTTGTCGTGTTCGCGTTTCGTGTTTCACAATTACGTGTTTGTTACATCTTATTTTTGTTTGAAGTAGTGACATTATGTATCCTTGACTACTCGGTGATGATATTGCAGTAAGTTTGGTACTTCCGATGTAGATACTCCATAATTATGAGAGAATAAGTTGTTGGTTTTCAGAAGATCGTGCGACCGATCTTGGCGGGGCAAAATTAATAGATTACATCAATTTATACTCGTTAATAATTGACAAACATTTCATAAACCGTTCTGAATTTTTACATTTCGAGCCTAGAATAGTTTAATACGATTAGAACGTGTTCGTAATAAGCCCTTCGCGTGTATGTATATATCGGTATGTTCGGTAAAAACGCGTTCGAGAAAAATCCAAAATGGCGTAGCTTGCAACGGTAAGTTGAAAATAAAATGCCCAGGTGTTTGGTGGGTCGAACCTCAAAGGAATTGATTTATGTTTTTTTTCAGGCTAGTTGAAAGCAGACAGTATATTAGAATTCTGATATACCGACAGTTCTGAATAAGTGGAGATCGCAAAGTGAGTTTGACCAGCTTCAATTGTTTGTCAGTATTTCGCGGAAATTTCGTGCACACTTCATCTCTTTAATGAAGGGATTTATGATGCTTTTCTTTTTCAGTTTATTGCGCCACATTGTTCGCATTTTATTTGGGGTGCTGATATGATGGATCTTTTTCCATTGAGCGGCAACGTTCCCGCACATTCGGTACGTATAATACTGTTATTCAATTATTATATTAAAATATGTTTAATGCCCACACTCCGTTATATAAGCTCATCTGTCGGCATGGAGTGATTAGCGTGAAATTATTCGAAATGGCACTTCTGGAAATGCTTTTAATCTTATGTATTTTCGTTGTCAAATACTCTGGTATGTTTGGAGACTTCTTTTTGTAAGCAATTTTGATATATGCACATGTAGGCAAAATTAATTTTGCAATATGCTTATCGAGTTAATTAGAGAGGAAACTAATTTGTATAAAAGTATTTATCTGCAATCAATCAATTTTTAGTCAAATAATTGAGTAATACGCTATAAATTTAATTATATATGCATGCGTATACGGTACTGCATATATGTACACGCAGCTTACCCACACACGTACATATATATATATATATATAGACGCAACTCATGGTGTCGTTCAAAAAATATTGCTGCCGCGTGTGGGCAATTACTTAATTGCAGATAATTACAGTATTTCAGTACGCGATCTAATATAATCCTGTGCACATACGGTTCACAGAGGCGCTGAGTTGTCGTTAGTCAGTTAAGCTGCGTCATCAATTTGTGTCGTGCTTGCAGAAGCGATTGTCAACTACGCATACATATAACCCATCCAGCAAATACTATACTGCACGTACATTTATCCTGTAATATATGTTTGCATAAGCATGCTTGGTTCTGCAGGGATACATTCGTGTATCTGTATATAGATGCGAGACGGGCAAAAATTCCAAAATTCCTTACACACGTTTGGCTATATTTTTTTACACTCTGAAGAGTACAAGAAATAGATAGTGGTGTATTTTATGTGCAAGGTATTGTTTGCTGAATGGTATGCATAGATACTAAGGAAAAATATGTTTAAAACATTTCACTCAGTGCTTACCACGCATTAACCCTTCTTTGCATGCTTTTTTCTTTATTGGTGAAATAAATCAAGGTGATATAATTCATGTTCAAAATTAAAGGAAAAATGGTTAAAAAAATCTTAGTATATATTTATAGTATAAATTTAACAAAAAACAATGTGATGGAAATTTTCATCATTATGCAAAGTTAGATTAAAGTGAACTTGTTCTTTTATAAAATTTTTGGGCATTCAATGTTATGATGGAAATTTCCATCATCATGCAAAGAAGGATTAAATGTAAATATCAACTTTATTGTTTCTGATTATGTAGTAAAAGCAGTTAACAAAAAGAAAATAGGGATATTTTTAAATGAGGAATAATGGTTTTAGAGGTAGCGACGTCGGTTGACAGTGAATAAGTTGCACAATCGATAGAGAGCACATTGTAATTAAGAAGATTCATCGGTGGCATTCTTTACCTGGGTTAAGACTGGTTTAGTGCTTGCTACCTTGCACGTAGTACGCTTAGCGAGCGTTTGTCTGTAATTAACTGTTATCTTGTATTAACGAAGGCAATATTTCTTCAGTCGCAATCTTTCGATTAGAGTCACGGAACTACATAGGTGGAACATTATCGCTCTGATTTTCGGTCATCTCGTATAACATCTAATGCCATGGGAACTTCATAATCTCATTCATCTCCCCTTTATTTTCGGTGGAACGTAGTCGTTAATTACTTTATCGTAGTAAGGGATGGACAGGTAATGTGTGAAACGTAGGATCACGGTTCTGTTATAGACAGCTAACTATCGAAAAGTTGGCCGTCCAAAGCTTTGACGGGATAACGGACAGAATCGAGACAATGATTGAACTAAGTAAGTTCAGCCCATAATAGTAGAGTCACTACTATGGTAATTACATATTCCTGACATTTTTAATATCTCAAGAACTGTACTGGGATATATATCGTAAAAATTGTATTTTTAAATGGAGAAAACATAACAAGCACAGTTTGAAAACTGTTATTTTTCGCGAAAAGCAATGTCTTAATAAACTTTTTATTGATTTCAGGCGGAGTAATCAACGGATCGACATTTATCTTCCCCGGATATGAAAATCACAGAACCCATCGGGTAAGAGTCATCACCAAATTACCTGTAGGTGCGCAGCTATTACGGTGAGTCAATCAAACAGCACTTTATTCATCCACTTCTGAAATTGTGTTTCGTGAGTCAACTTTCGCGCGTCTCTTTCTAACAGTTAATTGGCTGTTGGACGTACGGGTTTGCCACGTATCTCGCGCCAAATTAATATTACGAGATTGTTTGACTTAAAAGCTCTTATTTTAAACTTAACTTGTATAAACTGTACAAAGGACGTCATGTTGTGCTAGTAAAGGGATCTAAGTGCTTATGGTTAGGAATATCTTCTATAATTATCCAACTCAAAAAAAGTGGAGTGAAGTACACTCCCTATTGCTTTGTTCGTTCTTCTACCTGAGTACAGGAAGACACTCGCCCCAATACCGGGCTTCGCAATAAGATATGGTTGTATACAATGCTCTTCGGTTATTTCCTGCTGAGATTGGGATAAAGCAATGAGGTCCAAGATTCAAGTTTGCACGTGTTCGTGAACTCGTGCCGAGAATTGATAATATTAGGTATTTTTAGCAATCGTAACTGAACAAATTGATTACATCCAGAAATTTAGCGCATTTTCGCTAGTTCGCATCTTCGCAGTTTAATTCGCTGGACATCAAAGATCCACTGGTTCAGATAATGAAATAAAACCAATGAACACAAAACGGGAATTGAAAAATTTGACGCTTTATACAAGTAATTAATCAGAAGTCACCTCAATTACTTCGTGAATGGGAGAAAATTGAGATAGATGAATATATCGGGGCAGGTCTATTTCACGCTATGCCGCATGCTCACCTTTGCAACAGGGCGCAAAACGAGTAGACCCGATAAATAAACATGCAGCTTTTTGCAAAGAGAGTACAGTGGTGATGTGGGTACGCCTTTTTTTTGTGCGCGAATACAATCACAGACGGGAAGCGCGGTCGCTGTCGGGTTGAAAATGGAAGTACTTGATTTTCCGGGACTAATGAAGATTTTTCACGGTTTTTCCAATCTCTGCCTGCGCGTATTCGCTGCGGTGCCACGCCGGTGCTTTGTTTCTCGGGGCTCGTCGCTTGGGATTTGTCATTCTCCATCCACCCCCTTAGATTTTTACCGCCTGCGTCTTTTTACGAGCGCTCGCTCACTCGTAAAGGCGGCCAGCCAAAGGAGCATATGTTTAATCAGCCTCATCGTGAGGAAAAATGTTACTTCATTCTTCTACGTTCTTGTCCGTAAAACAAACTGAGAGTATTAGTTGTATATGTTCCGCGTTTCCCCCGATTTCAAATTCGATGTTGGTAATCAATAGATGAAGGTTATTGTCATGAAAAAGTTTGTTCGCAGGGTCAGAGCATTAACACTTTAACAACCGCTAGCTAATTAATCGACTTTTCGGTTCCAACTTCTATTTATCGGTAGCCGATTAATCGGCGTTTCAGTAGTCAACGGTTATATTATAATAGATAAAATAAATACCAGATGATATTATGACAAATCTAAATGACAATAAAATTACACTGCTTTGAAACCAAAGGATTCTCAACAACATATTCAGAATTTTTCAGTTATAAAGCTTTATAAATAGGCACATACACGATTCATGCGCGATATCCAAAACAGAGTCGGTGGTTAGTGAGTGGCATCTTCAGTCAATTGCGCTCGGTAAAATGTTAAGTACAAATACTCCGATATCTAGCGGTGACTATTGAATTATTTGTTGCGTCCGGGCCTTTCCTTGGAATTTCAATGAAATTAAAACTTTAATGACCGTTAGCCGATTAATCGGCTTTTCAGTGGTCAACGGTTATATTAGATAAAATAAATATCAAATAATATTATGACAAATCTAAATGACATTAAAATTACACTGCTTTGAAACCAAAGGATTCTCAACAACACATTCAGTATTTTTTAGTTATAAAGCTTTACAAATAGGCACATACACAATTCATGCGCGATATCCAAAACAGTGTCGGTCGTTAGTGAGTGGCATCTTCAGTCAATAACGGTCGGTAAACTGTTAATATATAAATGTGAACGGTTCAGTAAAAGAAAAAACTTTTCATTTTTAGACGTTATATATACAGTATTAAAGAACACAGTAAATTGCACTTCACGAAATATCTATAGCGCTGTAAAATACTGTTCGAATGTCCAATTTGCCTTTATCTTCGCTATTAATATTTGGTTCAAACACCTAGAAACACGTCGCTCCGGCAACGACCGCCGTCTTGATAACGTTGACTTCGCATTTAGCGAATCCAGGGTAGCTCGGTATGAATCTGTGCACCGTTTGGGAAACGATCCCGGTGCCATTTCGATTTGCGTCGTCAGCGTCTGTTGTTATTTTCGTCAATTAGTCGGCGTTCCGTTTATCGGAATGAAGTCGACCTAACCCGGGCACCGAGCGGCCAAAGGTTTTCCCCGGGACAATTTAATCAACTTCGGGAAGTTTGCCCCGTAGTAGAGGCTGTCGGGGTCAGTGCATGCATTCTATACTAGCCAGGGGAATTTTGTGGACATCGCGCGGTCACCCACTATAATATTAATAGCTCCGGTATGAAATTTGCTTAATCATGACTAACGGGATGACCCAATGGAATCACAATGGGTCGCCGATGTTCGCTCACTGCGTCAATCTGAAATAACAGCAAACCAAGTATTCGGCGTGAGTCGTAGCGATTAGCATTACGATGGACTGTGCTGGGATGGTAGGAAAATTGTCCCCGTTGTCTTCACTTGCCGGCGCTATTATTAGTTAGACAATAACATTAGGAAAAGTAGCTACCGTGGCTGACTGCCTCCATTTCAAACGACCTATCCGCGTATTCATGGCTGTGTGCAGGGTAAAATTTAGCACGACACGTGAATAAATACCTTCGTAGTCATTAATGCATCAGTGGCGCGTAAACACCGGTTTCACTATTCCTGTCGCCATAAATCCACCATCCATCCTCCGGGACGTGTAAGGCGTATGATATATACCGTGCCGGGTATGTCCATTCGATCTCTTTGAGCGCGCGTGATATTTCAATTCTTTTTGCACTCAAGCGACTCTCGTCGAAGGAACGCCAGTGAAGTCCATGTCAGCTGTCGTCAGGACACGGTAATGAGAGGTGCCATAACGTTAACGGGCCAGCGCATACATTTGAGCAATTACGACGCTCCGACTAATTTCCGTCCCTAGGCAAACTTGAGGAATTCCAGGGCAACGAATGCGCTCTGTCGCGGGGATTGCGAGGGGTCGAACGGGGTCGGATAGCGAGAAGGGTGGAATACGAGGAGAGGTCGGTGGGTTATGCCTGACCATTTCGCCAAATCTCCGCGTTTTCCTGGTCACAGGCGGTCACGTACGCACACGCTTGCACACGCACGCAACACTCAGTCAGAATGCCCCGCGCGCCGCTGCTACACGTACGGTAAAGACTGAACGAATATACGCGCTCGCCCTTTAGCTAGCGAGGGATGCGAGTGCAGTGGGAGGGCTGTTTGTCAAGAGAATTTTCAGCGGTGAACACGCCCGGCAGCCAGTATTACGGGCTGGATTAATTCTCAACAAAAATATGTGAAATATTTTCGCGGACTGCCCCCGTGGGTGCGTGCACGTACGAGGAGACGTGTGTACACCCAGACGTGCGCACGGCTCAGCGGTCCGACGGTAGCGCGTGTTCGAGCGCAAAAAGCGCGTGCACACCCTCGTTTGTACCGGCGGCGTAGCCGTAGGACGCGTGTTTTGCTTTCGGATTGCGCGTCCAAGTTTTTCGCGATAAATTGCCACTGGAAAAGAGAGCGAGCGAGGAGCGGCCGGAAAAAAGCCAGTCGTCGGACGGAGAGAGGGATGTTTACCGAACACGACGCTTCTGCGCAATTTACGTTTTTGACACCGTCGTCTAATAATAGTTCAGCCACGATAAACAACGGGGCTGATAATTGCTTCTATAGGAAATTCTACGCGCGCTCCATTCTCCTCGAGATTGCGTTAGTTTTTATGCGACACTCGTTCTTGCCCCAATCCTCGAACGGACGTATTAATCTGCAGAGTCGTGAGAACTGCTAGGTCATTAGCGGGGTATAAATACTTTTCTAGACAACTGATTACGTTGAGAGAGGAGGCCAGTGCTAAAATACTCGTCGGAAGATAATTATTCGAAAGTAATTTTACGCACTTTAGGTCAATTGAGCCGAAGATGCTCGAGTTTAATGAACAGGATGTGTCGCCCGCGGCGGCATATCAATTTGATGAACGATCGGCGTACAATAACCCAATGTATTCCGTACTAACCGTAAAGCAGGAGACGGATTTGGTGGCTTCAGAAATGTTCACAGCGCGAAAGGTACGACATAAGTCTGCGTCTGCGTCCGTCATGAGTATTCGTCTGAGCGTTGCGATGTACTATAAATGTGGTCGGGAGTATGTAAATGGACGATTAGAAGCGTTGGTCTCGCTTCTTCTGAACGAACGTAGAGACCGGCTTGGGCTATTTGCACGCGTTCAGGCATCCTTCTTCGTCGAAAGATTCCTGAACGGAATTCCTAGCCGAGCCGAGAATAGTCGAGTCATTCACAAACTCGGGAAGGGGTTCCGTTCTCAGCGACGAAATCTGTTTTCACTCGACATTCGGTACGTGGAAACGTGCTGTGAGCGTCATGCGAGGATTTGCATAGTCATATAACTAAGTGCATAGGCTGTTAGACCGATTAAGAGCTTCGCGCGTCGGAGACGTTGTCGTTTCCTCGCACGGTTGCGCTTACGAGTTCAAATGCGAAATTGCATTACTACCGATGTGTTCGCGAAAGTACTGTTAAAATCGTAATCACTCGGAAACACTTTCATTTACTAGACTACCGAATCGGTTAAATTCATTTTCGACGTTCGCCACACCGTAAAAGCTACTCTGCGTGTTAACCCTTATCGGTCGCTAGCTTTTCATACGCGATTCTCACTAGGTTGTACCTGGTTTCAGTAAATATGCGAAAAATCGTCAGTATTATAAGAATAACATTTTGATTAGAAATTACTTATTTTTTGAAGGTGTAGTACAAATATATAAGTCTAAAATAATTATTTATAAGTATTTAACGTATGATATTTTTTGAAACAATCTCCAATATGAAGGAATGGTTTTCTGTTGCACGTTTCACAGACGTATACTGTTGTTTTTCTTCCTCCAGGCAATATGCGATTAGAACATATTAAGCAATCGTTATGTTTTCCTTCAACATCAGGTTGCAAGATATGTAGTTTTCCATCTAATCTATCCTCATTGTCTGTTGTCGATGGCGTTCCATATCGTGGAGTCTTACTTTCATGGAAATTCCCAATTATGGACATAACTAATTCCCGAATAAATTTCATGTGAGACTTTGATTTACTGTTGTTATGCCTACAATCAGCTTTATACAGAATATAAGACTTAATTCACAAGTCAATCGTGCCCGCATTTTATAGAATGCGAATTTTTATTGTTTCACCCGTTATCACCTCCCACGTGACATACGACCGCAGCGATAAAGTACTGTTGTCACGTGAGAGGTGACTTACGACCGTTAAGGGTTAAAATCCATAATGAGATGCAGCTTCCATTGTTGTTATAATCGGTACACTTGATCGGGCGTCTCAAGGTTCTTTCCGTTTTTTCGAAACGTGCGCCAACCAGTTACGTCGCGTAAGTTCGTGGCCGCGATTAAACTGGTATTGCACGCATCGACTGGGAGAGATGGGAAGCGACCGGTCGCGAAAGGGCGCATTTGGCGTAATCGAAGTATCGCGTGCCGACCGACCCGCGGAACGATAATTCCATTACGCGAGAGAACAAACGTGGCATGTGCACGTGTAGTCGAGCGCGCGGGACATGGGCAAGGCGGCGGGACACTTTTATCGGCGCCGATCTGATATTTCGTCGATCACCTACGAACGATGGTAAAAGCGCGGGTGCATGAGATACGGGAGTAATTCTCGTCGCGTGGGAATGCCGCGTTTCGAGGTGCATAAGTATATCCGACCGATTCAACCGGACGCACAATTGCTAGCCCGCGCCGCGCTCCCTCTTCATGAATCTTCATTCTCGGCGACATCATGTAAAAGTTCACTGATTCATCACTTTTTTCGTTAAAAATTATGCTCGTTACGAACAGGGCGCTGCAGTAGATACTAAGCTGCGATACCGCGGCAGAATGTTCAAAAGGTTAAAGCGTAAGCCTCATTTCGGTGCGAGGTTCGAGCATAGGAATATTGCACGAAGGTTGAACACAGGTTTATTTTAAACTGCGTGAATATTTGAAGGGCTCGTTAATGCGCTAAGTACTGACAGTAGATCACATCGTACGTCAAACGTCGGCCGTTCATTAAATTAAATCTTCGTGTCACGTTGACACTAACAGAGAATTACACTCAGCCCTCCTCCTCTCCTGTAGCCACCAATCGTTCCATCGTGGCTCGCACGAATAGAAGTTGCGGAATTTTCGATCGACCCTTTTATAATTCGCTGTACGCTCCTGGGCATAAACGGGAGCGAACTTTCTTAATATAAAGGAAGTTAACGCGTACATAATGCGCGTCTCCTGGTCGTTCGTGGTTTTAATAATACAACTTTTCCTCACGATCGTCCGACCCTCGGTTCTCATCCTGAAAATTGCTCTTCTTCCCTTCATCAGACGGAAGCAAGGACTCGCGCACCTTCGCGCTGCCATTCCTTAGACTTCTGAAATTAAATGGCAGCTCGCTACAGTCATACGGTCCCTTTTCCGTCGCCTTCTTTTTGCCATGTTTTTTTATTGTCGCATAGCTATGCTTTACGTGCCCAGGCGTTGAAAAATCGAGCGCAAACGATCGACGTGATTCTTCTTTATACGGGCATCGACGACGGGGCATGGAGATGGCGGAGGATTCAGCTTTCATATAGACCGTTGGAATTACAAAGCTCGTCGAGGCGCAGTCTGGTAATAAAAATCGGCTCTGCGTATCTGTCCATACACGTACCCACCCCTTCGCGATTCCCCCTTTCTATCCACCTTCACCCGCCCAACTTCCTGACCCCATACCCCGCACCGTTTCACCCGTCTCTCTCTCACTCTCTCTCTCTCGTTCTGTCGACTCTCTCCTCTTTTCGTCTCGTCCTCCGCCGTTCGCCTCCCTTCGTCCTGGCATTCAGGAGCGACGATCGATTACAGTGAGCCGCGGACAATACCATTCCGGACAGTGCGAATTTCATTCTTTCCCGTGTCGTACTGTGCGCGATGAGCGCGACAAAAGCCCCACCGGCGCTGTCACAGTGCTTTCATATTTCTCTCACTTTTTACGCGCAAGTCTTGCGTGAATTCGCACTGTACGCCGGGGTGAAAGTTATTTGCGCGCGCCCCGATGAGATCGCAAGCAGGGATAGAGTTAGCACGATATGACCGTGTTCATTGTTTTTGGCGAAAGTTCATGCGTTCACGCAAACTCGTTTTCCTGTAGCGAAATATGGTGGGCATTGTGTGACACACAGCAAGGTGTCGGTGGCATTAGAAGTTCAATTCGGTGTAGTTGACGGCGCACCGTTCGATTTAATGCGGTACGCGCACTCGTGTATATGTCACCGTGAATGACCGAAATTGGAAAATGTCGACTTTCACCGGTGAATGTCAACAGATGCCAAATACGTCGGTGAAAGATCGAATATTTCATTACATTGTTGTACATTCGGACTCTCTCCGGTGTCGACATTAGAGCATGGTGAATGTCAACATTTACCGGTGTAAGTCATAAATAAGGGTATTTAGCAAATATTTTGGACATACACCAAGCGACTATGTGAATGTTGATATTCACTGGTGAAAGTTGACATTCTTCAGATTTCGGTGTTTCACGGTAACATATATATTGAGGCACATATTTGAATCGGCTATATGGTCCGCCGAATTTTGGACACCCAGTGCGCGTTCTCGTCCCATTTTATTGGCACTTACGGCGCGTCGTACATTGTAGGGCAGTCGTTTTGTTCCGTTTAGCGGGGTATACGAACGAGCCAAATATCAAGGTAACGTTTCGTAGCTCGTTGCCGATCCCGTCCCTCTCGCTTCGCCTTCCCAGTACCTTCACGCATTATGTGGTCGCGAGCCGCAATTGCACGATGCTTTACGAGCCCCGCCAGCTTTCTTCGTTGAGAAAACATTAAACTCCTCCTACGGAGAACGACCGCATCGCCGTAACGGACAAATTAAATGTCGGCACTCTTACGAACGTCGTACCGAACGCAATGCATTCGCGTACTCCCTTGTGTGCCCGTATAAAATTGCGGGGCGAGCGACTTTCGGTCGCCCGTTGCGGTTCCCGAATAAACATAAAATTCTTCGCTTCGTTATAAACTGACGTAAATCTCGCAATTCTCTGAATTGCATCGGATGTGTACTGCTCAGATTTATTCTTCGCGTTCAGTTAACGGGAATTTGACTATTTTTTTATAGGGTACGAACAAAGCTACCGACACGATTAAAATTATTTTTTGAAGACACTTTTATCATAGGTAGAATTTGTGGGCGTGAAAGTATGCGAGTACCGGCGAGAGTGAGAGAAAGAGAGAATAGACTAGTGAGAGCTTCGTTATAAACTGACGTAAATCTCGCAATTATCTGAATTGCATCGGATGTGTACTGCTCAGATTTATTCTTCACGTAGGGTTAACAGGAGTTTGACTATTTTTTATGGGGTACGAACAGAGTTACTGACACGGTTAAAATCATTTTTTAAAGACACTTTTATCACAGGTAGAATTTGTGGGCGTGAAAGTATGCGAGTATCGGCGAGAGTGAGAGAAAGAGAGAATAGACTAGTAAGAGCTTCGTTATAAACTGACGTAAATCTCGCAATTCTCTGAATTGCATCGGATGTGTACTGCTCAGATTTATTCTTCGCGTTCAGTTAACAGGAATTTGACTATTTTTTTATAGGGTACGAACAAAGCTACCGACACGATTAAAATCATTTTTCGAAGACACTTTTATCACAGGTAGAATTTGTGGGCGTGAAAGTATGCGAGTATCGGCGAGAGTGAGAGAAAGAGAGAATAGACTAGTGAGAGCTTCATTATAAACTGACGTAAATCTCGCAATTCTCTGAATTGCATCGGATGTGTACTGCTAAGATTTATTCTTCACGTAGGGTTAACAGGAGTTTGACTATTTTTTTATGGGGTACGAACAGAGTTACTGACACGGTTAAAATCATTTTTTAAAGACACTTTTATCACAGGTAGAATTTGTGGGCGTGAAAGTATGCGAGTATCTGCGAGAGTGAGAGAAAGAGAGAATAGACTAGTGAGAGTTTTAAGGGGGTTTCACTGGACGTTCTACCGGGTAACGATGACTAATGGTCCATCATCGTTCACCATTGTGTTCTACAACGAATGACCGCGTGTCTTACTCCCGTACGACCTAGACAATGTGACTTTATTCATCGTCAATACATGTATATATTGAACAGTCGAACAATACTTCGCTCATCGGTCGGGCTATAACTTAGACACTGCGTGGTGAGACGTTTGTCGAAAGGGAAGAAAAAATCTATGCACACCTATACGCGCGCTAAAATACATATCCGTGGATAAATGTGCGTCTACGAGAGTGTATACGTGCTTACGCGTGTTTGAAACCTTCCGTCTGGATGTGGGAGGCACGTTCCTGCGGTATACAGGATCTATCGTGTGCAATGTACCGCATGATCCAATAAAATATTGCTCGCGAAACGTCCGTTAGAATTACTCCGTTCAGTTGATTAAATCTCTTGTTCCGTTCGCCAGCCGCGTCCCGTGGCAATATTGTTTCACTCGGAAAAGCACCGCGAACAATGATAAATAATTGCACAACGATTAAAGACCTCGATCAGGCACACTTTAATGGGCGCCGACTGAAAGGCGACATGTCGGGGCGCTTTCGCGCGTCAATCAGCCCGAAGAATTCACGTTACAGCTCGATACGACGCGATTTGCGCATGAATCAAATTCATCGACAGCTAGAGACAGTAGAAACGGGTCGAATTAATCCAATCGGTACGGGAGGAAGTGATTGATTAAAAGTAAAATATATCCCGTGTCGCTCGCGACGGTTCGCTTGAACGTTTAAGAGTCACATTTCTTTCTTTCCTCCTCCTTGAGTGATCGGTCGAGCCATACCGTTGCGTCACATTTCGAACGAAAAGTATAAATCATGGTGAAGAATGACGACGAGGAGGAGGAGGCGGAGGAGGAGGAGAAAAAGTAAGAGTGGAGAGTGGACAGAGATAGCTCGTCAATTGCGCGCGGATCGTTCGACTCGCTTAATATGCAGGTAATGCATCGAGAGACAGCAGGGCACCGCGAGTCCGTATTAAATTCTTAGCGTATTCCACGCGTCGCGCCTGATGTCGTTCATTAATCAATGCCTTTGTACTCGGGGTTCAGTAAGTGGGATCCAAATGTTTCGACAGCGGTCTCTCCTTTTGGTTTAAACTCGTTGCCTGCCAAGCTCTCATTCCCATTGTGAACGAACAACGGCGAGCCACGCGGTGTGTTCATTCTGTACGCGCCATCGTCGTGTATTACCTTCTGAATACATTGTAAGTTATGGCGCCCCATTATATGTAAAGCAGGATGTGTCAGGTCAGCCGCGCCTGTCCGTTCTACCGTCCTTCCGTTCTGTTCGGTTCGACCTCGTCGAGGACGAGATATGTGCGGGTCGTCATCTTCTGAGGAATTGCTGAGACGTCGCCAGTATGTCAATCTTGCCAACTGATCGTGTTTCCCGGTCTTGCGCGAGATTGGACGTTTACATCGTTTTCCGGTATTATATGCAAAGTGATGTTAATTAATTGCTACATTTTCTCCTCTTCATACACGACCTTCCTCGTGTACGATATACCAGTATAGAAGGGAGAAACGGTAACCTCATAGTTTACCCTGTTTGTTGTGAGAAGGGACTAAAAGGGGTTAAATGTTGAATTATCTAACTTCTCCAAAAACACAAAGCGACGCTGTGTTGATGAACACGTTGCATACGTGAACTTTGTTGACTAGCTGTAGTATTAAAGTAATGAACTATCGATAAAGTGATTATACTGCTTTGTCCTGTCTGTTTAATCTTAACGAGGATCAAGCTATGCTACGCCAAGGAATTTTGAAGGCTGTTGGAGACGAGAAGCCTAAATGACTTCCCGATTTGTAGCTTGGTGGGAGAGATGCTCTTACACCGGAAATTGAGTTACTGATCCCCATAGTGACGACCATGTCTCTACCATTCGAGAGGACATTAGAGATTTCATGCTAGTTGTCCCACGAATTACATTTCTGTTCATGGATTATCTGACTGAAATTGGTTCAGGGTATTGTTAAAGGAAGCTGATATACACTTTTACTTACATTTATTTAAAAATTGCTTTCTGATTTCGTGTATCGTATGAGAACGTGTGCGTTTGTTACGATAGTTCAGTAAGTCGCGAACAGATGTCGGTACCAACACCTTCTTCGATCGAAAAAATTAATTACTGAACGTTAGGATTATATAAATTAGACGACTAGTTTAAATTAAATATTATGTGGCATAAAGTACTTATCCTGTTCGCGTTGTACATAACAAACTATGTAAAAATGGTATCCGTACAAAAAATGTGGAAGTTTTCGCTAATGAATGATCTTTGAATGGACTCGAAAACAAGCATGCAACAGTTCGCATGGTATGAGCTGGGCAAAACAGTACCCGCTCTGAATATGATTAATTAAAATGCGTTTCAATTAAACATTTTTCTAATTAACAGAGGTACGTGACACACTTATCGTTCTGTAAGGGGTTGCTTCTGGCGCGGAAAATATTTATCTCGGTGCTTGTTTGCTCGTTCTATATCATGCATAGCAACGTGGCATGTTCATTTCTAACGTGGAACACTGCGGCGTTAGGTTCACCGGGCTGATCGATACGGGGGCCTGAAATTTTTCATCTGCCCGCTGATATTTGTACATATATATGTGTGTACGAAGGGGTGGCACGGCTTATTGGCGAAGCATGTACACATCGTGCGCCGGGCACGCCAACTGACCATTATGCAGATTTCTAATGATTAGATATATCGGTCGTTTGCTGGGCGAAATGAATATAATGCGCCTCCGCTGGATCCTCTCTTTACCTCACTCATCCCGCCATTACTTCCCTAATTCGTTATCTTGACTAACGACCTCTTGTCTGCGCCGAGAAAGAGAGTAAAAACAACCAGGAGAGAGGTAGAAAGAGAGAGAGAGAAGGGGGGCAGGGAGGGTGAAAAAACGAAGGGTAAGAAAGGCGAATTCTGTCTCGGCTCGCTGAAGAAAGACGAACTACTCGTGAAATAAGTTCTCGTCCGGATTTCAGAGGCGACTCGAAAGCGCTGTTTAAGATCCTCGTTCGGCGGACTCATTGTGGAACATTTAAATGAGAACTCCCATTTACACTTGAAACTTCATCGACCACTCGGGTTCCACCCAACACTTTCGTCCGGACGTAGTGAGGAGTTGGAAGAGTAATGAGACGGTTATCGAAGATCACCGATATGTCATTTAGTCATTCTGGATTCTGTAATTCGGACTGGTCTCTTTCGAACGGAGTAGACACAGGATCCTTAATCTTCGTCTGGATAGCGAAAAAGACCGCGTTTTACTATTTAACAAGTATTGGAAAACATTAAAAATTAACCGTAACTATCAGTTGTCTGATTTCGCTTTTGCAACCCGAGATATTGACATTTCGGTCCGAAGAAATTCTTACCTTAGGTCGTCGCACTAAGCTCACTTACGCCGACATTCATCGTTTTCGATATGTTGACTGCGATGTGTAATAATAGCTTTAGCCATTTTCCGTTACGGTCGCGACACGTTCTCTGCGCACGTATGTAGCTTTAATTAAACCTGACAAAGTTTCCACGTTATGTAAGAAGTATAAAAAATCTCTGTTTTCAACGTTTATCTAAAAGTCGGTGAAAATATTGAAATGTTTTTTTTTTGTTTGTAATTGATATCATTTATATGATATTATTTATATGACGCCATTATTAAAATATTTTTTTTTTGACATTTATATAACGGATAATGTAATGTATTACTAAGAGTTTTAGCCATACGTCGCTGATACGGTAGTAAGAAGTATCAAAAATGAAAACTCTGTTTTTAACGTTTATATAAAAATCGGCGAAAATATTTAAATGTTTTTTTTGCTTGTAATTGATATCATTTACATGATGCCATTTGACAGTGGATAATGTATTACTAAGAGTTTTAGCCATACGTCGCTGATACGGTAGTAAGAAGTATAAAAAATGAAAACTCTGTTTTTAACGTTTATCTAAAAATCGGTGAAAATATTTAAATATTTATTTTTGCTTGTAATTGATATCATTTATATGACGCCATTTGACAGTGGATAATGTATTACTAAGAGTTTTAGCCATACGTCGCTGATACGGTAGTGAATTTATTAACTTCGTTGCGTCTAATTTGAAATGCTCCGCCCGCCAGATGATGGAGTGCGTGGGAGGATGCCGAGCATGATGACAAAACGTATAATGGATCAGCGAGGTGCACACGTGTCGCTTCTTGTCATTAGAGCCGGTAATTGGCACTCCACGCAAGAACACGCGGAAGACTCTGCGCAGATTTCGTTCTCGTATTTATTGTCCCGTGTGCGGTTTAACGGGTTATTCATTTTCTGCGTGTCTAACAGGCGAGCGCGTACTATTGCTTGCACCGTGGCCAATCCAATGGAATCGTTAAAAGAGGCATCCGTCTGAGCCAGCTGAGAGTAACTTCCGTAATTAGAACTTCTACCGGGTGTACTTTGCCGCCTTCAAGGAGCGTTTAGATTTTACGGGTCCAAATTGCGCACGGAGAGTCTTTCGTTCGGCAACGGAATATTCTCGGGGCGAAGGAATTTCAGGCAAGAACGCGCCTGCTCGGTAGACGTGGTAAAAATCGTAGGCAACGGTGTTCGGTACGTAGGTACGCGGCACCTGGTAAACGTAAAGTTAACGTCGACACGTCGGCTTCGCGAACAATAACACCGCGCGACCGCGAAACGTCCGGAGATTTGGCGGAACCCGTAACGACGGCAATTAATCGTAACGTCTCGAATTTTCAGTCCAACCGGCGCAAATATTAACCTTGCGACGGGGCAAATTCATAAAAAAGAGTACATAAAAGTCGGGTCACCACGGTCGCGCTCTAGGCACGGTCGATTTATTGCTCCGTGATTAAATTTCGTTCCCGTTCAACGATCGTATCAGACTCGGCGCCGTATTCGTGTTATGGCCCGGCGTCGTTCACGGCAAATTACGTGCCGAAAGCTGAAGAGTTAATGCCGTTGCACAGGTGTTGTCATAACTGGGGAAGGTTTCCTCGTGTCTCCTTAATACGCAGATCGCTAGCCTAGCGGCAGCCAACTGGAAAAGCAGCGACGTCTCGAAGCGTAACAACGAGCGGAGGCGTCGCTTTTACCCTGTTTACGAGTACAGTTATCTTTAGGGTGGCTTCAACGAGCGGCGCCGAAGGGACGACGGAACCCCGGAGCGTACGGAAAGCATTCTCGCAGCTCTTGTCAGGTTCACGGTACTGTCTGACCTTAAATATAACGTGCCAAGGATACACACGCGTATCCATCGTTGAATCCTTACGATGTAGAGATTGACAGTATACTGCGGAGAAGGAAAGCGTTTGGCGAATCACCGCTGATGACAGTGTTTTCGACAGAAAAAGGAATTTTTGAAGAGAAAACTTTGCGCAGCGGTGCGTAGTGAAGCGAAATGTCCATTAGACTGACTACGCTAACTCGTGGGGGCCAGGTACATGAATTATGTTACATTGAGGCTGATTTAATCGTCGAAGAGAGCAACTTATTCGACGGTGACACAACGCCGTACCCTTTCTGGTAGTCTGAGAATGATTCGTCGAATGTTAATGCGTCGTGCATAAATATGCATGAGTTTCTTATCTGCCGTGCGTCCCAACATTTAAAACTGAAACGGATACGTGGGGTAGTTGTGTATGCATTCCAGCGGAATTATGCGATCTGTAGAAACGTGCGAAATTATATGCTGAATAAGTAATGTCCCGCATTAAGAGGATAAAGAGATGAGGGCCTGTATAACTGATGCTCTGTGGATTTTGAAGTTTTATGCGTACCGACGCGAGGGTATACCGACGGCCTCTCAAAACTTCCTTCCGGTGCGGCGACTTTTTCTATTGAATTATTCTCCTCGATATAACGGCCTGAGTTATGCCTAATATTAGCATATTTCAAGTTGTATAATTTATGCACCCATTACGTCACCAGAGAGATAGGGGGGCTGAGTCAAAGGGGTGGAATTCGTATATTACAACGGTTTCGAAGGGGATGTAGAAGACGATGTTCAATACCAGGCAAGGCAGTCTCATTTATCGATTATATCTGGCAATAATGTTCGTACCATGAGCGATTAACTGTCCGTAATTTGGGTGCATATATTATTTTCATCGAGCACCCTCGTGCGCTCGGAACTACGAAAACAGACGTAATTACTTTCTGAAAAAAAGAGGACTATCGGATAATCAAGTGCCGCTTTGCCCTTTATAACCCGCCTTCTGATTTACGACGTACAATACCCCTGCGTAATTGAACAACTCATAAGAAGAGTAAAACGTATTCGGGTTGTTGCTGAGTCGATTATTTCCCGTATTCAATTGCAGCGAATCTGAGTATATCGTCGAGTCAGGTGTCCGGGATTCTGCGTTTGCATTATTACTTCGATAAGGATACTAATTAAGGCGTCTCCAGCCGTTCGTAATAACACTTTGCACGTAATATGTGCCCCTAATCCGAAGCGGCATATGGTCCAACATGCAGACTCTCGCGAGCCACTGTAGCCCTCTTCACTTACGGCTTAAACTCGCCATTAAAGTGTTATGCCGTCCGCCGTTTACAGCTCGTAGCAGATATTTCACGGGGTTGCGTTATCGATCAGTCATCCGGGTGGTGGTTTCGAGAAGGGGGAAAAATTCGATTTACGCTCTCGCTGGTGGATATTACTTTCTCTGCCATGCATGCTCATGCATTCTCTCTCTGTACAGGACGATGCAAAAATACAATTTGCGAGTATATGTACTCTGGCCGGGTGTATGCTGAAAAAATGGATCGATACCTTCGGTTAAACACATCGGTATAGACAGACGATATTGAATTTGCATACGCGGAATATTGAACGGCCGAAACATTTTTGGAACATTTCATCCTGTTACATACAGCGGCCTCGCTTTTTCACCGGTTCAAACTACCCGACTGACCTCGTTGGCGAGTTGAGCCGAAAGTGCTCGCGACTTCGTTGTCGCTCTTGCAAAGTTTCAGAATTGTTAACTGAGTGCGCAAAACTAAGTTACGCTTTACATTCGCGGGCAGAAAGTCGCGATATATCTTTGTCGTATACATTATCGTGTAACGCGATGGTTTCGTTCCAGGGCGCATATTGCGGGGGTCGCGTTCGCATTAACAAAGCGCACGCTCCCGCCGTCTCTCGACACCACGTTCAACGTGCCCGATGAACGCTCGCGATCGCTGTTGAGGGTTGTTCATAAAGCTCCCGCCGAATGTCTTCGCGTGAGTAAAATACCGCTCTCACCGTGTTGGCATCCATATCTTCGGTGTCGGATCCCGATAGTGCTCCCTTGATACCCGCTTGTTAGTTGTGAGCGGAAAGTTGTTAAGTTATTCGTTATCCTAATTATGCACATAATAAATTACATGCAAAAGTGCTCGTCACACTTGCCCGGCAATGTTCTCTCGCGCACTCTACGTACATGCAGAGTGTACGCGCGTATAAAGGGTCTCCCCTTGCGAAGCATTAATCGGCCAGTATAATTTCTGACGCACACACGCCGCTCGACCGGCTTTGCGCTTGCACGTACAGGGAAGTCCGTCGGACGACGTCAGTGTTGATTTCTGGGAAACGCGCGTCATTGAACGAAATCGTTAAAGTGCCACTTTCGCGAGTACGTTCCTCTGGTTCTTCTTTAGCGACGGCCATCGGGTTCGCATGGTAGCAAACAGCCTGGCCGGGCCACGGTAATTAGATATGGTATCTTTGCGCTAATTAAATCACTTTTTACTTGATTAATTAGTAGTCAGTCCCAGTTAGTCAGCTCTCTCGCGTCCACTCTCCGTGAAGAGAGATCACGAGTACGACCCGCCGTGTATGTTCGTTCGAGCCAGTCGTTGCTCCTTTATAGCGTGTATGCACGTGTGCCGTGTTCTCCGCTGAAAGGTGATAGCTTTCGTTGGTATTTAGACCGATATACCGCAAGTACTCTCGTGCGACGGCACGTCGGACGATTAAATGAATTATCGGGACGGGAGATTGACTGGCGTCATTGCCGAGCCAGTAGCAGTTTGTGCTGCGTTACGTTTAATCGCTCAGCCCGACCGTAAAGTCTCACGTCATAGGATCCGTAAAAATCTTCATTTAACCCGCTCGGAGGTGCACGAGGGAGCCCCACGGGAAGAGTGAAAATTTGTGGGACGGTTTCTAAATATCATTGCTATCTGATTCTTGTTGGCTTCTGCTCGCGAACGATCTACTCTCATTTGCTCTTTGCGCAGTTGTAGTTATACGCCAATGAGCGAGGGAACGCTCTGGGTATCGATTGGAAGTTAACGGTCTCGAGAGCTTTATTGGCTAATGCTATTCCGCACAGTATGAATGTTGGATCCGACATTAGAAACATGGCTAATGAGGCAGTCGCCGTTGAGATAAGTGAACTCCTTAGAATTCAGCTGACTCCGATGCTCTTAGGTCATAGCATACGCCGTAATCTGCATTTTTAAACATCTCAAGAGCGTTACCGTGCACATGCTAGCCGTCGTGGGACGAAGCTTCTTCATCGGTAGCGTTTCAGATTAAGGCCGAGGTAATTACACGTATTAACATCCACGAGTACGTGAACGGGAGGAATCTACCGTCCAGTGCTCGTTAAAATGTCGCATGCACGTTTTGTGCAACCGTCCGCCGCCGAAGCAGACAAATAATTTTCACGCTGCAAATCGAGATTACGAAGAAGCGCTAGAGTCAGTTACTAAATCCGGAATGGATCTCAAAATAAATATCCGGCGAGTAATGTGAAATAAGTTGGATAGTGCCCTGAGGGCAGTGAGTATGTACAACGGCGTGAAATCTGTTGCCTGAGAAAATATTTTTGCGCCTGCAAGATAGAATGTTTCCCTTATAAATACGTCGTGGGAGAAAGGCGGGTTCGCGGTTGCGCAGTTCCATTTTAATCCGCTCCAATTTGCCTTAGTCTACCTTGCGATACATTTTTGAGACACGCGCCCTTCGAGCCGCGTTAATCGATCCTCGAGCACGAATTTCAAAGTCCCGACAAATATGCACGTAATTAATCCGCGGAGCAGTAACTCTCGCACTCCTTTCTTTCCAACATTCGCACTTTTTCTCCCTCCCTCCGCCCAGCTTCGTTGTCTTCCTCTCTTCGTTTCTCTTCTGTTAAAAGGCGCGCCATTCGTTTTGCATCTGGACGCTAGTTAATACACACGAACGTTCACTAACACGGCTGGTAGGGCGCACACCGAAGTAAGTTCAACGTCGATACGTGGGTCGTACAGTCGTTGGTCGTTACCCTGCTTTTTGCGGCAGCAGAAATGAGGCGTCAAATGACTAAGGCCGGCGCTGTGTCCGGAGCAGACTTCGTCCATTTGTTGCAGAGTTTCTTTCCGAGGTCCAATTGAGTTTGTGGTTTAACTCGTTGAGGCTGCGCGGACGCATCTGTGTTACCCGAACTCGCCTGCGTTTACTTCCGGCTTAAATCGAGCGTTATGAGGGGCGGGCACGGAGAACTTTTGCACGGGGGCGGATAAAGGAAACGGTGGGATATTACTATCCGGTCGCCGTTTTTCCCCGGAGCGACAATCATTCTCACGGATCGTATACACTTTGCGCAATAGCTAGGATTCAGGGGAGATGTCGATTCCGCATGCAATCAAGATTGAAATTTGCGGGGGCGGAAAAATCAGTTTGCCGGAATGCGAGGAGTCGATCCGCGATTTAAGGGATTAAATTGACGGAATGACGCACGCGATCGGTTACTTTGGACGCGAATATTACTCGTCGTTTGCCCGATTATCGACGTTTGGCGGTAACGATGTCGTTAGAAGTATTACTGTCCCGTATTATGCTGTATCAGAACTCGTACACTGGAAAGATTTTCTGCCTCTTTTCATGAGCGGCTTGATTGGCCATTCGTTCGTTATATTAAAAATAACCGTAAGAAATGGAATTGGTTCAAGCGTTTCAAGAATTTTTAAGCAACCCGTATTGTATCGTAACAATTATCGGGGCCTTTGGTATTTATCAGTCTTTTTTCCTGCTTTCGTCGACGATATTTACCCATTCCTTTAATTCCAACGTACCGACTTCCCGCATCCTGCAATTGAGCGTGAGTCGTTAACTTCAAGATTAAGTCATTAGACGTTCGTAGGCGGGTGCTTTCGATCTGCCTCGGAGTTGAGGCGAATCAAACGTGTGCTAGTTACTAAGAACGAAGTAAGAATAGAAAGAGTAGACTTCGTCGAAAAGTGATAAGCGAACCAATACTTTTCTCCCCGCCGTTGCCAAGCACGGTCGGTTCCCTTTCGGATCTCATTACCTTTTCCTCAAACGATTGTTCCCGATAAACACTCGACGAGCAATTTGCTCGTCGTTATCCTCAACGACGAAGCTGCGGGACAAATTATACGGAAGAGACAATTTGATGAGCTCGCGGGAAAAGGAAGCGAAGCGCGATAAATTTGTCAATTTTAAATACGATTACGGGATCTTCAGAATTCTCCTCTTCACTCTGTTTCAACTCCCTTCGTTGTCTATTTCCGTCCCACTCTGTTCCGCGTCGATGTTACTGGTCGTCGGAGCAATCGCCGAGCAATTATTTTCAGGAACCTTTGCATTTCTTTCACCCTCGTCGCCCCTGCCATGTCTTGCGTTCGTCTGCCTTCGATCCGCTACTCTCGCTTCTCTTAAACACACCCGATTTCCTAGTTACCTGTTTCACCCCATGGGGACCGGTATGTTGTTTGTATTTTTTCCCGTTGGCCAGACATTCCCTTCAGAGTACGGAAGCGTGAAAATGTAATCGTCGCCAAACCTAATTGTCTGGTGAAAAACGAGTTATCCCAAGGAAAGTGAAGTACATACAGGCAATTCCTTATTAGATTTCGTGTAAATTGATAAGACAAATCTGACGAACTGAAAATTGTATAATCGATCAAGGAAGTTGGGTGCGACGAATAGGATTTCTAACTGATGGGTAGTTCTTGCGGGGTAAAAAAAGATTTTGAGAATTATCGAAGTAAACAGTTATCGGGTTCAAATGTTCATTGCCAGGTCAGGAGTTCTTTAGCAAGAATATTTCCTGTCATAGTAATCCATTAATAACTCTGATGTATGTGAGAATTTCTCGTTACGGGACGGCGCTGGGCACCCACCCTCCAAGGATTGACAGTTCCCTTGGGGCGGTGCAATAACTTCCGCCGCGTAAATTAACGAATGAGTTGCAGTTTGTACTTTAGAGTGACGTCGTCTACTAGTTTCGCTGCTTTGACGTGCTTAAACAGATTCTCGAGCCGAATGACTTTCTACGGTTATTCCGTCTTAAGGGCGTGGGCGGCTTTGACGCATAATTACCCTTATCCCATCTTTTAACATTTACGCTTATTCCCCCGAAACGTTGCGGAGGGTTGGCTCGCGGTTTTGCTCCTGGCGCTACTCGAAATTTAATTAATGACTTAAATAGAAATCGTTGAATCGTAACGTTAACCGAGAAATCTCCAAAAGACTGCTACAATTAGTTGAAAATCACAGGTCGATTCATGGCAGGTTTGATCGCGTGGTGTTGATTTTCTGACGCTATTGTTTTTCTTAACCACATACATACGATTTTGGAATAGGCATTTAAAACCGATTCCCAACACACTGCCACCTTATATCCCTGCCAATACAGGAATCGGTCGTCATTTCAATAGGCAATTGTTTTTCATTACGGAGACTCGTAACCTCAAGGCAGGCAAATCGGAGAGAGTGTTTTGCTGTGGAAGACGACGCACGTGTGCTCCGTATTATCGCGTGAACATGCGTGAATTCTCAAAGTGGAACTTCGACTTTCTCGAAAGGGACCCCCAGCAAAGGGACTTCGTAATATGGATCTGTCGAGTGCTCATCGCATACGGGGCTTTGTATCTGATATGTTTCGTTATATGGATAATATATTATCACGCGTCCCTTCTAATAATATGCGCCTGTTCGTGAAAGCACAAGCTTATGGGCTATGAGAGGAGGTAAGCGCATCCGTTTTTAAATATTTGTGGCGATCTTCGGAAAATCAGTTCGTATTCCAAAGTTGCACTTTGAAAAGTAATGGAGTAATCAACCTAAAATTTTGTGTACATACTATAATTAACGTGGGGATTCACTCTTAAGGGGTTATGCCTACTTGGGATCGGCGAAATGACACGATTTTAAAGATTTTTTTTTGCCGTTTTAGTGAGTACTAATTAAAATTCGCTAAATACTACCAACAAGTACGTATTTAGTGGTATTTGTATACATTTTTTTATAAGAAAATATTAAAAAATGGAGGAAATATAGCCCTTCTCCTAGAGGTTCCGTTTATTTTCATCACTTGCGGTGACCACGATTTCTCAAAAACTACTTCACCGATCGGACTCTAACTTTATATACTTATTTGTCATTACAATAGGCAGGGTCTGAACAAAGGATTTTTCATTTCGGTAATAAAAAAAATTGTTCAAATGTATGTTTTTAAAAACACAGTTTCGAGATAATCGCGTTTAAAGTTTCAAGCTCTTTACTAATCATACATAGTAGCGCTCCAGATAAACGCTTATAATTTTTGAACGTGTGCTCCGATTCTTATGTACTTTTGAGGAAATATTTTTAAAATTATGTACATTAAAAAAATGTAATAAAAAAAAATCGATTTTTTTCACCAACCCAAGTAGGCGTAACCCCTTAATGCTACATCTTGATTTTTTTTTGGAACTCGTTCTTAGTCATATAATATTGAAAGTAGCAATGTAGTGATTGCGAGGATAACATGAAATTGTGTTTCTGTCTTTTGCATAACGCAGGAACGGCATTGTGATGGGATACCACAGAGAGGACTTAAGTTATTTTATTGCAGTAAAGGAGCACCTGCGAATAGTCGCTATTGGAAATGCGGTTGGCTTACTAATGAATGGTTGTTAAAAAAGTGATAACAGAGGGCTGTGTAAAAGAGTAATTTTGTGTTTCACATAAAATGCCTGGTTTGTTCGTGCATTTGGCGTTATTCCATGCCTTTCTACTCTATTTTGATCATGCATTCCCGTAACCGTAGGCGCATGTTGGGTATCCAATCTGACGTGCGTACCATACTGGCCTGTTTTTTTTTTATCATTTTGCACGAAGGTACAAATTCGGTCGGCGTGCCACACAATATCGTGGCGTATTTGTATCTTCGTGTTTTCCGTTTCTATTATCTTTCGTTTTTCGTCAATATCGACGCCAACAAATTAATATGCAACGGTGTACATGAGTCTAACGATACATATCCCCGTATCATTGTCTACGCTTTGATGAAACCCGGGTACAGCTGTGTTATTCTCGCATACAAGCTCTAAAAAAAAAATCTTTTCACACTATGCGAAAACTAAATTGGTCCGTTTTTTTGTGAGGCATCAATTCATCGCATTGCTAGTTATGTCGCGATAGCGCAATTAGAGAGAAACTTCGGGCAAAGAAAATGTTGTTGTGCTTCTCACGTACTTTCGTTGTTAAATTAGGAAAGAACTTTTAGAGCTCGCCCGGGGACTGGAAGAGCTTGTTCAATTGTTTGCGCTGTAAAATAAAACTTGCGGTTTCCGTTCTATGCCGGAGAAGTTATGTCAACACTCTTGGTAGTACTATCCTTAAACTTAATTAATTTAAAGAAATAATAGTTGAAGATAGTGAATAATTCTTGTATTTTTTGAACGTAGTTAATTGTTGTTTGGACTTATACCACCGAGACGTGTATCAGTGCATATAGATGGAACTTCACGTGCAACAAAGTTAGAACTGAAGGACATTGACCCTGCATATTTGCATGTATCATTCCCGTAACGCCGCGCAAATGTTTCGCGCTCGATGATTTCATTTTGCGTTTGGCAAAAGCCCTCAAAGTAAAATCCAAAGGCACGTTTCAATATTGCGTAGTCAAGAGGATCGTAAATTTTCGCGCTCTTTGGTCATGTTCTTTGTCGGTTTACAGGATGGACGTCAACTACCGTTACGGTAGTTGGAAAATACAAAATTTACTTGTCGGGTTTAACGATTACTAATTTAAGAACTTCCTCGGGCCTTTGTGCGTTTGACGGTAATATCGACGGGTGGACGCGTTCTGCAAGCTTGAAAGGCCTTATTTCTCCTTCCCCGTGGCTCCCTATATTTTTCTCCCTCTGCCCATAACACGGTGCCGTGCGTAACAACTTCAAAAGCAGACAAGAGCAGAACATACTCCGACCCACCTAGCAACGACACTTCGCCTCTGTTTAATGTAACGTGGATGCCAAACATGTTTTCTAACCAGCTCCCGGTCAAACAGATTTTTCAAAGCCTGTTTCGCCTTACTAAGCGTCTGAAAACTTGAAATTAATTTCATGTAAACGGCAAAAAAGACGAGCAGAAAAATAACGCGCGACAGGTGCCGATGCAGAGGCTAGGTATACGTTAGGCTTGTTGTGAAGAGGCGTAGAGTAAATCTGCGAGGCACTTGTTTGTCGTGCACTTGCTCGTTTACGCATTAATTCCCGTCGCTCGTACGGCTCGCGTCTTTTCTTTCTTGCGGCTGTGTGCCGAGCGTTCAAACCGATATACATTGTCATTGGGCTGACAATTGCCAGCTCCGACGCACAAGCACCGCCTCCGACGACGATCAAACCTAACCGTCGGAGGCCGTTTGTGTGTTTGATGGCGCGATCGGCAGGCAGCTGAGGGCGGCTATATGCGTTTGGAAACTTGAAAGGCCTCTCTCTGCCTCCTCCTCCATCCCCTCCCGGTGCGTCGGCAACCCCTAACCCACCCACACTAATTTACTGCAGGTAGTATCCCCCTTCAAACGCAGCCGGAGTCCTCGGAGCTAGATGTGTGCCGCGTACTAACACTGTATGCGCAGATCGGATACGAATAGCGAATACGCACAGCGCGTACGCACAGCGCGTTTGTGCGTAAAGCCAGTGTGTCGCTGTCTTCTGTGTGCGTTCGCTGGCTAACCCCGATTCCGTAGCAATTTCCGGTTCGACTGGCGCCGCATCGTCATTGTGGAAAGGCAGGTGGGTGGTGCCGGGGGTGGTGGGTGCAGTGCGGGTGGCATATGGCTACCAGGAGAAAGAGAGATGGCGCGAAATGCGCGCGGAGGATGAGGGGTTGTTGCAGGAAATAGATAATCATCGGACGTTTAATTACTTCCTAGGCGCTGAGCGGAATTAAGGCACTGCCTGCAGAGTGCGCGCGCACGCTGTCTGCCGGCAGACTGCCGCGCTATTGTTGCATAAGCTGCGCTAATTAATTATGCGTTATGAAGCATTAGCCAAACCGGCGAGATTACACTGGAGCGTAATGTTTTCACACGCCCGATTACGATCGCGTCCTCATAACGGAGAGACCCGTAATTTCGTTACCCCGACGCCACCGTAACCTGCGTGTGTATCCCTTTTAATCGGGCCCCCTTTCCGCCCCGCGCCCGTCTTTTTCTCGCCACGATCCTCACCGCTGCCTCTGTGGGAGGGTAATTTTTTTCCAGATCGAATCACTCGGATAATTTTCTTTCGCGCCGGACATTAAGCACATCTGCGGACGTATGAAAGTTACCTCGCGCCGGGATTACCTCGTCCGGAGTGTAATTTAATTTAACAGCGTTAATAGACACCGAGGGCAAAACCGTTTATACGTCGTAAAGTTCGCGCTGTAGCGACACTTTTTCAACGGGCGACGCGCCGCGCGTAAAACATAGGGGATGTCTTTATTATTACAGAGCGCAAGAACGAAGAGTCCTCCGGTAACGGTGTTCGACGAAGTGTCGTTACAAGAAAATCTTATAAGCGTGACAAACAAGAAGTCGTGCTCCGGAGTGAGCCAATCATATTAGAGGCTTACAGATAGTGTGTAGAGGGACTTTATGCAGCGCATACGAAGCCAGTGTGCACACCGATCGGTCTCCACCCGCTTGCTGGCTAACTCCATTTACGTCGATTTATAGTTTCCCATACTTGAGATTGGGTATTAGCGTCATATCACGCGACGTGGCGCCTTGCAAGACCTTCTCTTACTTTGTACCGGAGCCGCAAAACGGTCAACTCTAGCTCTCTCTCTCCACTGTACTATAATTGCCTTTAAAAATGAATCGGCAAAATTTTCGCAACGGTCCACTCGCGAGACTTCATTTCCGAATTTCAATCCACAGTTCCGCGGGCGCAATTCTCGTTCTTCAGTATTTAACGATTTTCGCGCCAGATAAATTCTACACGTGCGCGCATTAATCGTAACGATTGCGACTGTGATGAAAAGTGATGGGACGGAATTAAACATGATTTTTCTCATTGTCGCGCGATGACTACGGGTTCGAATGAAAATCGAGTTTATTCGGTGATTAAATCGACTCGCGGCGGCCGGGATGGATTTTCGATCCGTTCGCCTGCACAATTCTCTCAGTTGCGGTAAACATTTTCGTCACGCGAACGGTCCGACTTTAAAAACTGTTTTGAATAACGGTCAGCGAAATTTTTGGCGAAAAGTAGCTATTGCTGCGGGCGAGTTTTATTAAGTTCAGCTACAGTTAGACCGGACGGGCATAGCGCGAAGACTAAAAGCTAGCGTACAGGTGCAACGTCGTGCGAGTGTGTGGATCTCTGTGTGTCGGTGGGTTGTATTGCCGGTGTACCATGGCACGGCGAGTGTGTTGGCCGGGAATGACTAAGGTACTGAATACAGGGTAACTGGGATAATTATTTCCGTGGTCGGTCGGGCGCCCCATTTAACCTATAAAATTTGCATATACGGCTCACTGGCACCCGGACTCATCGGTGTGTGCGCGCGTGCAAGCCCCGTACGTGTGTCCTATCCGCTTCACGTTTTAATAAAAAGTCTTTGCGCCTGGCGTGTCACCGAACATTCCAGAAAAATTTATTTTCGTCGCCGCACGGTCGATGCTGCCGCGCTCGCACGAAATGTACTTCCCTCCCCCCGAAAAAAGAAAGAAAATGAGTACGTTTCTTTAATTTGCACTGGCGCCAACTGCGAAGCACCGTAGCTCGCAGCGAAGTCCAGCTGGAAGGTAGGTCTTGCGAATGAACTTATGCCTTGAAACAGAGCGCATACTAAGTTCTCACCGAAATTAAGGATCAAGGGTTTTTCCGCAGCTGTTGGCGCGATATGACGTTTACATTAATTTTCGCCTATCACTGCTCAATCGCGTTTCGCGTGTTATTGAAAAATGTCGGGCGCATTTCTTCCTCGGTAAAAGGAGAACACAAGAATTGCAACGTTGATATACGTTACGGGGCGTACATCAAAACGCGGCGTGATATATTGGCGTCAGTTGTAATCTTAAAAAAAGCAGCTTCTATTCCGCAGAATTCTCATATATCCTATGCTCGAACGAGCGCTATCTGCCTCGGACTCGATGCGAATGTCCGTACAATTTCAAGTTAATTTGGAAAACAGTGACCCGATTCTTTGCTGAATCATATAAATGGCGCCCTTTTCGCCGTAAGTCACTACCGAAATTCATGTAATCGCCATTCGTCATTACTTTTTAACCGCAAAGACCGCGCACCAGCGTCATCGGCGAGAAAATACATTGCGTTCTTCCGGTCCTAATAGATACATCGGAATTCATTCCGATTGAATTTCGATTATTCGCGAGCGGGCTCTGCGGCGACGGTGCGTTGCGGTGGAATCGCTGTACAAACATTGGGCGAGCTTGGGGAATTTCGGTGTTTTCAGAAATATGCGCCGATTTCGGCAATCGGAATTCGTACAGAGCGTACGAGCGTAATGCGACTAGCGCGTTTAATCGTTTAATCGGCTCGCGGCACGAAATTCGCGTTTGTTTTCGAGCCCCCCTCCGACCCTTACGGTTCCTCTCCGATTTTACCAGTGCGACCGCAGCGAATGAAAGATCGACGGCATCGTAGATCTACTTAAGCGAACGATGGACTTACCTTTACTCCGGAGGGCGTCGGCGGCTTTACTCGATTTTAATAATAATGCGGTAATGCGTTTCGGGCTTATGGCCCCGTGCACCTTAATTGCGAATTCTAAGTCCATTTTGGCGGGCGGTCATCCTCCGTGTAAATAATTCAGGGCGCACATGCGACCGACCAACCGACCGGTCGACCCTGCCCATCCTCCTGCATGGATGTATGCGGGCTGTAACTAGTTTACTGATTATTAAATGGCCCCTACTACCTCACCCTCACGCGTCCTGAATGTGCACCCTTTCAGTGCCGACACGTGCTACGACTTTAGTCCCGCGCTACCAACACGCCACGGGTCTACTGATTGAATAGACTCGGTCCACTTAATATCACCGGCTCTTCGTTTGATCCGATTTCTGATCTGTCGCTGTACGTCTGTCAGAAATGACCAAATTTTCATTCGCCACCCTCTTTCGTGATCGAAGCTTTCGTCCGGCGGATTAAAGTAATACTTGACGCTGTCCTCGTATTCTTACATTACCGCTCTAACAGCGCAAAACACGTTCACGTAATAGACTTGCGGCTGATGTCAAGAGTCCTCTGCGGTAGAGTTCTACACAATAGAGCTCTGTTGGATATAGTATCCGTTACAGGAGCTAATTAACGAACGCTTACATTCTAGACAGAAGCGCGCTTATTATTCTTTCACTTCCCTTCCTCGTCCGCCGCGGTCCCTCGCTCTTCACCCCTGCGACCTTTCAGCGAAGCGGAATTAATCGGGGATGAGATTCAGCGCACTCGCGGCCCCAACGTAAACGAATGCACGGTGTAAATCCAAAGGTGAAATCCGCAGTGTTCGATCTTCCTGGAATTCTTCGTCTTCCTTTCAGTCCCCTACAGGCACTTGTGTACGCACATTCTCACTTTCCGGCATGCGAACTTCATTTCTCTCTCCATCTCTCGCTTTCCCTTCATCCTTCTAATCCCGTCTAATCAATACCAAAGTCGCCCGCTTACTCAATGTCACCGACAGGGTCGCCAGGAGTGGAACTTTTCGACAGCCAGGGGACCCTGTCCCTCGTCCTCCTTCGGCTTCGTCTTCCACCTTCCTCCCATCTCTGTTTCCTGCCGTGCGCAAATTTGTTAAAGTTCCGCTCGCTTCGTCGCCAATCTCTCCCGTTCGTGTTCCCACCCGATTCAGATTGCTTCCGTCGAATCTCCGTTCTTCGAATACCTCGCCATGGCTTGACGGCCTCGAGGACGCGCCTTTGAAGTTACGACACGCGTCTCTTGGGTTAATCTAAGTCCGTCACTTTGGAGCCAGCTGTTGATGAGTACAGATCGAGTCTGCTCCTTCGGGAAAATCCGCTTCCGGACGAGGGGCGCTTTCGTTTAGTCGTTCTATGCGAATGCTAGGATATTTCTTCGTAGACCTGCCAAAAGCGTATAGTGGGTAAAGTACCCGAAATTTCGAAAAAAACAAATAGATCCCCCGATGCTTTACGTTTCTGATTCGTTTGATGATGCGGCTTCTTGTTCAGCAGGATTGCATGTTTCGATTTATGCCACGGTCTTTTTTATATTGTAGAAAGCTAAAGGATTCCCAAATTGCGCGTTTCACTTCAAATGCTTTCGTTCACCTTCGTCGGACGCAGAGAGAGAGGAGACAGCTCTTTTGTCCGGAAATTGTATGCCAATCTCCGTAGAAAAGACAATTACGCGTACAGTCAGATCAAAACGCGTGTCTTTGCCGTGGTCGGAACGATCGATACTCTATCAAAGCGATTAAGCTACCACTTTTCCATCAGTTTTCCATTTGCCTCGGCGTGTGTAACAGCGTAGATTACCTTCCCAGGTGGCCAATTTCGTCGCGACAGAAGAACCGTGGTAATTCCGGCGGATCCGTGCTATGTGTGGAAAATCGCGTTCGCGGGACGAACATTTTATATCATTATTTTCAACAAGACTCTCATCACCCGTATCCGTTCTCCCAAACATTGCAATTAAGCGTCCGCCGTTGTTCCTCCCATCCAACTACCGACTCGTCGAAACTCGTTCATCGACTACCGTTAATTGCTTCGCGAATAATACGTTCTCCGCGAACGTGTCCAATAACTTTTCATATACATCCACAATTCCTTTCGGGGCAAGTGCAGCGTTCTCGAGCGTAATTGCGTCCTGGAAGAACGTGGCACGAGTATGTTAGTGCTACAACTATCCGGGGGACTCTGGAAAAAGGTTCGTGTTTTCGGTAACTCACGGTATTAGTCGCATTAACGTAACGACGTTTCCTCTCCGTTCAGCCATTTGGTTTCACTATTGGCCTATCGTGCGAGAGCTCGGCAAGAGGGCTGTGGGGGTGGCCGTTTCCACGTGAGGGCAGGGGTGAACATGGGTGAACAGGGGGAGGGAGACGAAGGGAAGGACAGGGGCCGTTTCCAATCAGATGTGGGCAATTAAAGGCCAATCGTTTCCCATTACGAGGCCCCTCTCTACGTGTGCTACGCTCGCAGCTTAGTAATGCAGTTCTGCTGCCATGCGGGAAACGTGTTGTACGCTTCGATTTTTAATCGATTCTCGGTTATCGCTGGCATGGCGCGACAATTGCCGACGAGCATGGGGCACGTAAGCGCGCAAAGGGAACGGCGTAATTGATTCAACGACGGGAGCGGATCGGATTCGAATTCTCATATTACGCGACGGACGGGCATCGTCGTGTAAGCCGCCTACACGCGCCGTGGTCAGAGATCGAGACGGCGTGCAACGAAGGGTAGAAGGACAAAGAAGAGAGTTCCACCCGCGAACTGGGGGTCTGGTGTAGCTGAAAGCTCAATGCGAAAACTGTTCTCTTGCGAAAATGGGACGACGCACGCGGGGTAATCGTTCGAATTTATTAAATGAATTCCAGTGGACCGACACTCGGCGAAAAGATTTCGCGGAAGAAACGTGAGAAGGTCCTTCTGTCGGTACGGCCGACCGGCTTTAGCGCATTATGCAACCGTGAGAGGCCGGGAGGGAGGGAAATGAAAGCGAAAGGGTGCAGCGACCAGAATGAGAGAAGGATGGATGGGATAGGAAAGACGAGAGAAGAGTTTCTGAAAGTTTTATCGAGGGCCCGCGATCTTTCAAGCTGGTGCGCTGAAATGTATGCGGCGTGTGCACAATGCTCGAAAGGAAGCATGATGATATAAAGGTATCAGAGTGTCGTGCCATAATGATACGCACTCTGTAAACCAGGCTTTTTGATCATCAAATTAATTTTTATGAGATATAGCAATGGTTCGTTGGTAGTGATAGCAAATGTTCCGGTTTAAAAGAAGAAAGTCAATCTTGAACAGTCCTTCTAGCGTTTTTGCGAATTTATCCAATGTGAGTCTTGTTTAACGTCGGAGATGTCCATCAGTCAGTACCAGGTTGCTCCGTATTGTCGTCCTTACCCTACCCTTGCCCTTCTTCTTGTTCTCCGCCAATGGCCACGTCACGTCGGGAGGGTGCTTTCGCGACGTTAATTATGCGGCGGTGTAATTAAATAGGAGGTAATTGAGGGACGTGGAAGGTATTATTGAAGTTTCTGAGGGTGGCGAGGGGTGAGTGGGGAAATAGTTGTTTGCCTGTGAGCGTCTGGGCATGAGCATGTATGTCCGTGCATGTCTGGGTATATGCGAAGGTGATGATGTGAACGTGTGAGTACATGTATATAGATGTTTGTGTTGGTGGGCCCCGCTGTCGATGGGGGTGGTGGTGGAGAACGCTGACGCTGACATGCGCGGTCAGTCGTTCGAAGCTGTGGAAAGGGGTTGGTCGGCTCATGCATATGCTAATCATATTCGGAGGTGTGTGCTGGCTTCTAGGCTGAGATGAGCACCGGCCAATTCCGCCTCGCTATCGACTACTCTATCCCTTTCTCCCACACATCTGTACAGAGCACAGATACGTACATAGGCAGTCGCATGCGTGCGTGTATTCTTACTCCAGGGCAACCATGTCTACGCTCACGCACGATATGTGGGTGTATACGTTTGTCGACCGCGCACGTGTACGAAGGTTCATCCACTCTTTCTCCTTTCCCCACTTGTAAGGGTCCCTCTACATTTCAGCGCCGTCTTCGTCGTCGTTTCGCTATCGAGACACTTTGTCTACCGTCGGCGTGACCTTTCGGACAGCGTGAATCCCATCTGACCCCTCGTAGGCCGCCAATTACTAATACACACCGTCGGAGCAGGGAGCGTTTTCGAATCACGACGAATCAAGGAGGACGGGTACGGAAGTCAACTCGCTCATCTTTCATCACTCCTGGTCGTTTCATTCACTTTCTTCCTTCTGATTTTTCGGCGGACTCTTCGTCGACTTTACAAAAGTGTCGCTTTGCGTTTTTTGGATGAAAGTTGCAACCCTTTTAAACTTTAACGTCTCGGTTGAGATTAGAGAACGTTTCTAAGTTCCTAAGTCCAACGCAGCCGTGAGTTACTGTACAATGTCGTCTAAGAAGTATTACTCTGTTAAGGGGTTAAAGTGTCCAACGAGGTCCCGCAAAGAATTAGTGTTTCTCCAACATTCATATAACTTTCACAACTTTAAACGGCGCCGTAATTGCTTTCCTGAATATGCGCATACCCCCTCGAGCACCCGCATACGCTTACAACTTTTGTAACGTACCGGCTTGTTACAAGTTGCATCGAAATATTCCGTTCGTGTACAACACGAACAGGCAAAGTGCCGGCTGGCTTGTGCGCACTGAATTACCGAACAGATTAACTTTACGATAAAACCATTTCGCCTCTGAATCGTCACGATTTACTGCGCGGTTCTTTGCCAATATTATTTCTCGCCTCGTTGTCCCTTTTGCTAAACGATCAGAATAATACGATCATTTCCAAATTGTTCTTACACATAGTATCATCCCATACGTATCCACGGTAACATACATCTTTCGGTTAGTTAACACAAGTTCACTCAGTTTGCTCTGGTCATTTTATTTTATTAAGAGAGAATCCGTTTAGTCTTGAAATTTGTCAAGGTAGCAAATAAAATTAAGATTAAATAAGAAAAAAAGTTTTCTCCTCTTCTACATTTGACCCTCTGATGATTTAGTATTAGTGGCGACAGTGTCAAACTGAACGGGTCTGTGTGGTGTATTGTGCGATAAAAAGTACTGATTAAACAATAATACTACAGTGGGACAAATATGAATGAAACGATACGTGGAATGACGCTGTTTTAAGTAACGCAGGCACTTTCCAGCAAACGCTTTTTTTACGTTTTTCAATCCAGCTTCGCTTTTTACTTTGGTCTTTCAAACAAAATGCACCCGCGTAGCCGCACAATATACGCACGCAGGTACTCTCGTACATCACACAACTACCAAACAAACTGTCAGATTTAGATGCTGCGATATCAATAAACGAAGATCGCAGGCAACTGTTCACTTTTTCACCCAATTTGCAAACAATATTTTGTACTGCCCGACTTTAGCTTATGTCTGAGTTGCTTTTTTGAAGAGGTGACTGTTCTAAGGCGTTTGTTGTCAAAACAATCGACATAAAACCGAAATACGTGGACATGTATGTACACACGTACGAATGCATAGTTAATTTTGAGCAGCGAAAGCAACGAAGGACAGTACTAAATATGTTCGGCCTATACACATGTGCTCCATGTATTATACCGTGGTGTATGAACCTGTGTATGAGTGAGTATCTGTAAATGCGAACGTACGAGAGAGAGAATATCCAGCGGAAGATTGCCTGCGATCTTCGTTTATTGATATCGCAGCATCAAAATCTGACAGTTTGTTTGATAGTTGTGTGATGTACGAGAGTACCTGAGTGCGTATATTGTGCGGCTACGTGGGTGCATTTTGTTTGGAAGGCCAAAGTAAAAAGCGAAGCTGGATTGAAAAACGTAAAAAAAGCGTTTGTTGAAAAGTGCCTGCGTTACTTAAAACAGCGTCATTCCACGTATCGTTTTCATTCATATTTGTTCCACTATAGTATTATTGTTTAATCAGTACTTTTTATCGCACAATACACCACACAGACCTGTTCAGTTTGACACTGTTTCCACTAATACTAAATCATCACAGGGTCAAATGTAGAAGAGGGGAAAACTTTTTTTTCTTATTTAATCTTAACTTTATTTGCCAACTTGACAAATTTCAGGGCCAAACGGATTCTCTCTTAACATGTCTCATGTTTCAATTTGTCACGCGCAGATATGACCGACGATACGTCGTCGCGCGTTGCTCTGTGCCAAGGGGCAGAATTTTTTCGGCGACTCGATGTCGAATGCGAGGAGAATTTCTCGCGGAGGTTTTCGCCGCGGAGAATTGGCATTCGACGTCGTTCGCGCAACCGTCAAACCGGTCTCATTTCTCGTCAGATCGGTTTCTCGGGCGACGACGGTGCGTCGTCCCTCCCGGAGTCACTCGGCGTTCCCGTTCTCGTTGTCATTTTTGCAATGGCCAATAGCTCATTTGAATGCGCCGCGGCCCCGGCGCACCGTCGCGGCGGACGTTAACGATTCTTTTGTTTTACGTATACGCCCCGTGGAACTCTTGGCTCAAAGTCAGTCAGCAGTTGAGAGACAGAGGGACTTGATTTAAAGCCAGGACGATATCTCGGGGAATCGCACTGCGCTTAACGAGCGCTGCCCCACGTGTGTGTACAAGAACGAGAGGAGAGAGGAAACGGGATGAAGTGAGACTAAGGGACGAGAGAGAGAGGGGAAGGGAGGAATACGACTGGGAAGGGAAGAGGACGAAGAAGTAAAAAGAGAGGGGGTAACTTGCTTGATCTTTCAAGAGCGGAACTTTTGGTATTTTCAAAAAACTCTCTTACATCGATATGCACTTTACGTATTACCGGTCCCGTGTGCTTGACGTTACGCTTATGCGATATAATGATATGTGCATTACACGAAGAGAACTCTACGTGACGCGATATGTTGATTGTTACCGAAAGTGAATGATCATTAATTTGTGTGCCGTGTGTCATGAAGGATTTATAACTATTTTCCGACAGGGTAGAATGTCGAAATGTGATAGCGCGTATTATGTACCGTATGGTTCCAGTTAAAACGAGTAGGGTGCCTTCTTTTTTGCTTGTATGGAAATTTCCGTTCTAGGGATATTGTAAGTGAAGTAGGTGCGTTATTACAACAGTTCGACTAACTTTCTGTTAGCCGTTGGGGTTCAAAGACTACGATCTTCCGTTTGTTACGGTCTATTCACCATTTTATGAGGAATTTAATATGTCCGCCCTGGGTCTCCGCTCGAGATGGGATAATAACTGCTGGTGTCTGGGACAGCGTACACTTGCGGAAATAAATTGCAAAATTGCGATGGGCCGACTGCGTCCATAATAAACGACGTATCCAACCGAATCCCCGTGCCGGAGCAACCATGCGCCTTGCTGGCCATGAAATTCGTCGCCATCGGTTACATTAATAAATACATAAATCACCCTAAAGCGCGTGGCGGGAATTTTCTCGAGCCGCAGCCATCGGGAAAATTCCATGTGGCGAACTCTGACCCCATCCTCCCTACTTCTGCAAGATTAACATCACAATTTTGTCGGAACAACGATGCGGCTACCTTGTACGAATGATGGCGTATGCCCGTTTAATCGCAAAGTGCGAGGGTAGCGTCAGGGATTAAAACGGAATCTTTTAACGCCTTGATGGCCACACATTTCACGAAAGTATTCTCATACACCGCGGTCTCTCGGATAGGTCTTCCCGTTCGCAACAGAAACTTTCACATTGTCGCTCACAGTTTTATTGTAACTTCCCCGATGGGATTTTTGATAGGACTATTGTTTAACACGTTGACTGCCACGGTGGTCACCGGTGACCGGCGCAAAAGATTTTAATATGAATGCAAAAAATTCGCCATGAAACCTATTTGCAATCTTGTAAAAGCGATTGATATTGAAATTATGCTTCAATACTTTGGCTTCGAAAAACCCTGCGTTACCTTCATTTTGCACGATTTAATCATACTCTACAGTATTTCATAGCATCGTGGTTCTATCATAGCAAAATACGCTTGGCAGTCAAAGGGTTAAAATATATAATGACAGTTAATATTGCTGGATACCCGCTCGCCAATGAAATGTGCACGTAAACGTGCGAACTATCATTTCTCTCGTTAATCCCTGATACAAGCTGCGAACATTCAACGAACCAGTGGTGCTTAGGAACGCTGACTCTGCTCTGATCGCCCCTGCTTGCTCTTGAAGCACTCCCCGAAGATCCTCCCCGTCGTGGAATCGCCCGCCCTTCCAACACCTCTCTGCGTTACTCCTTAAGAACGACAGCGTCGCGGAGTAGGTGGCAACTAATTTCGCTGTTGGTACAAGACACTGGGGTCGCGCCTCGACGACTTCGTCCCCACGGGCAAACGAACTACTTGCCGGGGTTCCAACCTTCGTCATCCTCCGCCTTTTTCGCTCTCCTCCACCACCGTCTCCGAACTTCCCTCTGAATAAACAGGCGAGGAAAAAAAGAAAGGAAAAGTTAACGAAAGTTCGACCACGAGGGACACGCCTGCGGGACAAACATATTTTCGTGGTTCGTTTATTATTCGAACGGCAGCGACAATAACGCGTTTGTTCGATCTGCTCGCTGACGTCGCTCACGTATAAAAGGTCGTGATAGGATTTATATCCGCGTGAAACATATCAGCATTTTTGGGGGGAATTATTTATTATATATGCGGAGCTTGCAGTCAGTTAAATGCTGATCGTTGTGACTGAGACAAGGAAATTGTAATGATGCCTATCAGTGGTAGGAGTGAGGAAGTTTTTGCGGATAGGTTTACGGATGAGAGTTCGCATGTATTGTAAGCAAATACGTTAGGTGTTTGCACAGCGTTCGCGCTGGCTGTGAAAGGTTGCGAGAATGTCCGCGCCCATGGATAAAGAAGGAGACGCACGTTCGCGGGAGAAATGGCGTTGAGGTGCGTTATATGAGAGCTCGTGCGAGACTCGTCTTGAGAGATGCAAAGGAAAACGTAATGTGTTTAGAGGTGGCTACGTGCGCGTCGTCTTTGTCAGCCGTTGCAATGTGTTTATTCGCCGGGCAAACGGTGCACGGAGGGAGTATCGGTTTACGACGGACGTCGACTGGATAATATATGGAAAGTATAAATCGAGATAGAAGGACAGCGACGACGACGAAGACGATGTCGCCCGTCCTCCTCGCTCGATCCCCATATTCACTTGAGCCGATGGATTCAGCTATCATCCGAAGATCAGGCATGTGGCCCGAGGGTAAACGGTTATGTATATTCCTGGGCAGGTTATACGCCGGAGTATTGCAAACTCGTGGAATCGTGGATTTCGCATTTCCATGCTCGATTCCCGATAGGGAGTGCATTAGTCGCCAACTGACAATCGCCGATAGAGATTCTAATTTTTGACTTACGATCGTCTACGGCGGATTACTATAGTATCGCTCTTCACCGATGTTACACTGCTCGTGAGTTATTAATACCGGCATAGCGATTGCATAGAGTCGCCTAGGACACTTCGATCGCGACGGTGATTCGTAACAGGACTGCACAAAAAAGTTTTAAGAAAATATCGATAAACGATATCATTGATCGAGTGGACGAGGGCGAGTGCTTAAAGCGGTGTGCATCCAATAAAAAGTCATGCAGATTTATCGGATCGGTCGATCCCACGTCGCGAGAGTCGATAGGTTAACTCGTCTATTCTGTACTTCTGTCTTTCGCATCCGGCGCCAAATTAATGAAATTACCGGCACTCGATCACTTTCTCCGGCCGAATGCAATAAAATACAGCCGGGTCTCACTCGAAAGTCCATTCGATTCATGCGTCGCGTGTGCCTCATGCATTCGGAACGTATCACTTCCTGAATGCAATATCTCCTCGTTAACGCTGATTCCTGAATTTGTCCGCTTTTTCAGATCTTTGATTGCGTCACTCGCACGGTTCAAAGTTGAAATCGTCTGCTCTTTCGCTCTATTCAGGTTTCTGATCACGTGTAATCTCGTTAGCGACGATGTCCACTTCGTTTCCTTTGGCAGCTTTTTGAAATTGGCATCGACGACGGCAGTTCGATACTTTATGTCGTATAAACATCCGTATGACAGCGTTCTCCGCTCATTCGATTAGTTACGGTCTCGACATTTTTCTATTAAGCTCTCTTTTCGTCTCTAGCACTCTCCGTGGACGATTAAAACGGCTTCCTATTGTCCGACACGAGCGTCTCGTTTGGCAACGTGCGTCGATCGATAAAGTTCCCCCGATCGCGAGATACGGGAGCGAAATGCAAGAATTCAAAGCGAGTTATTCTCTTCGGCGAAGGCGCGCACACCGAGACTCGACGGTCGATTTATGACCGAGCGGTATTTTTCACAGGGGTCGTAAAGAGGACGGGCAAGAATCGATGCCTGATTAAGAAAACCCGAATGCCTCGCCCTCCTGCTCCTCGGTCCTCGTCGCCGATCTCAACGTGTGCACGACGTTGCGTCGTGAATCCCATTCGTTTGTATGCAGGAGGACCGTGTCTTTCGTGACTTCGATGTATGACTGGGCATTGTTAGCGGTGGCGCATCAGTTGTATGTGAAATTCGCGCAAAAGTATGATCTTTAAGTGCCACGGATGCTCGTAAAATCCACGATGCTCCAGCGTGCATGAGCGTCGGGAGCCTCTTCTTTTTGACTGTCGGTTAGCGGACGCAGAAATGGGTACTTGATTTTCATACACATTTACGTGTCTTTCCCAACGACAATGTAAAGGGGTAATTCGTTACCGCTCGACCGCGAGTGGCCATTTCGCGTTGCGCCTTAATGTAATAGCTTGTCTCATGTAGAATCGATGTAACGTGACGTATATTACAGAAAAATCATGCTGCTGCGTAAACACTCTGCGGCATTAATTCCTAATTGCACGGACCGGTCCGTTTTACGTCAGTCAAATTTCCATCTGCAACTCTCCATAGCGTTATATATATCCAATTCACTCTTTTCAAAAGCGCTATAACGAGCTATCCATAGCCAGCGTCGTACTTGCCGTTAACGTAGGATCACCAAGGAGTAAAATCAACTTCGTATTCAGAATTTACTTACTCGAGTGAGATACGTTTTAACCGCTAATTTTGCGTCTCGCCTTCTTATGAATGAACGCACCATTGCGCATTTCAGAATTCGCTCTGAAAGTTGCGGAGAAGGTGACGCGCGAGTCTCGCGAGACAATGTCCCGCTGTTTGCATCCGCATTTGGGAGTCGTTAGTAGCCTCGGCCGAGCGACCCTCCTCTTCCTTTCTCCCCGTCTTTCTCCGTGCCTTTCCCTTGGCCATGCGGCGAGGGAATCGCTCATTTTGGAAAAGCCTTAATGCAATCTAGACTCGGATCAGCGCACGGGGTACGCCGTGTGTCCCGGCCGTTCAATGGCCTGTTGTCGTTCCTCCGTCACCGTCGCTCGTCGCCGTTTGACAGAAGCCGATGCATTCCGCAGGACATTGCGACTGTCCTACTGCGTCTCGTCTCCCCTTATTTATTACCGCGGGATCACGAGCGCACGGCGGACAAACGGATCGATGGCAGGCCAGAAACGGTCGGACGCTCTCCCGGGGCTCCCGACATTTGGCAT